>WBMV01001919.1:124812-169809 GCA_013396655.1 Campylorhamphus procurvoides
CTCCGCGCATCTCCCCGCCCCGCACTGCCCGTCGCCCCGCCGGGATCAGCCTGCCCGCAGCAGCAGCCGCCGGCTCGGCTCATCCCCGCTCCCCGCTCCATCACCTGCCGGCGCCGAGCCGCGGAGCCGGTGCCTGTGCCTGTGCCGGTGCCTGCGGCGGTGCCTGTGNTGCTCCGGGCAGCCTTGGCGCTGCCTTCGGGCACCTTCACAAGTCGCTTCCCAGCGGGACCCGCTCCGGACACGGTGCTTTTCCCTTCGACACGCTTGCTCCACCCAAACCAGGCTCTCCGTTGTGAGCCCTCCTGCTTATACGCCTCCCTTCCCGCCCCCCCCCGCGTGAAAATGTTTCCCACTCAGGGCATCCAAATTAAAATCCCCACTGCTTCCTCTACACAGCTGCCAGGAGCTGTTCCCTTTCCCGGAGCCTGGCCTGATGTGCCAAAGCCAAGCGTGTTTATCACAGGCTGTCATTTAACATCTCACGGCCATTTTCCAGGTGTGTGGTAACCGGTTCCCGGCAGACCGAACAGCAGCCAGGTTATATCCGATATTGCATTTTTCCCTTCTCCCATCTAAACTGCACAGCTGCAGTCACAGCCATCTTCTGATAGCAGAAGTTTTGGCCATATACAGGGAGAAAATCCACTCCTATGACTGTTTAAAAAAAAAAACGCACACCAAAATAACCCACAAAACAAAACAAACAAAAAACCAACAAAAATACAAACAAACAAAACCCCAACAACAAAACCACAAACAAACAAACAAAAAATCACAAAAACACAAACAAAAAAATAACCACAACCTATATTTGCCCAAGGAGTAAGAAGTGAGCAGATCAGGCTGTAATCAAGATGGACAGGGATTAAATTCCTCCACTGAATCTCATGCTGTATTCAAGCCATCTTTTAACAGCTTAGCTTTGCTCACAGCAGTCCTGGCTCCCACATTCAGTACTACCCTGGACAGAAAGAACTGTCCCTCCCGTTTTTCAGGATTTTCAGTGTAATTTTCAGCCTTCCACAAGTTTAGAAGGAGACACGAGTTCAGAAGGAGACAGAAGAGCCTCTGAACTTTGTTCCTTGGAGCAAAATGCATATCCTCATGTCAGTGCCTCAGCTCCCAGGGAGCACAGGCAGTTAATTAGGTGCCAAAATGGAACACACCAATAGTTAACATACCTAGAGCTAACCCGAAGGGAAGCTTTCAATCCTTGGGATGTGCCTCTTTCTGGGACTCAACACTGCTAACCAGGAAATGCCTCCCTTCCCACCATGATTCATGGCCTGACATCTCCTGAGAGAAAAAAACTCATAAGCCCCTTCATTTAAAAAGCAGAGATCAGATTTTGAGCACAGTGAGAGAAGGGTGTGATGGCTGCATCCGTCCTCTGAGCAGCAGAAGGGCTGGGAAGTTCATCCAGCATACAGACAGCAAATTCCATAGCCTCTGCTCAAAAGGAGAGAAATGTGCACCAGCACTATTTTCCTAGGAAACCAAGGAGCTTCCAGATGACTCCTGCCTAAGCCTTTCCCAACACCTCGCCTTTAAATATATTCCTCTGTGCAAAACAGAACCCAAAATTCAGGATACTCATCCGGGAGGAGAGGTTTTTCTGAGTCCCCACCCTAAAACTGTTTGTGTTTTGCCCATGACCTGGTTATTATAATAATACAAAAGTGTTTTCCAGCGGGAATCATACCCTAGGATGTCTCCTTTGGTATCCGTAACTATTTAGGCTACAGTCATAAGCAGGAAAGAGACCACAGCAGTTATTCTGCACAGTCTCCTATCATACTAAAAGTCCAAAGGATCCAGGAAGTGTTTATCCTATAGGCCACAAAATATGACCCAATTTCCTATTCAAATGCAAAGTAAAATGTGAACTCCTGCCTGGCAAAACCTTAACAGAAGCAACCTTAGGGAGCGAGAAGGTGGTTTCTCCTCCCAGCTGGCCTCAGGAGGCACAGCAGAGAGGGAAATGGCATGCAGGGTCCCCATGGGACACAGAGACAGATGAGCTAATACAGGGTCAGGGAAGACCACAGTGCCGTGGATGATAGCACCGAAACAGGCTCTTGGGCATCAGTAAATTCCAAAACTATTAGGTACCTCCCAGCATGGTGACAGCTGCACAGGGCTTTTTCTAAGTCTGTTTAGGAGCCAACACCCCACTGAAATTTTGGGGGATTGTGCCCTAAAGCATCTTAGCTTTTATTTTAAAGAATATTAGTAGCATTTACATATTTTACGCACATACATGCAGCTGTGCATTTCAAAGTAATCTGTTGTGCTATAAGCCAAAACAGGATTTTAGTCATACGGGTTTTTAAAGATAAAGCATTGATTTATCTAAAGAAATCTGTCTAAAGAAAATTGGCTTCATACATATGCAAGAAGAACTACTTAGCACAGATCATCCTCTTCTGCCCCACAGAGTTGGGCATCAAATTTCTTTCTAGCTTGAATTTCAGGAGTACAAAATGAAAAATGAAGAAAATTAAGGATGGAGAAACTGTGGACTGATGAAACTATTTCACAAGGCAGTCAAAAAAAGGATGCAGAAAAAGCTAGTTCAGTGCTTAGCTAATGAAGGTGCAGTGGATTCCATTCCACAGCACAGGGACAATGCTCCATGGCAATTTTGGGCCTGCCATTATTTTGGGGTTTTTTTCCTTATCATTGTCTTTGCACAAGTTCTTGATTTCACATTCAGAAAAACAACTAACACAAATCACCTCAAAGTCACATTCATACAAACTAAATGTCACTGAAATCAGTTTCGCTAATGTGTGAGTATTAGAAGTTAACATTTGAGGAAGCAACTGAGGAAGTGTTAAGGTCCACTCCTGAGTAGCTTAAACTGCACCAGCCTTATCTCAAGCATTACCTTCAGAAGCTGGAAGCACCAGAAACATTTGTTCTCTAAAACAGACACAGAAATTTGCATTCCCCCAACACTGCTGTGTCCCAGGCACCAGATGCCTGACATCCCTGACACACAACACACACAGATAAAGTCAATTATATGGTACATGTTCCCAGGACCCAAGATTTTTGTGGATCTGGTGGGCAGCAAAATGAATATGCACATTTAAATGAAATTCCTTTAAAAACATCCAGTAAGCATCCAGGACCACATATAACCCAGGACAACACTATGATGTTCCATTTTTCTTCCTAAAAGAGAAGAGCAAAGTTCAGAGCTCAGCTAGAAACCACAAAAATGATCCAAAGGAGGGTAAACACTGCATAGGAGTCCAGCATGCCAAGGCAGAGACAAGGACTGCAAAGGCCACACTCTGCTCCCAGCTGTGCCAGTGTAAATACAAAAATCCCTTCCCCAACCCCTACATGGATCTCCTCACAATTCACTTGGGTGATTTGGTGCATTCAGTCCACCAAGTTCCCCAAGTCCCCACAAATACCATCTCCAGAAAGCCCCGTTTCTGCACCACATGCTCGTAGACTATGAGATGACTGCTGCACAGAAAACCTTTCCCTTACCATTTCTTCTGCACACAAGCACAACAAAAGTAGGGTTTCTTTCTGAAAAAATACAAGTCTAACAGCTACAACATGTAACTTCTACAAAGAGCCCTGGAGAGCTGAATACCACAGCCCACATCCAGCATGCCCCCAGAGCCACCCAGGGTTCAGCTGAGAGTTACACCCTCATCCTTTACTGCTGGCTGCAAGTTCATGGGGTGTACAGAAAAATTCCAGTGACCAAAAAAATTCCAAATAGCTCCAGGTTTGGCTGAAAACATCCCAGTCTTTAATCTTTAGTGGGGTTTTATATGCAAATCGCAGGCAGATAGGCCTTTACAGGAGCTATATTAGAATTCTTTGTAAACATTCCCTTACTCCTCTCACTATACAGATAGTAGGAAATGAGATTTTTTTTCAGTGATTTTTGGGAGGCATTCTGATATCTTGTCTCTGTATGTCAGCAAGCTTTTAATCTGTGCCCCTTACTTAGAGGTGCTGCAGAGATGCTTCCTACTACAGAAGGCAGGGTTTCTTAGGTAAAATATGAAAAGCAATCCATGGGTAACTATATTGAGCGCTATTGGGAAATTGAACCTCTCAATTTTATCATTCTCTACACTTTTTACTTTTATAGCACTCAGCATGCAGTCAGTAGTTTGCAATGAAAGCATGAACATAGCATCCTTGTCCCAGAGACCTGACATTGCCACTTCCTACACTAAGGCTAATTGTTATTTAAAATGTCTAAGATCATCAGTCTCCAGCAGACTGTTTTTCTCTCTTTCTGCTTGTGGGTTTCTTTTCAGGGGGGTGAAGTAAGACTGATTGTATTGATAACCCTCTCCCACAAGCCCTTTTCTGCAATACTATCTTTCAAATAAGCCACATTAACCAGAGGTTGAGCTCCACAGGCAGAGAGCTGTTTGTGAAATATTTATATTTAGTAAGCAATCATATTAGAGCTGATTTTATGCACTTACAGTTTATTTATAGGCTGGTAATTTTAAAAATCAATTATATACATGAAAAAATACTTTCAGAGAATATTCCATGAAGCTCCAAACTATGATGCAAAGTATCTACATTATATAGCTTCAACTTCACTTTTTAATTATTTTCTTTATATGCTCAAAGAACTTATTTTGAGATTACTACAAATCTGAAGGGGATAAAGCCTTCTTACCCAGCATTTCTCTAATTCAGATAGGTATGTAGCACCAGAATAATATGATATCATATAGCACCCAACACTGGATATTTACATGACATTAAGGATACTGTATTTAACTTCAAAATATAAAGCAGTAGTTCCAGATTGGAGAGCACGAAACAGATATATGGAAATATACTAGTATTCCTGAAATAAACCAGAGAGTAATAAGCCCGAAATCACAGTCTTAGAGCAATTTGCCTTATCTGCTAAATTTAACTCCAGCTACAATTATTAAAATGAAAAAATCATCAAGCCATCTTTCATATCTCAATCCCTATTTACTGTATGCACTTCTCTCAGTAATGCCCTCTGTTTAATTTCAATTTCTGTTCACTTAATACATTCACTTCTTTACAGTGCATGGCCCAGGTCTGAGACTCTACATGAGAACATGCATTTACTCAAAACAATCCTTTATCACTGAGGGTGGATTTTTCCCAGGGTGGAAACACTTATCTAAGCTTGTTTTCAGAAGCTATAATTTGGGAGCCAAATTGGAACTTAAATTACCCTTTAAAATCAAATTAGAAGTGAAAGACCAGGTTTTACCCTTCCTTGAATTCAAAGACTCCCAGCAAGACCTCCGTCCACTACACGGAGCCATACATTTTCTCCCAGATAAAATGTCAAGCACTGAAGAAAAAAATACTTAACGAAGATATAATATCTTACATTATGTACTCACCCTTAGATCTCTGTATAAACTCCATTCTTTCCCTTCCCAAGGTGATGCAAGTTTTCTCTGCTCTTAACCTTTCTCCCATATTGCGCAATTAAGACAAACTTCTTTTTTTTCAGCATTAAAGGCTCTGTTCTGATTTTTCCTTACCCCGGTAGGTCCAGAGGTTACCATTTCACAAAGTATCCTAAGGACATTTTTACTACCAAGAAATATTTTGACAACAAGAACTATTTTTATCTCCGCTAAGCTCTGCTGAGTGTAAAATGTTGCACGGGGTGCTCAGCAGCCTAAGGGAATGCAGTTATCAACGGGGATTGTTTTCTCTGCGCGAGAATAGTAATCTGAATCTTCCAGCAACAAGACTCTCTACACAAAGAACGCGATGTACATCTCAAAAGGGTCAACAGATAGGGGAAAAATGTACCTCGGACCTGCCAACCCCAAGCTGGAGGCAGCAAAGCCCTGCTGCGAGTTGGGAGGGTTCTGTGCACCTGCAACTGTCCCGATCTCGTACTGGGATTTCCAAAACTATGGGAGAAAATAAATTTGGACAAGAGATCAACTACCCCATCAAGATGTTGCTGGCAATCTGCTCCAGGTGCTCTCCCTACTCTCCCCCAATTGCAGTACTGGAAGAGATTTTGTCATGATGCAAAACGGAACATGACCACACATCCCAGAAAAAGCACAAAGGAGATTAAGCATAAGATAAAGGTGAGAGATGGAAGGGCTAGGGAGAGGGAGACTGGTGGCAATTTGTAGGCCATGACCTCTATTGCATGATGATGGAGGGCCAGGGGAGTGAGGCCAGCCCCTCTGCTAATGAAGGCAACACCAGCACTCAAACACACTTTCCCGGGCAGCAATGCAAGCTCTGGCATGGTGCATTTTCAGAGTAGCCAAGGGAACAGAGCCTTTTACCCCTCTGCAAACACCCAGTGGGATGCTTAGGCACCACTTGCACTGCCAGCACCCCAGATAGCAGGACTTGTGTAGCACATTAGGCTTCACGAGCTCTCAGTGCAGGGGTTAAGACCCCCTTGGCAAATTCACTGCCCACATGTGCCTGCTCACTAGGATTTCCTATCAAAACAACATTTTCCCTCATCTTTAACTACAAAAAATAATGTAGGTTGCAACAGTGGCTGCTCCTTTCAGCAACCTGTGCTCCACCCTGGAGTCATTTTATATTACTTTCCCCAATGTCCTAAACCAGGGATGCAGAGATTGTTCCAAATGTGGCTTTCAGTCTATGCTAGAATAGCCTCCATTAATGCAATATGCCGTGATTCTTACAATATTCAAAGTGGAAGGCCACATCTTGTTTGCTTTTTAAACATTGCAAATCATCCTGCATTTCATCAGTGCATATTTCCCAGCACAAGTCAGAACGTGCCATCCACTTGCCACTTATTAATATTTTAAGAGTCTTCCCTAGAACATACATTAAATTTAGGGAAGACTTTGTTCCAGAAGTCTTCTGACTGTTTTGTGCAGTCAGAGAAAGTAGTTTTATTTCACAGACTGGATTTAATATACAGAAACTTATTGTATCTGTTTCCAAATATTTTCTTTCAAAAACCATTATGGAAACTAGTGCCAAAATGTGCTCATTCCTCTTTAAGGAAGAAGCCTAATTTGAGTTTCTTGATCCAGATCATCTTAACACCCAGGCTCAGTTTTGCTTGCTAAAGCAATCTACAGGCTCCAACTAATACAAATTTAATCTGCAAGGCTTCCTGCTTGGGCTGAATGGGTCCAGCATGTCTTTGTTACAGGCTCCACACCACATCAGCTGCATCTGGTACTGATTGCAGATCTCAGACACTGTGCCTATAGGCTCCATGAGCAGGATCTTTCTTGGATTTCTGATGTGTTTTGGGTTTTTCTCTAGGCTACATCTTTATCTTGTTGTATTGAAGGTTTATAATTTTCCCTTATGTTAGTGTTAATTTCTTTGAGGTGTAATGTTTTCTTTTGGACCAGTCTGTGGTAGCTATCATATTTGAGCATCCTGCAGGTCCAATTCTCCTTTTACATGGTCATAAACCTAGAGTCACCTCTTTAGTTAATCAATTTGCCCAGCCATAATGCCTGCCCATATGAAAATCAGGAATTGCTCCTCTATCTCCTAGGATTTGGGAGTCACCTCCTTTCCCCTCAATGATTATATATTCATTTTACAAGGGCTGAAAAATAGTTTACCTTTTGATTGTGCTTAAAGAGTTAAGAGGTATTATGAGCAACAAATGCCCTTCTGTTGTTTCAGGCTTTCATTTGGTTAAGTCTCAAGCCTTCCTCACAAGGAAGCAGGAGCAAATTCTGCCATCCACTGAAAGCCAAAAAAAAAAAAAAAAAAAAACACACCACCCAAAAAAAAAACAACCCAAAAAAAAACCCCAAACTCAAGCTTTAATAACCACACAGGAACATTTTGATCAATTGGCACAATCTAAAGGTTAAAAGTTCCAATATGCAGGTGGCCTGGGGAAAAATAAGAGTAATGCTAAGTTTAAAACTTAAATATTCAATCAAGCTATTTCTCCAGGACCCAGTTTTCAGGATACTTTGATGAATGCTGCTGAAAGAACAGGTGACAAAATATTTGGGGGCTGGGGTAGGGGGATGCCCATAGCATTACCAGGCTGTTCCCAGTATGTGTCCTGGCAGCCATGCAATGAATTACATGGTTACTTTTAATCCTGTTTTTCTGTTTCTCATATGCTTATCTTTGATACTGGTTCCTCCTCAGCTTCCCAATAAGCCTGTTTATACTTGGAAGGAAGTTCTCACCAAATAAGAGTTATATTGAACAGGAAACCATTTCATCACATTTTCCCCAGTAAAGCCCTTTTTTCCTCAATAAATACACATTCCCCCATCCCAAGCTCCCCTGCTAGATTTTTGCACTGTTTCAGCTCTAAAAGATAACACAGTGAGGGTATAAAATGCGAAGTTTTATAAACTAGAGCAAACACTCCAACCAGAAAACTGGCAGCTCCAGCAGGCTTGGCTTTGGACCTTCTCACTTCCCAACAAATCTCAAATACCGTATCTGGAAATCAGACTTCAGCTGTGTGTTGGCTAGAGCACCATGACAAAAACAAGGCTGGGTTCTTTTATTTTTTCACAAAGCCAGCACTAGATGCAGAAAAGGACAAGGGTTTGGCTTCAAGGGCTCGGAAAAACAGAATTCATTTTTTCCATTCTGTCATTATTCTAGGAAATTTTTACAGGTAAATAAGTCTCACTTGCGTACACTGATGCCTCTTGGACACACTTGGGAAGACTGGATAATAGCTAAATTCATAACCGGGCAGGTATCTCCTAAGTTAGGGCTTGTTTGACTTGCTCAAATGTACTTCTGCAGAAACAGGTATTTCAAAGAATTTTAGCCCTTATGAAGCTGCTTTGTCTTTACAACCCTCCAACAGACAGGCAGGTACCTGGAAAGAAATGCTCTGCCATAAACCCCAACATTTAATAAAGTGCTTTTGCCCCTGAGAGCTCAAGCACCTGCAGAAATGAGAGCTGCTGTCATCACCTCCCTGTCACCAGGGCCATGACTTGTTCACAGTGTGGGGAAAAGGCTTGACCAGGACCCAACACTCCTGAAGTCCACACATGCTAACCATTAGGCTGTAAAACCCTGACAGGAGGTAGATACATAGCTCTAAGTCATATACAATTTATGCAAAAATAACTTACAGGTCAGTGACTTAAAATAGAAGCACGCAGATGAGAAACGGAAGGTAAAGACAGAACCAGCATGGGCTTGCTGCAGAGAGCAGCATGAGCTACAAGGAATTAGTAAATGCCACTAAAATTTGAGGAAGTCAAAACTTTACATAGAATTTAAACTAGTTCTTTAAATTGGGTTCCTGCTAGATTCTTACACCAGCTTATGACTCAGTATATAGCATGGTATATGACATTTTTTAATCTAGAGGAGATCTTGACTGGGCTTCACACAGTCACGCATGAACTCCTCAAATGTAAGACATGGGCAGTGGGTCCCAAGTGTGCTGCTGTGCACGTTGAAGATTGTATAAAAAGGGAGAATATGCCTCCTCATATTCTTTAATACTATTATTGATACTATCATTAAATTAGAGAATCTCCCTGAGGCCAGGAAAACCTCAGGGAGTGCAGGAGCTAACACCTGGACTCAGGATTGGTTTCCTTGGTTATTAGAGAAGGCTGAATGGTTTTAACAGATAATGGTATCTAATTTAATTACATATTAGACAAAACACTTCTGATTATTATTCAGCAAGCCAGAATTAATGAATTTCTAAGTCCTTATTTCATCCAAAATTTTTTCTACCCTCTTGTCATTTACCTCTTTTGTTTTGAAGCTCTGAAATCTCCCTCTCTCAAGACAGATGTTTACTTCTCTACTAACTTGCTTGAATTTTTTTAATGATGATGCCCCTTAAGTTCATTTCTACAGTTTATAATTTGATTCTCAGGTCATCAGAGAAAGCATTTGAGTCACAAAATCATTCTAATAAAGCACTGAGATTCTGCCTTTCTCATCCACTATTTAAAGGAGAGTCCCTTAATATATTTAAAGCACAGGCCTGTAGTAAATCCTTGTTGATTTTGAATTCCACACACCAGCCATTAACTTCTAATCCATCTGGCATCTATACCCTTTTTTAAACTATTATTCCTTTCTCCACAGCATAACTGGTGAATTCTTGAAATCCGATTTATTTTAACCACATAGTTCATCCCGATGAAACTAGCTAGATTACTAAATAATTTTCTGCTCTGCTGTATATACCACTTACTTTCCAAATGCAGGCCATGACAGAAAAACAGATCAGAGAGTAGACTATTTTGTGTATCACTGGGACAGATATGGAGTGGCGGGAGGAAATTTGGAAGGCAAATTGGAGGCAAGTGGGAAGTAATACCACGGAAACCCACAGTGTTACGGAATTGTCAGAGGCCTCCGGCAAGAAGGCTGCACTGCAGACTCCTCACCAGCAAGGAAAGAGATGAAATTGTGAACTTTGGTTGCTTCAGGACCTGCAGCCAGGCAAGTGTAACATTCCCTGGACTACCCACTTACAGATATCCCAGCTCAGGGTGAATCAAGCTCCCCACACACTTACAGCCCCAAACATAGCTCCTTCCAGCCAAAGGCAAGGAATAATCCCCCTGTGATTAAGCATTAAGCTGTCAGCTAATTTAGAAACAGTGAGATCTAAACACAAGCCCTAAACCAAGGCGGTGATGAATTTACAGTTCAAACCCGAAGCCTTTCATGCAGCATAAGAAATGAAACTATGAATATTTAGTTTCCACTAGTGTGTCTAGAAATTTTTCTCAGGAATTTAAAATTTACCAACTGCTTATCATATTTCTAAGACATGGTTTAGGAAAAAGTCCTTCCTGGCCAGCAGCAGTAATTAAAAAGCAATTATCACCTATTTAAGCTTGTAAAAACTAGAGAAAAGCTGTGTCCTCAGATTTTTCTTAGAGCTGCTATTACTCAAAAGGAGAGGGCAAATCTTGTTTTGTTACCTAATGTTTGCTGGCTTGGAAGCCAATGCAACTATTGCTTTTTTTATTCATATGCCATTGTTTTCAAATAGAGCACTTTTGGGAGTAAGTGTTTTACTTGAATTAATTGCTTTTCCTGTTTGGGGAAAAACAAATAAACAGGTTTATTCATTTAGAGACCCTGGCAACTGCAGATTGCCTGCTACTTTTTGGAAGAAAATATTTTACAAAGAATGTTAACCCACAAATTCAGTAAATGTATGGGATTTGCAAATTAATCCAATAAGGCTGTTACAGTGATTCTCCAAAGGACTAGTGACCATCAAGAGGGGAAAGGAGACTAAATACTAAAAGGATTTCCCTAAAGCCATTTTCATGTTGGGATGTCAAGAGCAAATTTCCCTTTTAGTAATGCTGGCTTGAGAGAAGGGAGGAAGGTAATGATACAGACAACAAAAAAGAAGTTTATGCCCCTGGAAATTTATTTCAAATTATATACCTGAGCCTTAAGGAAAACAAAACAGTCTCTGTCTATATTTGCCATTTCTATACTACAGTAAATGAAAATATCCCTTAAGCTAAATTAATGTCCAGAGGGGCCACCTTTGATTAATACTAATTTTAGCACCTGTTTACGTGGTGAAAATTGCATTGTTACTAACAGCCATCAGACAAGCAATACAGTTAATAAACCTGAGAATACAAAATGCTGCATTCCAGCATAGGCAAATCTGCCCAAAATGCATTTCTGTGCTCTTTAATGGGATTAGATATTGCACTGAACAAGCCCAAAAAACAGACTATATTACATACATACACATTCTAAAAGTATGTAAAAAAACCCACTTTTCACTGCTGTCTTACAGATTCTCAGATAAGACAGGCTAAATTCCCGGTTGACAGAACCCAAAAATTGCTTAAAATATTTATATGACATTGCCCTCTAGAGGAAACCGAGAAAAATCTGCTTTAGTACAGCTCTTCTATGGATGAAAACATGAAATCTTGTTTTCAGCAGAACAATTAGTGCTTGTTAGAAATCATTTTCAGTGAGAATATCACACAGTGGTTTGGGTCCATTTTTCATCCTTGAGTTTTCAAGATGGAATTCCCCAACCTCCATCCTATTTTCCTCATCAGGGCTCTGTTTTCAGATAGACAGTACCAGATAGTTTACAGGTTACCACATGTCTGTGTTCTTTTCACTACCAGAATAAAAATAACCCAGGCAATTAATAATTCTTCAGTTATTATGGCACAGATACACTGGTCAAAGTGCACAAGGATGAGAAAGAAGGACCTCACTGACTTTTGTTTCATCAGATAGTTGCTCCACTAGCCTGCACCCATTCCAGTGATGAAGTCATGGACTAGCAAACACAGTCAAAGTTATTGCTCTATTAATCAATTACTTGTTTTGCTACTTGTTGATGGCTTTTTTAGAGGAGCATCCAGTTATCTACAGACAAGGGGAATAAACAGACCTTCCCGCCTTTTTAAGCAATAGGAAAGAGTCTTAGGCATAATCAGAAAAAATAATCTCCTTCAGTAACATTTCAACAATTTTGTTTTAGTTTGAAAAAGCCTGAATCCAGTTTCCACGTGTAGTATCTCACACTCTTGTTAAAGAGGCTTCAGTCTGTCTGGGCTTCCTGAACCTTGGATGCTCAAGAGTTAAGTTTGCTGATAATAATCACATTTGCCCTACCCTCGTCCTACCTTGGTAGGATCAAGTCTTCTTGAACAGCCTCAAACCTTGTGGCAATACCTGCCAACTTATCTTTCCACTGGTACTGGTCTGTTAAAAGTGTTTCCCATTGGAAGCCCAGGTGATCTTGCTGAGCATCGTAAACTTTACCCAGACAAAGCAGCAAGTACAGTGAGTGACGCTGCAGAGTCTGCAAATGCCACATACACCCTTCCCCTCTTAGCCCATATCTGATACCAAGGAGAGAGAAAAATAAGTTTTAAGGAGCTTGTGATACTGCTCAGAGCTGGAAGGAAGTGTCACCACCTAAAAAAGCAAAGAGTTTTCCACATTTAAGAAAAAAAAATCCACAGCAGCAGCTGTCTCTGTAGTTATATACCTGCCTCTTTGCTCATCACACCTGTGTTTCTCATATTTATCCTCTCACTTATGTCCCTAGATGGCAGGTTCATGCTGACAAACTGCCTCTCTGTGGCTGATGTTGAGCCTCTGTTCGTGGAACCATCTCCTGTTCATCATCTTTCAACCTTCCCTGCTCCTGTCCTTCCCAATCCAAGCCTGATTCCCAGTGACAGGGGATAAGCAGGTTTTAAGCTGCCATCACTGTTAATGCTTTTAGCTTTGGAGGGTCACAGCTCCGTTCTAGTACATGTCCAGGACAGCAACCATCACACCCAAAGGTACATAAGGTTGGCAAGAAGATATGACCGTGGCCTCTGCAGAGCAGCCCCAAAACCCATCTGAGAAGGGGAACACTGCTCATTTAGCCCAATCCTATGCGAGGAAAAAAAAAATTCAATGAGGAGTGGAGAAACTGTGCCTTTCCAGGACTCATGGCACATCCGTCAGTAGGGGCTGAAAACGACAACCCCCCATGATTCTCACTGCAACCTAGTAACCTGGTTCCAGTCATCTCCTTCTCTTGCAGCAGCGCAGAGCTTCTGTCTCATGGAAATCAGTCTTTAGCTCACAGCCTGCTTTGTGCAAAGCTCTGGACTCCCAGAATATGAAGAGAAATTCACATTTACAGATTAGAAGAGATGCTGTGAATGACTGCACATTGCAAACTGCTGTGTAAGGGCACAAGCATTATAGAATGAGTGAGAATAAGGGGCACAGAATATTCTTTGCTTGTGTTTTAGAACATCTGTATTTTTAATTACTGATGGATAAAACACTGTTCTGTGCTAGCAAGTGCCCCACTAGAGAGGCAGTGAAAATAACTGTATTCAGCTGTAGCTGAAGGCCTCACCTGTTTGTTCACTGGGCAGCAGAAAAAAGTGACTCTATTTTGCACATTCCAGCAGTTTGCCAATTCGCTATGTTCTGCTGCATCCTGACTGTGCTTCCAGATGACCTGAGAGCATGGGATGCTTGATGTGTGTGAGGCTGAAAATCCCACTCAGGATGGAAAAGGGATCTTGCTGGCACTTTGGTATCAGGGTAAATGACAAGGCACAAGGCTGATTCGCCAAAACAGGTGGTTTCCACAGCGGATGAGTGGGGAGGGAAGAGCTCACTCCCAAACACTAGGCTTGTTCTCTTGTAATTACAGCACAGTCAGGACAGCAAATTAAATGTAGATGCACAGCCATACATTTCGCAACAAGGTACAGCTTTCTAATCAGAGCTTCTGCAGCTCAATAAAACAAAACCAAACCACACAAAAAAGGTTTCAGTGAACCCTCTTTATAACTTCTGGAGCTTTTACATCTCCTAAGGTAACACTGCCCATCTCTGTCCAAGTCTTTTCAGGCCTCATGCAATCCCTCTGAAAAGCAAGCGCTCAGAGATAGGGCTGGGAGCAATTTCAGCAGGTGACCCTGGGGATGTTGCCTACTTATACAATGCTCCTGGGATCATGCTTTCTACCAGGAGAGGACAGCTCTCTTGTTCAGTGGTAGGAGTGTGTAGAAGGCAATGACAAGCTTATTGCTCCCAAAATTTTGGGACAAACATGCAAACACATACAGGATGTGGGCTTTTGAAACCAGTGGATGTATTTTCATTTCTCATGGGTTTTAGATAAAACTGGGCTGAGCAAGAAGCTAAGGAAGAGGCAAATTTGAGAAGGATGAGGGGTTTGGAAAGTTTGTTTGAGGAGGCAGTTATAGTGGTGGAATGCTGCAAATGACCATCACTACAAGGGAATGAGTTTTGCCTCTGCAGGTGCTGGGCTTGGCATGGGATGATAGAGAGGGACAGCAAGAACTGGAGGGTGAGGAAGGGAAAGGAAGTGAACACACACTCAGATTAGTAAAGCAAAGAGGACAAACAAGCTAAATGATCTCTGCTGAGTCTGGGGATTAGTGACCTTCTGCTTAAGACTTTGGCTCTTAAGAGAGGATTTGGAACAAAGCTCATTTCTTCAGAGCAATTTATTTCTAAACACGTGTGGCTAAGTCTGCTCATACCTTTCTGAGAGACATAAAAGAAGGGAGGAAAAACATCTCTTTCTTCGTTTCTTAGTCCTGCTATATTTTATGCAGGGCAGAGGGGAGGAATTTATATCCACTATCAAGGGGGAGGATTTATATCCACTACCAGTGTAAAATACAGTGGTCATGCTTCAGACGGGGCCTCCATGCTTGACTTCAGGAGCACAGTGAGACTTAGGCTGTGCCTGGGAAATTTTAGACATCCATAGGCTTTCTTTCATTTTGCACAGGTTGAGCAGACATTCACTGTATCCCAGCCCACAGCAGCTCGACTGGAGGGGAAAACTCTCTACTGAAATCCCTACATGCTGCTTTTTTTCCATCCTCAGGACTCACACACCAGGCAGCTTGGAGGGCATGTCAGCATAGACTTCTCATCTTTGCCTGTGATAACAAGCCCCAGGTCTCAGCCTCTGTGCCCTGATCCGTCACTTAGCAGCATGAAGATTGGTAATATGATATAAAAAAGGAAATGAATTCAATTCCACAACAGGTTGGGGGTATTTTTTAGGTCAGTTACAAGAAATCTATTCCCTGAGACTGCATTTGGAGGCTGCAGTCTCCAGGACCACTGTATTTGTTTTTCTCTGTGTAGTCAGTGCTGTTAATATTTTAACAAGGAGCTCCCACAGAAATGTTTGCCCCTTGGCCAAGGGCAAAGGGACAGGATAAATTCCATTTGTTTTCCTATTAAAACAAAAATATTTTCTTATGAACATAACCAATGCCCTATTAAGACCAGGCAAAGCAGCTGCTTACTGAGCAGCACTTTTGTGTTGGCAGCACATTTGCTTTAGGAAGAAGGTGAGGAAACAGTAAAACAGAGCAATCAATCCACACAAGCTGACATGTCTGGGATGGAGGGGTGCAGTGAGATGAAGCTTTCTGTGATGACATGGGATAGTTTTCTTGGGGTGACTTTTCCATAATAAAAAGGATGTATAAAGGAGATCGCACTGCCAAGCAGAAATTAAATCCCCAAAAACTTCAAGAGAAACATAATCCCACCACAGGCACAGAAACTGGAAATACTCCTCCTTCCACTATAACGCACACTAAGACCTGAATCCTAAAGAATAGATTTGTCACCCAAACTTAACCTGAGTGCCCCAGCTGATGCACTGAGGCAGCACAGCCCTCGATTCTTGTTCCCATACATGCTATCCCCAGATGCCATTCAGGGCACATGAAAGCATTTTGAGCACACTGCTGAATGACAGGGTGCAACAAAATCTTGCAGGTGCTCCAGAGACAGCCACGACTGCCAGTGGAGGAACAAAGTGGCCATGGCAAGGACATTCAGCCTCCCAAGGCAGTGACAGTGTCTCACCACAGTGTGGCAGGAAGCAGTGCATCATGGAAAATTTGCATTGCATTTCAATATCAAATAGTGACAACATCTGGAAGGGAAGGATGATCTTCCCAACAAGAAAATACTTCTACTGCAGGAGCAAAGTAGTCTATTTTAAAAAACTCTTTCCATTCAAAATATCTGAGGAAGAGGGATCTCCATAAAAAGGTGCTATGAAAAGTGTGCTCTTATGAAACGACAGTTTTCAAATAACACTGTCAGATTCTTTTCTGACTTTCTCAGTCGCATCAAAGGTCCCTGTTCTCTGCTTCCATTGCCACAGCAGTTGTACTGCTCTGCAAGTACAGGTCTGCTGCTTGTGTGCAGGGCTTCCAAGGGATAAAGAAGCTCACCCTCCTGAAGACTGCTATCCAGAGCAGAATTTTTCTCTAATTACAACCAGGGGCAGCATGTTGTGTTTCCAGCACCAGCAAGAACTTATTTTACAAAGAACCTCAAGATTTCATCCAGCAGAACCCACAACAGTTATTGACTGCCACAGCAAGCAGCACACAAAGTGCTATGCACATTTTGACACCTGTGCTTTTGTTAGACATTCTGAATTGTGCTCTGTAATCAGCTGCTAGAACTTACAGAGAAGTGTTTAGAATGTCCATATATCACACAACTACTAAGAGCACTGACTTTTTAGGAGGAACAGGACATTACCTTCATAGTTTCAGCCATTCAGCTATCATGTGATATGCAGTAGCAGCCAGTACTCAGGAAAAACTTCAGCTCTGCTGAAAACCCTCAACTTTACATAAAGTAAAAGCTTCACCTTCAACAGTGGCACTTGAAGCTCCATCTCCATTGCAGACCTGATTCCTGAAGGCCTTTCTCGGCATCTCTGAAAATAAACTGATTTCCCTGACATTTGGCATGCCATATCTTGTGCTCAGAATGAGTCCTAGCAACTCCTTCCCAGGACACCGGCTGAAGAGGAGAGACTAAGAAACACTGTGGAAATGTATGGTTGTCAAAACATTTCTCGGTTCAATTTTTGGAAGCGACTCCAGTTTGTGCATTAAAAGAAAGCTTCTGGTTCTCTGACTGTATTCCCACACATGGCGATGTTTGGTCATTTTTGGCGATGAGAAACATGATATTTTGAAGCAGTGGTTGGATTTTCTCAATGACAAAATTATAATAATACCTCACGTTTCCACCACACTGTCATCACTGGTAATGTATCTTACTCTGTTTTCTTCAAAACCAGTTTGAATTTGGAAATCTATTTAGCACTGACTTTAATATTAAAGGTATATGGTAGCTGTGTCCAGGCACTACAGCTATGTTTGATGAAATTAGTAATCAAATATTTTAAACTGAATGATATACATGACAAAATAATTCTTTTGCAATCCTCCTGAGACTTGCTCGTTGAAGCCCCACTCAGTCATGCTCAAGAAATGAACGGCTCATCTGTCATCTGCAGAAATACTAACAGTCTCCCTCTAGTAAATGAGTAACAGCCCAAAAAGAGTAGACTAGTTCCAAAATACATAGGAAGTTTTCGTCTGGGGGAACATAACCCATGTGTTTTAGAGATACAGTTGTATAGACAGAAGATAAATAAATAGGCAGAGTTTTGACTAACCTTTATTCCATACTCCAATACAGCTCATTTCCCTGCAATTGTGTTTGATAGACACACACAATTTTCTAACTCTGAAGAGAGCAATAATTTTCCCTAAATCACTAACTTCACCAAAAATGACACCACCTACATCATTCCTCTCTAATGTAATAATACCCTGTAAAGCAAAGAGCTTTGATGACTTTATTACCACATAATGTTTCTCTAAATCAAAAGAAAGAAAAAAAAAAGAAGTAAGTTCAGCAATAATCAACCTGTTTCTGCTGTTTACACAGAAATCAGGTGGAATTTAAATAAATACCTTTTCTTCAATAAGTCAGATTCAGCTTTCCTAGCCAAGGAAAGACAGATGTGTGATACCCACAGCCAGCTCCTCCAAGCCTTGTGCTGCTGTTATGTGCCATACTGGATTCCTTGGATTTAGGAAGAGTGACATTTGGGAAAAGAGAAGCAGTCAACTAACTGCTTTTGGCCACAAACCCTCTTGAATTTAGAGGTGCCCAGTACCAATATTTATACACTCATTGAATTACAGGCTAGGAATTAGAGAGGGTTGTTTTCACACCTGTGAAACCACAGAGAACTTGAGCTGCCCAGTGCCCACAGATTGAGGACTCACTGCTTTTATTCTGCCACATGGCAGAATCGGGAGTGATGGTTACCCCAAACTCATGCCACATTCACTGCCTGCTGGGAGCACTTCACTAGCACTTGGTTTCCAAAAACTGTCCATCCCCAAGATAAACCCCCTTTGGCAAGAGCGGGAGGATTTCATGCCCTCAAGTACATTGCAACCTCAGGTATGAATGAACATTTACATCCTCAAGTTAGCAGAGAAAGGTTTTTGCCTTTGCAAAGGGAAATGTGAGAAAGTCTACCAGCCCACAAACAGAAAAATTGGTACAATAACCGATTTTACAGCATGGAGTAGCTGAATTAAGAAAACACCACAAGAATAATCTATATCATTGCAAGAACCTTCATGTCTGATTTGAAGTCTTACAGGTTTCAAATTTTCTGGGACAGGAAATAGCAGAAGAGATCAAATGCATTAAAATCAAAGGGAATTTATTAAAATGAAGTTGTTCCAATCTGGAAAACACAAAAATGCCTTGCTTTGAAACAGTGAGCTGTCAAAAAAGCTTCCCTCAACTCATATGATTCAACAAAAATAAGAAGCACCTGTAAAAATATCTTCCAGTGCTGCTGCATCTGTGTTCATTTTTACTTAAGGAAACAGTTTTACACAAAGCCGGGAAGAGTCCTGTTTTAGTGGAGCCCCTCTGATGCTTACAACACACTATTTTTTGACACAATGACCTCTGAAAATTTTCCAGTGGAAGTGCGAGTAATACACACAGGCTAATCATCAATTTGCTTTTCGTTATGTATTTTCTACAGACCTTGAGTATGAACCCAGAGCTCTCCCAGGGGCTGAAAAACAGAGGTCAAGATGTCTGCTCCTGGACTTCCATCAGCACCAAACGTGACCTGTGCCATGTGCCACGGGAGGTGGCTGCTGGTGGCTGCCCTACCCCCTTACCTTGCACCGGTGACGTCCACACCAACCATCAGCTGGCCGTTCAGAGACAGGATCTCGTCTTTCAGGCGCACTCTCCCACACTTCCCAGCCGGGCTGTTTTTCTTCAAGTCCGTCACCCAGATGCACCCAACGTCCAGCACAGGCCCCTTATGCGCCTTCCTCTTCTTTCCTACCCGACGCTTCTCCCCATAGTCCCCCAGAGCAGGGATATTCCCAAAGCTCAGACCCAGAACCTCATTTTTTCGCATCTCCTGGGCCAGGTACATGGTGCAGATCTCCGTATCCAAAGTCCCGCTGCTCCCTGGCTGCAGTTTGCTCTCGTCCACAGAGAAGTTGAGCTGGATGTACTCGCTCAGCTTCTGGACGGCCGAGCGGCAGAGCTGCTGCTCGGCTCCCTCGGCCCCCTCCCGACGGCTGTTCTGCAGCCACTGGCACAGGAGGGGGAGGAAGACCCCTGCGTTGTCCTGTGTGATGGGCATCGCTGCCCCTGTGCATCCCCTCACCGCATCAGCCCTGGCCCCAGCTGGCTCCCTGCCCCTGTGCTGTGGCCCCCTGCAGCCCTTGGGGACATGCTGGAGTGGGGCTGCAGATCCAAAGCAAGCTCCATCTAATCTCGGGGAGATTTTTTTTTTCTTTAGGTTCTGACTGACCAAAAGCACGGTGAAGGCAGGATGTTTGGTGTGGACACACCACAGCTGGCCCTACAGATAGGCTGGTGGATGAAGCAGTGGGGACTGTATGTGGCTGTCCAGGTACTCCTGCCGTCGAGGTCCCCACTCCGCTGGGAGCAAAATGTCCTTCCTGCCACGATCACCACGCCGTCTTGTCCTGCAAGGGGAAAACAGCATGGTTAGAAGTGCCAAAACCATTGCAGGCATCCCACAGCCCCATCCCGGCACCCCAGCGCGGGCTCGCACGGCCGGACCGCTCTCCTTCTGCGATTTACCACTTGAGGGCACCAGCTGCTCTCCTCAGCAAGGGAATAAAAGGTCACTATTAGCTCCTGACCTCCCCGGGAAGAGGGGAATTGGAGAGCAGGGCGGATGCTCCCGGCGAAGCGGAGGACACGCTCCTGCCAAACACATCCCGAGGGCGCCGAAGGGACACGGCGCGACACCAGCGACTGGAGCTGGCTGATGGCACCGCTGCTGAGGGCAGCTCTGCCTCCCCATGCCAGTGATTTTGGGCTGGGACAGTCTTAAACCAGACCTCTCCCCGACTTCGCTCCCTACCCAGCTGTGCGAGGGATGGGCGGCAGCGCACACAAAGGGTGAGCGCACATGACACCGATGGGGTCGCTCCTCACAGCAGACTAAACCTTCCCTGGGGTTAAAGCACCTAAGGGAGGTGACTACCCAGTTCCCTAGGGGCAGGCAAATTCCTTGATTTCCTGCGGTTTGGAGTGGGGCACATAGGCAGCCAGGAGGCAGGGAGAGCTGAGGGTTAGCAAGAATGAGGGTGACAAAGGGGTTTTGGTTTTTTCCAGGATCATTGGGATCTATGAAACAAGAAAAAACCCTGATAGGAGTCAAGTCTGGTTGACCGGGTTCTTTCAGGAATTTGCTTTCTAGGAGTGGATGCTGCTCAGTGAGCTGTGCACTGGGAAGGCAGAAGGAAGCATCAGCTTTGAGCTTGCAGCCTGCAAGCCTGCCCTTGCAGATGTGTATGCAAAGCTTGGGTTAGGCAGAAGAGCTGTGGAAAGAGTGTGCAATCCAAAGAACATGAGTGTAAAAGAGGCTCTTGCAAAATGCTGCTGCCCAGAAACTGCATCCAAATTTCTGCCACTTCCCTGGGTGCATGGGAGTACTGAGAGGGACAGGAGTGACCCCAAGAAAGCTCAGGCAGGGACAACAGATTAGGGCCACATGTGATGCTCCTAGGAGGACACCACCATCTTCACCAACAGGGTGATGTTACACCGACAGCTCAAAAGGGATGCACATTGGCTCAGGAAAGGAAAAACTGGCCCACTGCTTAGTGAGAGGAACTTCTGAGTTAACAGAGGTCTAAAAGGAAAAGGTGATAATACAGGCAGAGATGGACCAGAAAATAGGGTTAAATCATCTGAACATCTCAGATATCTAATGCAACATTGGTGAATATATATTTTTAAAACAGGTCTTTTTAAGATCTCAGATTTAATTTAAGACAAAAGTGATGATTTAACTGATATAACTGGAACTTGCTGTAGTAAGACCTAGATCTGGAATACTGATCTAAAGATGCATGGCTTATATATGGACCAAAGAAGTAGAGACACTCTTGCCAAATATGATGTATATACTTCTTCTAAGGTCCAGAATAGAGGAGGAGGAAGAGCTGCTGAATTATCTGGTTAATAATAAAAGCAAAAAAACCTCACATAACCAAAAAAAATGTGGGGAGGGCACAACAAACCCTAAACAAAGAATCTGACAACAACTGACTCAATGGTAATGGGAGAATACAAGCATGAGATATTTACTAGGAAAGGAAAGCAGTATGAGACTGATGGTCCTGGTGCCTTCAAAGCAACATTCTCACATAACAGATAGGTCAAGTAATCAGCAGGGAAGTGCCTCCAGAGACGGATGTGTTGGGGGCAAGAAGGTAGAAAGAAACTCATGTAAGAATGCCTGTAAAATCAAGGGATTGAGGACAGCAAAACAGAAATGACTGGCTTCAGTACATTAAAAAATCCTACTAGCTAAGAATTCATGGAGAAGAGTTTAAAGGAAAAAGAAATCAAGGTGAGCTGTAGTTTCTCGAAGAAACAATATTTTGTGCTTAAAAGGCACAAGCACAATAGCATCTCAATGCAAAAGGATCAGAAGACTTGGCAGCATCATGAGCTTTTCATTTTCCTCAAAGACAAGAAGAAAGAACACTAAAAGGTTACTGAGCAGGACTTAAAAAAAAAGTGTGAACACATAGGCAAAAATAATAGAAACATCAGGGCATAAAAATGAAATGAAACTTGCAGAATTTTTTTTTTAAAGTTACCTTTATATGCATATTAATACAACGAAGACAGTCTGGAAAAGTGTTGCTCAGAGAGAAAGTTATTGAAAAAATGACACTGAAAAAGGCAACACTGGTTTGCTTTTTGCTTTAGTCCTTGTTAAAATTGCCAACTATGCACAGGGGATTAGTACACGATGTGACACAATATCACTACAGAGGTATACTATCCTCTTATCTGCCTGTTCCAGGATGAGATCAGTCCTCTGTCCAGTCCAAATGAGGTATTTCCTGCACAGTAGAGTGGGACAAACCACCTTTTAAATTCCCTATAAAACCAGCTAAAGCCATCTCAGATATCCTGTTGGTCAGCTGTGAGAACTCGGACAGGTAAGGTGCCAGAAGGAAGGACAATGGCAAGTGCAGTCTGCCTTTAAGGGTAGAAAGAGAAGCAGCAGCAGAACACTACATCAGTCAGTCTAGCTTCAATTATCTTAAAAACTCTCAGTCAAACAAAGAAACAGTTTGCATGTATGTGAAAGAGAACAAAAATATAAGCATCAGCAGATACAGGAAAGACAAGAAAAAAGTAATATAAAACCAAATTAATTTCTTTTCATAATGGAGAAATTGTTGGATGTCATTTATCTGGGCTTTATTATAGCTTTTGTCACTGTTTCAAACAACTTTCTCATAAATAAACTAAAGAAAAATGATTAAATGAGACTACTATAAATCCATACCTAGGGAGTAGTTATTAATGACATTCTGTGAAAACAGAAGGACACTGTGAGTGGAGCTCTGCTGGATCAAGTCCTGCTCAGCACATTCATTAGTGACCCGGACAATGAAAGAGAGTACACATATTAAATCTGCAGATTACACAAAGCTGGAAGTGTCTGCGGACACACTGAAGATCAGGATTAGCATCAAAAATATCTTGGCAAAAATCAGAAAAACATTCCGTAAAAATTAGGATAAAGTTCAGCAAGGACAAAAGCAGAGTACTACAAATGGAAAATCACACTTAGATAGGGTTGGCTAGGTAGCAAATCTCTGCAAAGAGATGTAAGGTTTCATAGAATCATAGAATCACATAACGGTTTGGGTTAGGAAGGAATCTGGTTCCAAGCACCCTGCCATGGGCAGGGACACCTTCCACTAGACCAGGTTGCTCAGAGCTCCATCCAGCCTGATCTTGAACACTTCCAGGGTTTGTAGGGAATCATTCTTGTCAGTAAAATCTTGCTGTTGGGGAAATGAAAGGGTCACTGTCCCAGGATGTGTCAACAGGGACAAAGCCTTTGAGGCATATGAAATACCTCTGTAGCTTCCTGCAGGGTTGGAAATGTCTCAGCAGCAAAACTGCCCAGTTGGAGCAGAGCTCTAACGTGACTGCCAGTCTTGAAAGTGTGACATCCTAGGAAATACTCAAGAAATGAGAACCTGCTAGTCTAAAAAGGAGAAGGCATTACAGGTGGTGCATGAGAGCACTAGTTAAAGATCCTCATGTAGTTTGAAATGTCCCACAGTGACCAGAAGAGCAGTCCCTTCCACTTGCCAGTGATGGAGTAAGAGGTGTAAACCACACTAAAGTAGGTTTAGGTTAGTGGTTAGGTAAAACTGACAAAGATAAAGAATATCAAGGGACTGGAGAACACTGTCTAGAGTGGCTGGAGTATCCATCAATTGTGGTGTCTGCAGAGGGTTAGACAAATATCCACCATAAGGAATGACTAGAGCTAATCTCTCTTGGGCTGTGGGAGACAGTAGATGTCTTCATTTCAATCCCTCTTACTATTTTTAACTTCAACATCATTTTCTGTCTTAGCAAGAGCACAGTGAGAGGTCATGTAATGGGTAACATCCAGTAAGTTATGACAATGACACCCTTAGTGCTTCAACAGCACACATAGGTACAGCTGTCAGTAACCACACAGGGTTCAAAATCAGCCACGCTCTGGAGAAGATCAGATCAAATCATCATTTGACGCCCTTTTTGGCCTAATAATTTAAGCTGTCAGCTGGTTACCAGTTTTGACATTGGGTGGACATGTTATAGGCTGTTCTTTGCAAACTATCCCCAGATCAAAAGTACTGCCCCAATCTCCAGCCTGGAAAACTTGGGGCTTCTTGAAAGCAGCTCAAAGCTTTAGCTCCAGAGTCTCCAAATCAACTCTGCATTGGCCAAGGGCACAACTTCATGTTGACTTCAGCTTCAATCCTGCTTTTGGCCGGTTGGAGCGTTCAAAGGCATCTGCATTCCATGCAAAACTCATCCATCATTCATTTAGCAACACTGCTCGAGGGCTCTTCCCCTCCATGCACACACATCCCTCTGGAGATAGTGGATGATGGCCCCCTCCACACTGCCGGAGGCAGGCAGCCTTCAAAACCCCATTCCTCCTCCCCATAGGAAAAACTGCAGGCGTCAATACGCTGTGGGCTGCCTGTCTACGCCCCCAAGCTCACTGCAGAGCCATGGCAGACACTTAAATTAATCATGTAGATAATTATACAGTACTTTCAAGGGATTTGATTTTCTCAAACAAAACCTTCTGGCTTTGGAAAAATTACTCCAGACAAGCATAAATAGGAAATACTCTTCCAGATGAAACAGACAGCACAGCACTGAGCTGAACACCTCTGTGCTGGTGAGAAGGGCAGCCTAGGTGTCCAATGCCAGTGGAAGCAAAAAATAGAAAGGTGCCAAACTGTTCATCAAGGGAAAAAATAGATCTGCCTGATAAAAATGGAAAACTCAACACTAAGAAGAAATTTATTTTTACTCTTGACTTCCACCAAAATAGACTCAAGATACAGGTGAGAAAACTTTCTGCAGTCACCATCACCTTGCTTACTTTCTGTAGGTGACAGATCTGCCAAATCATCCCACTGTCTTGCATAGAGTAGAAGACCTATGAACAGAATATTCTGACTTTATACCCACCCTGGCATTGCCTAGACTTGCCTGGAGTAACTCAAGCCAGAACTGGGAACAGGCAGTCCTGTGTGCCCAAAGTCACTGTTCTGGGTACAGGAGTCCCTGTTCTTGGGGACAACTTTCCTCCAAAGAGATTTCATCCTGCTTGCTCTGAATCCCTCTGAGGCTATTGATCCACACTCTCTAGCGATTAAATCTCCGAGCTTACCAAGATCTCAGTAAGTGTGGTCCATTGAGATTTTTCTGTTTCAAGGATAAAGTAAGTGAACCAAGGTTTTGCAGATAGGATGTTTGCAGGCACAGAACATCTCAGCTGGGAAGATACTGGTGTGGAAAATCTCAGTTCATAGGCTGCAATATAGAAGCAATATTGGTCCTGTTCAAATAGCAGGGTCACAATGGTGCAGAGACAGCATGACCACTCAGTTTGAGGAGGTCCCACAAAGGGGACCACCCTTCATGGGCTCTCACTTTGGAAAGACTCTTATCATGCTGAGTATGGGTTGCAGGGCTCAGGCTTACCCTTTAACTTTAAAAAACCATGGTTCCCTCTCACCCAGCAATGCCAAGAGCCAAGTACTGCTCCTTTCTGTCCAGCCAAAAAACAACCAGCCACTTTGCACAGCTGCAGCCTGTCCAGTCTAGGTTCATGCCTCTTTCCAAAGACGTGCCACCCCCACCCAGTGAGCAGAGCAGCCTGGTACCCCTCCTTGTGCCACTAGCCACAAAGATACTCCTGGGCATAATCAAATATGGACCCCAGGCATCACAGCAACTTTTTCACCATCTACTCAATAAAACTCATCAAATTTTAACTAGAAGTAAAGAAGATTTACATCTCTGCTATTCTGCTGGAAAGCTGTCCCAGCACACGACATAGTTGGAAATGGTCTTTACTCCAGCTTAAATATGTTCATCATCAGTTTATAGCCACAGATGTAACTTCTATAGCTCTCTGCTCTTCTTGGTGTTTATCAGCTCTTCTTACCTTCATTCCTGGAGTATTTGCAGCTAGAAAAATCAGCTTTTACCTTGCCCTTTTTCCACACAGCATGCTCACATAAGATGTGCTCTCAAAGACTGAAATACCACCCATGTAAATAAGCTGGCTATCTTCTTCTCCCTTCCTCAGTGGAAGTTTTTAGTTATGGCTCAGAAAGTAACACACTTACTTTCTTCCTCTCCAGCCTTTTGGTTCAAAATACCAAGTTAAACAGAGGTGATGTAGATGAAGGGAGGCTGCTTCTTTTAGGTTTTCCTGAGGAATCTAAAAAGGTGTCGTAAATGATTGCTTATCACAGAACCACAGAACATGCCGAGCTGGAAGGGACCCACAAGGATCATCCAAGTCCAACTCTTAATCCTGCATAGGACCATCCCCAAGAATCACATCATGTGCCCAAGAGTATTATTCGAACACTGCTTGAACTCTTGTCAGGTTTGGTGCTGTGACCACTGCCCTGGGGAGCCTGTTCAGTGCCTGACCACCTGCTGGGTGAAGAACCCTTTTCTAATATCCAACCTACCTCTCCCCTGACACAACTTCAGGCCATTCCCTCGGGTCCCATCACTGGTCACCACAGACAAGAGATCAGTGCCTGGCTCCTCCTCTTTCCCTCTCAATGAGGTCTCCCTTCAGTGTCCTCTTTTCCAGACTGAACAGACCAAGTGATCTCCACCACTTCTCATAGAGCCTTCCCTTTATGGATGAATAAGAGTACTTTCTTTAAATAAGTTGAGGCTGGAACTGTCAAAAAGCATATCTGGATATTCAGTGCATAAGCAATAAACTTTCTTTTCTTTTTTTTTCTGACAAGCTGAGCTTTTTCTTCTTATATTGTCCTCAAAGGGATGATGTAAAGAGCTCCAATAATCACTTTCTCACAGGGGGACAAGGAAATATAGAGGGTCATTAAAATGTCCCATTACTGACTTTTAAAAAGTGATTTGTGCAAACAGCCAAGACATAATCCTCCAGGATAAGCCCTTTGGCATTTCCAGCGTAGCCTAAACTTCCAGAAAAACATACATACAGTTATTCCAAAAATTCTTTTCATCCCCTGAGTGAGATCACTTTATAATTGCTTTAAAGGTTATGTTTGACATATACCGTTAATCTTTTTATATATAGATGTAGGCATCGTACTTGTTTTCCTAACATCACCTGGGCATTTCAGGACCAGAGAAATAAATCCACCACCAGAAAAAGACATTGATTTACTAATTTCTATTCACGTGTAGCTTTAATTTCTTCTAATTTTTAGTTAGAAACTAGTAGCAAAAGAAGTGACAATGGGGAAAAAAAAACACCTTGGAACTGAGTTGAGGTTTTTCATTAAAAAATACACAATTCCAGAAAGATGGTTTTGCTGTAATGCTCTGAGGTCTGAAATCCTTCAGGACAGTAGAAAATCTGTTTTATTCTGGATTACCCAGTGGTACAAATCAGATCCGGGCACACTGTTATGTTTCTGCTGAATTAGCCAGAGTGCACATTTACAGGTCAGCTTTATGCCAGCAGTAGGAAGACTTCTGATATTTGACCTGGCAATAAAAATTTAAATCTTACGCTGGGAGGCTTTGAGAGATTTTGAACAAAATTGAATTGACAGTGAGTTTTATAGCAGTCAGCATTTTATATTTCATGGCCTCAATGCTTTTAATCCAGCTGTAGGAGCCCTAAAGCTGGATTTACTGCACAGTCAAACCACAGCCTCAGGTTTGACCTCCACACAAGGAACCAACAGGAATACAGGGACATGAAAACTGGAATTTCTGTTACTTAACATCAGATGAATCCTCATCTTGAGGATCCTGATCTTGTCATCATGGGCTCCGTTTCTGGCCAAAGGAGAAGAACAGGGAGTCTTAGGAGGAAATGGTTATTTGACCTGTTGTAGATCTTTATTTTCAGACTAGATGCATAACATCTTTCAAGTCCACTTTCAGCTCCATGGCCTGAAAAATGTGTGGCTAAGAAGAATAGAGGTATTTGAATTTGATCAGATAGAACCTCCTTTAAACCAGTTAACCAGGCAAACTGGGCACAGAAAAACTCTAAATCAGTTCTTGCAGAAAGGCTTCCTGCAATGCTTTCTTAACCACTTTGATTTTGAAGTATTTATGTTGACTACATTAAAGATCAAAAGACCTGTGCAAGCATCTAGACTTCCTAAATCAAACCTAGTAATTGCCAGGACGTTTACAGTATCAGCTCAAGCAAGTCCTGAGAACAAAGAACAGTTCACCAGGAGGACACTGAAACAGACAAACATAGAAAGGCAGACTTCTTGCTGGAAACGTTACACTATAAAAGGGGGCAGAGAAGTTAGGTAAAAACCTAGCCATATACTTAGATTTGTTTTGAAAACCTCCAAACACCCCCAAACGGCTCTCTACAGGAGTTACTTATTTCCAGATGCTCTCATAGCATCCAAAACCCTGAGAATCAGTAAAATCTTTCATTAAGGAAATGGGATTGTGCCCATTTTTACAAAGAGGGAATGGAGCTATAAAAGTATGCAACCAACACAGTCTCATCTGAAACTTTCCTGTAGCTACAGGACCACTAGAAAAAATTTTAAGCACCATACATGCCCCCCTTCCCAGGCACCATGTGGGGCACCATGTCCCACCGGAGGATTCTTTCTACCCTTGATCCAGATCATCTGAGCATGAGATGACAGAACTGCAACACTGGATTGTTCTCAGTCCAGTTGGTCTGACACCCCTGTAAAGCCTACAGGAGCTTCTACCACCAGTATCACCTCAAAGGCCAGAGGGTGTCCTTGGTAGCAGCACAGCTCAGGAGGAGCTGCCTCAGGAGGAGCTGCCTCAGTTCTCACAAAACCAACCAGTGCCCCTTGACAGAAGCTGCTTTTTACTCCTAGAGCCCTGAAGCCATCCACTTCCTCCTTCCTCTTTATTTCTATGTCCATACAACCATAAGCAAGGTCATATAGAGAGACACATTTCTAAAACATACTGTGTGAAATTATATCAGAAATCCAGGATCGTAATGTCCCAAAAAGTAGTTACACTGGCATGATGGGGGTTTAATATTACTAAAATAAGATGAAAAACTGAAAAAAACATTTTCTGTGTGTCAGCAGGTAACAGTAAAACTCCAAAGCACGGTGTTGACCAAAGGCTCCAGTCACCATGCTAGGTCGGGCAGCACAAGCCCTTCCCTCATTGCATGTCACTGCAGTCTTGCCTACATTTAAGAGGCTGGTGCCCTCTGGGGACAGCAAGTGTGATGTATTTTGGGATGGTGAGCAATCATACAGGCAGCCCTTGTCTGAAGGCAGGGAAAGCCAAAGCCAGTTGTGTTGCAGATGGCAAAAAAATGCTAAGCCAGGGCTGTGATGGAGCAGCTTTGTGATTTTAGGTCTCCTGTGCAGTAAACAACAACTAAGTTGTTTGACCTGCTCATCTTGGTAAGAAATCCTCCCAAGTACACTTTTTGACCTGCCAAAACTGCTGTGCTGCAAGAGGAGATATGGGAACAGACACTGAGCTTTTAAACTGGAGGGATAGCCTGGCTTAAACCACTGGGCTGTATTTTCCACCATCATTCAGACGAACTAAAGAGAGACAGCAGGGGAGGAAGCATCTGTCTGGCCATCCATTATTAATGAGAGGATCAAATCTAAAACTCTTTCTGATACTGATACAGAAGCCCTTTAGTATGATCAAATTATTCTCTTTCGTCTTCACCCTCTTTTTACACAAACTGTTACCAGCAGCCAACCTCTTCTCCAAGTCCAAGTCAGGTGGGAAGGTTGAAAAGCTTTGTAATTTCTAAATTAATTTTTAAATCTTTCCAATATTCTCTTACACGGAACGTACTTTGAGTATTGAAGGGTGATAGGCTTGCCCTTTTGCATTCATTTAAACCAGAATGAAACTACTTATTTCAGACAAGACTTAAAATCACCGAATTCTCACATGATCCAGTGTTCCAGACTGTATCAAAGCAAACTTCTATAGCTGTCAGATAGTCAAAAATACCTATCTACCCCTTAAAGACTATTCAATTTAATAGCAGAACAGAAAAAGCTTGCTTAAGGGACCAAGTTACTGTAAAGTTATGCAGCAGTGGAAGAACCATATTTAAAGAGTTTCTTGAAGAATGGTGCCCATCCAATTCTGCAATTATTCAGCATCCTCTGTACACCACCATGCCTAATCATCCTTTGGATCGCTTCCATTTGCTGAACAGTTCAGAGCTGGTGCTGGGAAGCACGACTGTGAATTTTTGGAGTATTCAGAATTCGATTCTGACATAATTTATAGAAGGAAAAATCTGGAGTGACATAATTAAAGTCAGTAATGCTTTCCTGGATTTACTTTACAGTTGTGTAACCACAGCGGAAATCTAATTTTAAGTACGTAGATTCCAAGAAATATCCCTTTTCCATGTTTGAAAATAGCACAGCTCTTACACACATACATGCACAGAAAATCAGTCAAAGCTACAGATATATAAGTAACAGAATTAGACTTCAAATTGACATTTAGGTACCTAAAAAATAACCTAGTTTATAACAGTCCCCACTAATGTCACTTACTCCTGTATGACCATGAAGCACTCATTTACCTAGAATTTGATAGCCACAATGCCAAATTTCTTGATTGCAAGACTTTCTGGGGTTTCGTATAACATTTTGAACACTCCTATAGAAATTTACTGCACATTCCAGTTCTTTCTGAAAACAACTTACATAAAATTAGGGACAAAAAAAGGCTTCGTAGATCTGCAATTATGTTTAAATGGTTCCACTCTTCCCAAGATCTTCCTGTGGGAAAGACCTCTGCAATAATTATTCGTAAACCAAGAAAATGTAAATAACATGTTAAATTTGGACTGCATTGAATGTAGGAGTCATGAATCTAGTATTACAAGCAAACCACAAACATCTGATGTTCTAATACAGTGACTCTATATTAAACAAACAAATGCCCCTAACAAATTGTTTAAATTAAATTTTGATAAGCACCAAGAAAACATGCAGTTTAAAACCTTGCAAACTGAATACATTTGGAAGGCGGACTGATGTGATTTCACTGTATTACTGGAAAGGACAAAATAAAATTTTAAAAAAAAAAAGCTGTTTTCTATTTTCTCTTAAGTCTGAATTAAGACCAGCAAAATTATTACTATTATTACCAGATTTAACACAACATATTTTCATATCACTATTCCCAAAATCCACTAATCATCTCCAGTCTGATCTGAGCATTGGTAATAATTAACAGCCTACTGAGAGTGCTTCCAAGCAACTGTGCCAAGTAGAGCTTAGGAAGGGACTTTCAAAGAAGATCCTTCCCATCTCAGCTTTGCCAGATCCCGCAACACTGCTCACTGACTCATCATCACCAATGTTCTCTTTCACTTTCCAGTGAGCTGGAGGGTGAAAAACCTGAGGATGTTCAGACAGCAGTTTACATCTCTACCACCAATATCTACCCAGAGGCCGTAACTGCAGGTGCCTTCAACACTGCATAGTGACACTTCACTCCTTCTGCATGAAGGGTCAGTCCTGCCGTGTGAAGCACTTGGACGCATCAGCAGAGATCAGCATTTCTCCATACAGCCCTGACAGGCAAGAGTACACAGGAAGCCAACTACTCATCACCTCCTTAGGGAGGGGATCTCTGAAATCAGGGCATTGCTCTGACTGCAGCCAACAGCATGGTGCTTCTGAAAGGCAGGATTTCCACACATGGGGGGTCAGTCTATGTACTCTGCAGTTTTAGTTTAGTTATTCCTGCTCTCAAGTCAATGCAGAGATTTTTGTGGCAAAAAGGGCTCATCTGTGACCTCTGAAGGACACAAACCACTGAACCATAACCCTGTCATTGCTGCCTCTGTCCTCTTAACCTCCAGCTGAACTACAGCAGCCTCCCAAAGCATGCATGCCAGGCTGAATTTTTCTTTCCCAAATTGAAGGTTAACCCTGCTGGTAGAAACTTGCTGGAAACAACGAGCTGTCACCTCTCAGAGATGAGATGCTGCTGATGCTGACCACAGCATCCATTTCTTTCATAGAATCATAGAATCATTTTAGTTGGAAAAGACCTCTGAGGTCATTGAGTCCAACCTTTGACTGAACACCACCATGTCAACTAAACAGTAGCACTGAGTGCCATGTGCAGTTATTTGTTGAACCCTTCCAGGGATGGTGACTCCACCATCATCCTGGGCAGCCTGTTCCAGTGCTTAACCACCTTTTCAGTGAAAAAAATTCTTTTTGATGACCAACCTGACCTCCCCTGGGACACTCTGACACAATTTCCTCTTGTCCTGTTGCTTGTTCCCTGGGAGAAGAGGCCAATCCCCACAAGGCTACAACCTCCTTTCAGAAGTTGTAGAGAGTGATAAGGTGCCCCCAATCCCCTTCTTCTCCAGGCTAAACAATCCCAGCTCCCTCAGCCACTCCTCATATGACTTAACCTCCAGACCCTTCACCAGCTCTGGTGCCCAGAGGTGCTCCAGCACCTCAGTGTCCTTCTTATGAGGGGCTCAGAACTGGAGGGTGCACTCAATCTCCTTGTCCAGATCATCAATAAACAGGATTTGTCCCAGTACTGACCACAGCAACAATTTCCTTCTGCAGCCAGACCTCTCTGAGCATGGATCTGGGAGCCTCCCAAGCCTTTTTTGACCTTCCTTGGGCAATGTGTGAACGTGCTTTTGGAGACAGGCAGCTTTTACAGCTGTTTCTGAGATTACACACAAAAAAAGCGCCGAGGATGGTTTCATAAATAACTGGACACTGCAGTCTTCAGTCCAGTTCCTCTCAATGTTTTTTTTTTTTTGGTGGACTAAAATTATCTGTTAAGGAAAAGGAGGAGAGATTGCAGCTAGAGATAGAGCAAATTCAGCTTCATAGAATGTAAGGGGGTTTCCTTTTGGCAATTCCCTTCCCTTTTGGCAATTATGAAGTATTTCCTGCCAGAACTGTAGGACCTACACTCAACTAGCAGAGCCTGTCCTCTCAGGGTAACTTCAGGAGATGCCTGCCTTCCTGGAAGTCTCCACACAATCTTTAGCAGAGTCCAGACACTACAACCCAGACACACACAGTGCAGACATTGCCTTCAGTCTTCAGGGACCCTGTTATCACTGCATATCAGTCAAGGGACTCATTTGCTACTCACTCACCTCACACTACATGCAATCTCGCTAAATCCTCACACAGTCTGGGGCAAAGGTTTCAAGCATGGAAGCTGTTGGCATGGTAGTTCTCGTGTATCTCTTTGGTGCTTTAAAAGAATTCAGTGCTGAATTGAGTTACTATGAAAAATACATAAATAAATGTTATGGTCTATAAATAATGATTCAGTGCTTTACCTAATCATTTGCTATTATGCAGTTATCATCTCTGCAAAGACAAGGAGCAATGCCTGGAGAGCAAAGTCTTGCCTTCAGGCATTTTAAATATTCAAGTTTATGAGTCAGTGTTCTTACTGAGCTGAAAGAACAAAAGAGTGAGTCCATTCAGAGCAAATACACATAATAACCTTTACTATTCTATCCAATATTGGTATACACTGGACTTGGAGAAACATCAGATGGACTTTCATGTATTATGTTGTTCATATGTGTGTAACTGCAGATCATATTTAAAAGAAGCCAGGCAGGCTTTCAGAGACATGCCAAAGATTTAAGAACATGCCACAAGCCAACTCCTCAACATGAGCTCTCATCATAATAATTTTCTGTAACAGGATATAACCACTAAAATAAAAAGACACAAAACAGAACCACCACACACCCCTGTTTTTCCCCCTAATCTTCAACCATTAAAACTCAAGCTTCAAAATCAGCCTCATTTAAACTAAATAGACTTTTAAAAACTAAATATAGTGCTACTGCAATGTCAGACTCAAATATTATAAATTAAATACACATTTTGGGGTATTTTTTAAGAAAAAAGCAAGTGCAGTATGGGCAAAAATCCAGTTATTAAAAACTAAAGCACTAATACTTCAAACACTTAAACTATTATGTAATATTGCTCATATCAACAGACTTACAATGCATCTGTTTTATCACACGCTTAGAAATATTCTTGGGATCAGGAGCTAAAATATATGCATGTTTTCACTGTTCACAAAGACCATATGATATATATTCAATATTCAACATGTATTTCAGCACTAGAAAAGTCAAACCCACCTCTTAGTATTTGAAAACCCTTTCCTTAAACACTTTCAGCTTCAAAATCATCACAGCATCCCAAGTGAGACATTAACATGCTGCCAAAGAGAAGGATTTGATAGCCATATCACTGCACTGTGTATCTAAGCAAAAAAAAAAGCAGGTTTAGTGATGACTAATTGTTATGGTTTCAGACTGACTCTGGAATTCCTTCCAAAATAGCTTGGAGCCAACACCCCAGCCTCGGTGAACATGTTTAACAAAAGAGACAAAAGACATGCAGATGCGGACACTTAAGCACTGTGGCTAGGCTTTTTGTTGGGATCTTCCCCCTAGCAGGGGGGAGGGGGTTGGTTTCTCTCTGGTTTTCTGCGCAGGTCAAGAGGGCAGTCTGTCGTGGGAGCGAAGAGGACAGGGACACAGAGACACTATCTCAGCATCACTGGATATTGGATTTTGTGTTCCTTTTCTTCCTTTCCCAACTCAACTGTTCTTCATCCGTGGGTGATTATAACCATTACGAGGCTCGCCGTGAGGAAAAGAGGTGGGAGAAAGGGCCTCGGTTTTTTCCCTGCGTCNTTTACTGTGAGTAACCCACAGGCAGGGAAGACCCAAAGCCAACAAGAAAAACAACAGAGAGAAGGAAACGCTCTGAAATTGCAGAAAGAACACTCTTCCCTAGGAGGAAAGCTCATAAGGAGTTGCCAACAAGCACTGACAATCCAGAAAAGCCACAGCATGACAAAGTGTTGCTCTTTCCACCCAGCGCCAGACAGAGCAGGCACACCCCTCCCTGCTTTGCTAGTCCCACATCCCCCTGTTCTGCAACAAGCAAGCATGGACCTGGTTAAATAGCACCTCTTTTGCAACAGCTGCTAGCATGGTCCATTGTCGGCAGGGTGCGTAAAGAGAGGAGGAGCAGGGTATCACACACAACATTAAAACAACCCCATAAGCTCTACGCAATCCCCTCCACCAAAATGAAAAAGGACAGGTGACAAACCCAGAAACAATCACCATCACACTGGTGGCAGCCAGTGGCAGAAGAGGATTTGATCCACTATGTTTGATCTGCCCTTAGAGGTACCAATGGAAGATATAGCAATCTCTGTCCCTCACTGGATTATTAATTCATCTTCTTAGATCTTCCTAAACTGGCTCAAAACCCAGTGGAAACTGTGGTGTGTGGAGGCATTTCCTCAACCCTGCACTGTCCCTGCTCTCCCAGGTGTCCCAAGCAGCCACCACAGGTCAGCCTATCTCAGAGCTCCACCCAGGCACTAAATCTGGACTGAAACACCCCAAACTCAAACTAATGACGTGGTGGCATCACAAAACCATGTGGCAACAGCGGCTTATCAGTAGCCTCAAAATGAGCTCAGCTGACCCCTCCAATGCCAGCCTCAGAAGGGCAAGGTCCTCTTCTGTCTGTCTTCACCTACTTTTCTTCCATTAATTCTACTAAAACATGCAAATGCTCCCTTCAAATCACTGAGTTACTTCATGTTTTGGCTGGCAGCTTAGATGATACCCAGGGCAGGAACCATCCTACAGCTGAGCTGCACAAAGAGAGGCACCACAATCCAAACCTCACCCCTGAAATAATTTCACAGGAGAATGTGCTGAATGAGACTACAAAAGACAAATTATAATTACAAATTACAATCAGAACAGTGGTCTTATTTCCTGGAGAAAGGATCTCTCCTTTAATTCCCTTCTTTATTTTTACCAGAGCTACCAGAGCCCTTTTATGAACCTTTGTTGTTGCAAAGCATAGAAACTCATTCAATTACCTTCACATCATCTGGAAAACAACAACACAACAGCCTTGCAACTCTGGGCTTTGTCAGGTGAAGTGATTTGGTATCATAGCATTTATTTCACACATTATAGCACAATAGTTTGTAACTTTGGTTTCACTTTCTTTGTTCTGTCCCATGATGAAACACTGGCTAAGTACATGTATTGTCAGCATGGCACTTTGTTTCTAAAAGCTGATTAAAAATACATTTTTTTTAAAAAGGAAATATATGAAAGGGACTTTGGAGGCCTAGATTTTAAGCTTCTTTCATTGGTGTTTTGTTTTTTTGGTTTTTTTACATCTGTTTGCTGAGCGCATATAATGTCTCCCTTGAATTATTTAAATGTCCCAGTGCTTTTTTCATAAAAGGAAAACTGAAGCCAGATGCCCAGCCTCAAGATGGAAAACCTTAAAAATACAATAAAATGGAGTTAGTAAAAAATTTTAATTATCATCCACTGGGAAAAACCTGTATTTTAAAGAGACATATTCACTGGAAAATCATATTTAAAGCCCAGCAGAGCTCTGAAAGTTCCAGGGAACTATTCTATGACGTCTCCAAATATTCTCTTTTCTTTTGTCTCTTTTCCTGCCTTCGGCCTCAAAAAGCTGAAGAGTTTGAGTGTCCAATACTGTTCTTGAAGAAAAGGCTGATGACCACACATCTTCATCCTGCCAGTCCTTGCTCCAATGGAAAATGCCCAAAGTGCATTGCAGGAGCCAAGCCAGAACAAGAGATGTTTCATCTTGTGAGGAGCAATGTCCCACAGGAATTGGTACTGCAGGCTTTCCTGCATGGAATATCTAATTTATGGACTCTCTATCCTTCACTGACAAAACACATAGATGGAATTTTTATCCCGCTTCAACAGAATCCCTGCAAGTGCAAACCATAACAGGAATCCATTAAGGAAAGTAGCAAAATTAAAATGAGATTTCTTAAAATCACAATCTGGCAAGACACATTTTGGATTACTTTAGTTTGAATAGGCTTGATGCACCAGGTAACAATATTTTTAAAAGAAAAAAATTAAGCCCTTGTTTACAGACCTCAGCTACTCATCCCTGGGGTTTCCAACCTTGCAATTCTCCTGGGGACAGGCAAGTCACTCACAACTTTTCTCCCTGCATTTGACCATCATATTTTGACATTTGCATCTTGAAACTGCTAATCTTTAGTTACAAATTCATCGTATTTAAAAAAAAAAAAAAGGGGATGCAAGCAAGCTTTCTGGACTGTCATATGAGATGGATAAAAATAAAGCAGAGCAGTTTCCAAAGCAGAAGTACAACACTTGGAGAGGAAGCAGGACGAAAATGCTGAAAATAAGATTGTTCAGATAAATTGTGTTGCAGTTCATAATTTTAAGATGGAAGGAGATGTGCAAGATTTAGTTTTTGCCTCATTATCCATGTGGTTGCAGCTCATTTAGGACACCAACTCAGCCCCTGGACCCCAACCAGCTCCTCGGGGCAGTAGGGAGTTGCAGGAGTGGAAAGTCCTTCCCTCAGACCTCAGCTCGGGCTTCAGTATGTTCAGGCAAAATCACTGAAATTCTCCTTAATGAAGATCAAGCAAGTGGTCAGCAGTCTGCCTTTGCTTCAGACACCTTGGGACTGTGAGCTGTGATGACAATCTTTACATTCAAGGTAATAAAGGCTTTGGAGAGCAGAGATCTATTTAAGACAGTAGACAGAAATTCATCCAGGCTGCCCTTTTTAACTGGCATGCAGTGAATCAAGAGCAGGACCATGCCCACAGAAAGGGGGTTTGCTTTCTTCCCCTCAGACAGGGATTCTGCCTTCTTCCTCCAGGAAAGAAGACCCAGCCTGCCCAACATGCACACCAGACACTCTCTTCCCAGACATCTTCCCCCACCTCTCTTCTTTTGCACCCTCTCTTCCTACCATCATTACCCTGGAATGCTGCAGTCAAAACCTATCCTCCTCCACTTCCCTGAACAGCTCCACCAGTCTGAACCACAGCAGTGGTTCAGGAGGGTGAAGGCAGGATTTTCAACTCTCTCAGACAGCATTTAGAAACCAAACCCCTCGAGTTAAAAGCAATGGTTTCTAAAAATCATAGGCAGCCTCAGCAAACTTCAAACCTACTTTTCGAGTCACTAGAGTAGAAGCAAACCTCATCTGGCACTGAGAAGCGATTCTTTTTTTTTTCCTGGAAGCTGCACAAAACATTTATTGCCATGAGAATGGTGAGAAAGTAGANGAGAACCCAAGCAGGTCATCACAGCTGAGCAAGCTCCCTGCTTCATGTCTGGGAATGCACCGTGTCCTCATATGCTCTCTCATCCCAGGGAGGCAGACAGTAGCTGATCTGGGGTGGGACCCTCTCAGTGCTCCAGGGGACAAGAGGTGGTGCACACAGCCAGGCCACAAAAGCATTACTGCTTGAGAAAGGAAAGGCACAGGGCCATTCCCTGGCCGTGAGCAGGACAGAAGCCCTACAATAGTCTCGTTTGGACCTCTTGTTGATTGTCAGAGGCAATCACTAAGCCCCACTTATCACAGCTCTGCTGACCTCTATGAACTGTTACCCTGTGCAAAATCCACTGTATGCCTGAGCCTGAATTCCCCCTCCAAGCATAATATGATGGCTCACTCCCAAGTCACCTCTAATTTTTATTGCCTGCTACAAACCAGGTTTCATGCAGCGCTGTGAACTGTCTGTTGGGGATATAAGGTTTCAAGGTCTCACTAATCAGCTTTCCATTGAATAAAAAAAAATCTTCTTAAGTTTTACTTACATATAGACCACTTGTTGAAGGAAAGCAACTGAACAGTGCAAAGAATCTCTCATTTACATTTCTGGGCAAACATGCACAACCAGATGCTGAAGAGTATGAGAACTCAGAAGTCATCTCTGTATTGGAGATGAGAGATACCTTGAACAATTATAAATAGAAAAATCTTCCTGAAGCACCAAATAGGGAACTTTTGTCCACACTCTAGTGAACTATAAAGTCTTACAAAGCTAAAGAATAAATGCTATTTTAACATCATGGAAAACAGTTATTTTTTGAAGCTTATGGCGCGTTTAGGGTCAGGGCATTCCATTGCATCTGTAAATGTGTTATCATGATTACCACACATCTTCTTGGACTTACATTCCGGTGAAAAATATAAAATGAATCTCAAGACCTGCCAGCTTTAGACTACCCATTCTCTGAAGAGCCCTTAGGCAGAGAACTTGCTGCTAAGAAACCCAAAGGTCTGGAAAAAAATCAAAGTGACTTTTTGCAGCCATGGGGATCTGGACCTTATTCTGCTCTGGTTGTACATAATTTTTTAATGTCAGATATTCTTTGCATTAATGTGCCTTTCTGTCTTGCACAAGGACAAAGGAAGGTAGGACTCCTGGTTTCTTGATTTTAACCTAGTATGACCACCTTCAAAGGCTGACTGCCCTTTTTCTATCACAGAAAGCATACTAACCTAGTTTGGAAGGTACCTTAATGGGCCTCTGCTCAATCTCCCTGCTTGAAACAGAGTTTACCAGAGATGACACATCCCTGCAGATTCCTGCATGACAATCTCCACTGGTGTGGATTCTCCAGCCTCTAGGTAACTTTACCCCGTGACTCCAGAATTCTCTTCTCTGGTGTCTGAGTTATCCCTCCTTTGCTGCAAGCTTATATCCGTGGGCCATTTTCCATCTGGCATTAGAAGAGAGGGGGGAACAGAAGAGCTTGCATCTTTCTCATCTTCAAAATTCTTGGATAATCTCAGGCACAGTAAAAAGGAGAGAGAGGACCAAAAAATACAGAGCAAGCAGAATTTCTGTCTTAGTCTTATTCTCACATTAGACAAATTTGTCATTTTTATTTTATTCTAAATGATAATGTGTGGTAACACCAGCTGCCAATTTAGAGAGACATACTTGGCATGCCAAGATTTATGTCACTAAGCTTCGCATCCCTTACTTAATTCTCCTGATAGTCACCAACCCTTCCAGAAAGACAGATTTACTTGGCACTCTTCAAAAATCACTTCCTTGATGAATGATGCTACCTCAAATCACGAGCCTCCCAAATTCAAAGCTCTTTGTCTAATGAAAACTATTACTGCTTTTTAATAAGTTCTTCAGCATTTAAAAATAGCACTCCTAATTTCCTGCTCCACCGAGCACCACCTTGACTTCAAGTCAAATTATTCACAACCTCTTCTCCACCAGCCCTGGGGGATACAAGTCTTGCATTTTGGGGCTAAGTACTTCTCTCAACAGCTGTGAGAAGCTCTCTGAAGCAGGAAAGCGCAACTCACTCCTAACAATATCAGACAACAAAGCTAAGCCACCCTCTTTTTCCTGCTATTCTAACCCAATTGTTGTAGAGTAACAAGCAGCAACACCAGCAGGATTTCTCTGAAGCCCTTATATTCAACTAAATTATATTGTGGGAGAGCAGTAGTATTAATTCAAGAGCCCATGAAAGAGATTAACATTACCACGCAAGCAATATTTAGCAGTTTTGCCTTGCTCTAGTTCTCACCAGGCATATGTCTCAGGAAAACACCAGAGGCAAAATACTCACAACACAAAACCAAACAGAAGTGTGTTACTGTGCCACCGTGTCACGAGCCTTAGCACTGACATTTGAAGCAGCTGTTTCATCCACAAAACCAGTACGTAGGTCCTGCACAGAGCCCTGCAGAGAACATCAGATCCCCTTGCACATATGTCAGCCCAAGGTCCAGGCATGCAAAGCTCCAAGAACTCAGAGACCCTTCACACAGGTTCAAACTTCACCCTTCACCCCAGCACCAGCAGGACCAGGACTCATCGCACCCAGAGGGCACAAACATCACCAAGACCAATGATCTTTATATTCTGCTGCCTTATCATTTTTCAGAAGTTGTCACTGAACACTTCTTTCACTGCTTCCTGAATTTTGTCAGACCTCAAAATCCACTAAATTTCTTGACACATTTTTGTAAACTACTTTGTGAGTTAATTTTTTCTCTCTTTTTGACACTTCCAGAATTTCAAATATTCTTACAGGTAACACAATCTCTTAAAAGTCTTGTCCTTTCTCAAACTGCCTGATTTCCTGGAAACCTGGCATTCATCAAATATTTTTACAAATATCCCTGTTAATTGCTTCATTAGAACATACTTCTGTGATTACATTTTTGTCCATAAGATACAAAAAGGAATAGTGAATCCTAGTGTGACCTAGTTTTGTGTAAAACTAGAAAAAATCTTTTTAGCAAACATAGGAAATAAATTATCCACACTATCAGCCTTTTTAAGTTCAAACAGAATTTTTCTGGGGACTTGAAGGAAAATACTGCTTTTCTGACAAAATGCTGTAACTGAGGGCTTAGTCAAATGGTCAGTGAGAGCTTCCCAACTTTGTCTTAATGGTCATCTTACATTATTTTTGATTCTGCAGCCTAGGCAATAGAAGAAAAAACTCTCAGGTACAAGCTGTCTGCACTCTAGGATTCAGTCATCCAATATCTCTGATATGACTGTATGCCCCGATGATGTGGATCTATGAAAGGAATACCTGCAAGTTCTTTCTTTGCAAAATTTTTGTTTGGGCTATTGACCCATTGAGTTCATGCAAACTGCTTTTTCCTGAGCACACAAGTTACGTATCTTGAGGGAAAAGAATAAAAGCCAAAAAAAGCCAACTCCTGATTTTCTATGTGGATAAAACTCAAGTGGACTCCAATGGAACTACGTTTTCTAACTGCAAAGGTAAAACAGCATTTGAAGGACTCTGCAGGAAGATGGCACGTGAACACAGTGGGAACACATAAAACATGAAAAGGTCCATTTGCAGTATTTAATGTTGATCTTCAAAATACATTTAAAAGTCCATTAGTAGCTTTTATGCCAGAAGTCTAAAAAAAAAATTACTCCATTACATTTAACAGTAGTGTTTATCCAAAGCTTCCAGCGATAGCAGTTTGTCCTTAATTTTCTCATTTGAAAAAAGAGACAACTTTCATTCTACATGTGCACGACTTTCCTGTTCTAAGAGCTCCTGCCTCCATTCTCCTGTTTTACAAACCTTCCCTGGGGGCTGTTTTTCCTTTTTACTATGTACAGTCTTGCTGGACACAGACTGCTGAAAAAAAAGACCAAAACCCAGGCTGTTGACATTTTCCTTCAGATTCTTCTTCAGAATATCTTTCTTTCAGTATATAGATGGATTTGGGGATGGGAAAATTTTAGTCTATATTCTAAAAGTAGTATGAAAAAAAAGCCTCAGGCAGCTAATTAGAAAACAAACTTTTGACACTATGTCTAAGCATATATTTTTATTTATATGTACATACAGAAATACTAGACACAAGACAACCTATTCTCCTATACAAAAGCTAGAGAAGGAGCTAATGATTCTAAAAAAAGGCTAAGTGAGTGTAGGACAATTTTTTTTTTTTAGTAGCACTGCTTGGGAAAGGACTTGTGATAATAATTACAGGTATAAGAATTCCTTAAGTAAATACCATGTTCCCTATCTTTTTGTGCTAACACTGCCTTGGCCTTATTATATATGCAGAAGAATCTGGACTTAGGCCACAGAGCCTTTTTGTACTGCCTTTAACCAGAACTTTCTGAAATCAATAGCATCCATATGCTCCAGTGCACCCAGTTTCTTTCTCCAGGGTCAGGGGAAGAGGCCTAGTTTAATACACACTTAATTCAATTAAGAGCTACGCAGCAATAGCCTTTAGTAAATTTTAACCTCCTCTCCATGCATCATTTACTAACCCACCATTAATTAAATGCAGTTATTAAAGTAGTGTGTTTATAATGACTGTATTTTCAATGAATGAACAAAAGCTATTTATGGGATCCAACCAAACGGTGCTTGTTCATTCACGGCGTGGGACTGAGCGCAGATGCCCAGAGCCAGCTGGCATTTCGACAGCACAAACAGCAGTCAGTAGATGCACAGAGGCAGGTCGGTACAAATATCCTCTGCCCAGAAGGAAACACCATGCTGGAATGCTTTAAAATCCTGCTTTGAACATTTGCTGCTGAAAGAGGCACCACTGCCAGGTGCCTGGATACCCAGAGGACCCAGTGTGTTGGACTAATAATCCCAATTCACTAGGATCTGAAGATTTAACAGGTTGCTATCCATTGTCTTTATGAGTGCATTTGGAATGGCTTGGAAAAAAGTGCTGCTAGATATTAGGAAATATTAAATACCGGTGTTACCACCACCTCCAAACATGTGTCTCTCATCAAAGAAACTTCTGGAAAGAATCTGTTTTGGGTGGTGAATGATGGAAAGACGTGGTCACAGATGGTTGACTGACAACTCCTTTGCACAACCAGTGGCACATGATGTCACAAAACCTGCATAAGTGGACAGGGATACAGGATGTGCAGCCCACATCTTCCCACTAAACCATGTTCAGCATCTTCGGGTAAAAAGACTAAGATTCTTCAGATAGCACAGCAAATTGCTTGGAAAATAGGCTTGACACTGCATGTGGACTAAGGCAGCTGAAACATCCAGATTATCACAGGTTTATCATCATGTATTATCAAATTTAAACAAAGTAGTCAAGTGACAGTAAAGGTAGAGAAGCAAAGGATTTTTCATTTACACCACTATCCCAGAAATGTGTAACACATAAAAACTCAAGGACAGATTTGAATTTAGGAAAAAAAGAATAATTTTGTCTTTGCTAAAATAAAATGCTATAATTGTTTGTGCATGTGGGTTTTTATTCATGTGTAAATAAATATGAACCAGCTCCCCCCACATTGTTCTATCTGGAAATATTTTTAGCATGAGCAGAGCAACAGGAAACTTAGTTTAGACTTGGTTCACAAAATCAGCAAGAAAATTGCCAATCTTTCTCCTAGAAACATAGCGAATAGGGCATCTCAAGAGGCAATATGATGTATTTGTTACACTGGTTCCAAATCCCTCACAGGGAGGAGGATTACACCCTGGTCACCTGCCTGTTGGATAGTTCCCATTAACTCTTCTATTTCATATCAGACACTTCTGATGTTTGGCATGGATGGCTCTGCAAAGCAGGTGAAGGCAAGACCTGGACTGCAGGTCCCTGCTGCACTGAATGCTGAGGCACAGTATAAAAGAGAGCCTTAAACACTGAAAGAACCATCACAATTCTGTCCATTTGGGTGGGAGAGGCCTTGCATGGAAAGGAGGGTGAACAGTCTCATCATATGGTCAGTGGGCAGAAAGTGTTGATGCTGACTGATGATGTGCCTACAGATCCTCCACCCGAATGCAGGAGGGAGTTTAGCAAACTGAGAGGCACATCTTGCAATGCTGAAATGGAGATCGGTGATGAGTGGAGTCCCTCAGGGGTCTGTACTGGAACCAGCACTATTTAATAGCTTCATCAACAACATGGAGAGTTGCATCAAGTGCATTTTCAGCAAACTTGCAGCTGACACCAAGCTGAGAGGCGCAGTTGTCACACCTGAGGGATGGGATGCCATGCAGAGGGACCTGGACAAGCTCAAGTAGTAGGCCCATGGGAACCTCATGAGGTTTAACAAGACCAAGTATAAATCCCCAGTATAAATACAGGCTGGGGGATGAACAGATCAATAGCAGCCCTACTGAGAAGGACTTGGGAG
>WBMV01001919.1:169853-197089 GCA_013396655.1 Campylorhamphus procurvoides
AGTTGCAGTCCTGTTGAGGTTCTGGTCCTCCTCTGGATCTGATGACTGGCACCGGAAGTCCCAAAACCCAAGTTTATCTATGCTCAGGTTCAGGTGGGAATGCCCAGTATCTTCCACTGGGCAGGGTGTTCCACAATGGGTGATTTAACTCTGTGAGTCATGGGATACTTCTGGAATGATGGTCTTGGTTGTTGCAGCTGCCTATGGTGCCAGTCCCTAGTGGTCCATTAGCAGACATGAACCCTCAGGCTGGTTGTGAAGGTGCTGATGCCTCCCTGGTGGGGAGTTATCACAGATGAGTCACTGCTGTGAAGACAGAACTACTGCCACACCTCTCAGGGTTCTTTAAGACCCAACTTGTAGCCTGAGGTGTCAGGTGTGCCCTGGGCAGGTGCTGCAAATGATCCATTATTAACAGTTCATGAGAAATGACAGAGAGGGTGTAGAATACACAGTTTTGGTTACACCCACACAGTGATAAACTGGTCCAGGCCAATGTAACCAGGACATGACCTTTCAATAAAGGGACTTGTAAGAAAGTTGGAGACAGTCTCTTTAGTAGACCCTGTTGTGATAGGGCAAGTGGCAGAGATTTTAAACTAAAAAAACGTAGATTAAGACCAGATAAAATAAGTACATTTTTTATGATGAGGGTGGTGAAACACTAGCACAGGGGTTGTCTAGGAAGGTGGTAGGTGCCCCATCCCTGGAAACAGTCAAAGTCAAACAGGGGCTCTGAGAAACCTGATCTAGTTGAAGATGTCCCTGTCCATGGCAGGGAGGTTGGAACTAGATGACCTTTAAAGATTCCTTCCAACCCAAAATATTCTTCAATTATATGATTTGCCAAAAAACAGCAGAAAAGTAGGTACATAGGACAAGACCATGATGTCTGTAGACACCATCCTAGTCTCTGGTTTAACAAGTGGGAGTGGTTCAGAAAAATATAAGCTAGATAAGAAGCAAAAAACCTTTATTCTTACTCCATATTTTAAAATTATTAAGAAATCCTTCTCTTGTATTTCGTGGTCAGAAAGAAGCACCATTCTGCTTTTCCAGCAGAATTAAAAAGCTTTCACACATGTTCCCAACAGCGGTGCTACACCGTCCCTATTGACTGAACACATTTGCAACTCAGGAGCAATTACTCATGCAGCATATTGCCTTTTGGCCTGTTCATTTGTCTTCTAACAATTATTCTGCTTTTCAAAGACCAAACTCCTCCCCTCACATGAGCAGATGGGGAAATGTCATCTCTTGTTCTTAGAGAAGCTTTGACCAATATTCTGACTTGGGCATTAAATAGAGCAGAAGTCTGCAGAGCTACCTATGCTTTATGGAATAATTTTTTTTTATGCATGAGCTCTGCTGTCAACAATGTCAGCAGGAATATGCATGATGTTACACGCAGTGTTTGTCAGCTGGTCGCTTACTATGCAACAAGGGCCCGGGAGCAGTGAAGAGGAGAAAATCAGAGCCCTCCACATTTAAATTTATAATCTGCAAATTCAGGACAACAACGGAAAATAGCAAAAATTGGCCCAACTAGCAAGATTTAGACGAAGACTCAAGATGCTGAAGGTGCAGAAGTGCTCAGGAACAGTGGTGATGACTCAGCCTGTGAAAAAACGTGAGAGGCAGGAAACTCAAACGGCTGGAGGAACACACACAACACTGACCAGCAAAGGACAAAAGCAGCTGAATGATAAGGAGCACAGGCAAAGGGGCATCCTGCAAGGCATCTCTGCTCAGCCAGGGCCACAGGAAGAAGAGTGGCAACAGTGGGGACTTGCTTCTGGGATCAGTCAAGAGGGGTGTCCCCCCACTCCGAGGCAGAGTGTGAGGGGATGCACTTGATACCATTTATTGCATCACTGGAGATGACAGTGACAATGAAGGGACACAATAGCACTTTATTGTGGCCAACAGCTGGCAATGGCCACTACACTCAAAGGTTGAAAATCAGTTTACATTACAATCTCCTCCATTTGCAATCTTAAAACATATCATATTTGGTCTCCAGAGATAGATCCACCACGATATTTTCTAATTTTTTTTCTTTTTTTGAGGAGGACAAGGAGGAGAAGGAACTCCTTTTCATTAAAAACTCCTGACTCCAGTACTGCAGATGAATGGGAAAAGTACAGTACAAAAGTACAAAATAAAGAAGAAAGCAATTGCATTTCAGTGAACAAATTTCCCTTGAAATCTGGGGCAGGCGTTATCCTCTGCAAGGAAGCGGGTCAGTGATGGTGGGGAAGGAGGGTGCAGGCAGCTATGGGAGAGGAGTGCTTACTCCCACTTAAAGAACAAACCTGAACATACCATGAAAAAATTCTTCAAAGCAATACATATCAGTAAAAACAAGCATAAGAAGAGTTTTCTTAATCACAAGATTCTCTAAGCTCGCCATCAGGATGTATCCAACACTTTCAGTATTAAGCTTTATAACCAACCTTATCAACACTGTTTGAGACTGTGTCTAACAGTAGTTCAGAAGAGAGTGGAGCAGCCAGATTTAGCTACAATATACTGTATATCTACAATTTTTCTTCTTCCTAACAATTTGCTAAAGATTTATCTTATAAACTCAATACATCAGAAGGCAAACTACAGTATGCAGACCACTGTTGTTACGAACTTTGCTATCTCATTTACAGATTGGGTGGGTTTATTTGGTTTTTACATCAAGCATCAGGCAACAGGGGTAAAACAAACAGCACAAAGCAGTTAGTCAGCCAAGTTTCAGTGCCTCTGGTGGGACCCAAGCAGACATCTCAGTGATGTGCTTTGGCTCTCAAACCAGACTACTGGGAGCATAACAGAATTGATAAAACACTGAGTAATTATGCATAACAATGGCTGAAGGATGCAGTTGCAGATGCAGCTGCTAACACATCTTTTAACTGTTGCCTTTTTGGCAAAATGAGTCCTTAGAAAAAGTCAAAAATAGTGTAAATGCCAAGAAGCTTGTGCTGCACACCCTTTCTTGCCTCTGCAAGGGAACAAAGCCCTAAGTGTTGGTAGGGTTCAACCCTGTTCTTGGGTTATTTTTTGTCTTCTTTTGAGTTGTTCTTGTACCATAACTGTTCTCCTTTGCGTACCCTAAGGGTCAACATGAGGTTATGCTCCACCTTTCTGGAAGAGATATCAGAATGCTGGTTGGAAACTTGCCCTTTTCCCGACCTGTTCTGAACTGTAAGGGTTTACATATGCAATTGTTTCTCCCCTTGTTTCCAGCTCTTCATTCACGGCTCTGCTTAGACTTCCTCTCTTGATCATAAATTTAAAAATAACATTTGTGTTGCCAGTAATGCCTGTACTAGATCTGGATGCCTAAAATCCCTTATTTTCCTGGGATTTGGGCACTCAGAGATTTTTCTTTAGATAAATGAAAGGCCAAGAAAATGTGAATTTAATCATGCCAGCATCCTCACTCATCCAGGACAAAAGCTGGGTTGCTCTGCATTCCCTCCAGCATCATCCCACCAGTCCTGGGCACTGGTTTACACTCTTGACAGCAGGAGTTTAGAAAAAGGCAGCAGAGCAAGACTAAATTTTCCCCCTGAACCTTCCATCTCTCTTCCTCCTTCCTAACCTGGCTGACAGCACCACCCACATCCCATGGCATGTGCCTACAGGGCAGAGAGGCTTTGGCTGAGGGATGCATGTCCACAGTCCAGGCACCTCCCATCCAGGAGCACTGCCCCCCCAATCTCAGGGCAAGCTGCAGAGGGCAGAAACTCAGACCTCAACAAGCTTTTGGCTGTTTTCAGTAGCATACTGAGTATCACTCCTGGTGCAAAGGAGTGGACAGATCTGGGGAGAAGTCTGGGAACAATATGAATGTGCCACCAGCCACCACAAGGCTGGGCTGAATCATGGCACTGCACCTGAAAAGCCAACAGGACCCATGTTCTCTCAGCAGACAGACCAAGAATCTGTGCAGGGAGGTTATAACCACTCTCACCTCCAAAGAGTCTGAAGCATAGAAGATATTCCTGTACCAGACAAGAGTAGGAGACTCTGGAGGGACGTTAGTGAGACAGACACAGACTTAATTTGAGAAGTTAAGCCATTTTATTCATGTAGCTGCTCTGCAGCACTTGCAGTATTGACATGAGCAGACAGTAATTGCCAGGATTGTTTTCTGCTGAGCTCTCACTTTCCAAAAAGTCATTACCCAATCAGTATGGAAAGTCATTAGCTAATCCCCTTAGGATCACACTGTTAACAGAATTTGGTGGGCTGCCTGGACACTGGCCGAAAATACTATATATCAACACACAAATGAAGGAAACATCTTAAGGATTAATCAGCTGCACTGGGCAAAGCCCCTTCTGGGTGCTTTTCTGTGCCAAGTTCAATACAACTTCCCAACACAGTTTTAGGAGAATTTCTGGACTGTCCTAAATTGCATCAGTCTGTAATTCCCCATAGGCACTGCTGTATTTCTAACAGTGTGTCCCCTGTTCCAGACAGAAGAGTTGTGGAGGTGGCTCTCCAGTGGCAGTGAAGGTGACCACCAGTGGGCAACCCGGAGCACACTGGGCGCCAGAGCAGAGCCCACAAGAGCTGTCCTCTCTCTGAGTGCCAGAAAACAACTTACAGAGCATCTGCGCTCATTCAGCAGAAGCAACAATATGTTCACTCTAGATCCAAATTAAAATTGTGTGGCAAGATAAACCAGGCACGTGCAAAACCCAGATTAACTAATGCAAAACCACAGGCTAAAGACAAAACCTCAGGATTAAAGATTAGAGCGTAGGGAATTGGCTGAGGCACAGGGAAGATATAACAGGCAAAGCATATCAAGGATACCTGGATTTAACAAAATCAGAGAAACTAGAGAAAGAGAAAATTGCAATTTGAGATGAGGATTTGCAAGGATTATTTGTTAAGAAAACAAATTCCAGACAGAGTCCTGTGGTTTGGTGGAAGACTATTACTGGCCAGAGTGAAGGCAGCTGGGTGCCAGCTTGATTAAACAACTTTTCTAGAAGTAATGATTTAGTTAAAGCACATCTTGTCTCTAAATGCACAGCAGCTCTGGGTTTTTTCACTAGTTATTTCTCCATAAAGAAATGTGTCTTCTTATGAAAGTCAGTCATTTGCACTGAGCAAAAACTGGTGGTTACCATGGGAGAGAAAATAAAATTCAATTCCCAGTAGGTCTGATAATTCCAAGTACTTCCCTAAATGAGCTGCATGCATGCAAAACATCCCCCCTGGGGCCCTGACACACAGGAAGGTGCAGTGCTGCACAGACAGGAATGGGATGGTGGTTTGATGACCATCTGCACCTGGTGGCATTCATAATATGATAGTAATAGAAACAGGTAGAGGTAAAAAGGAAAAAAAAACAAAAACCACCCTGATTTATAAAGTACAATTTCACATTTCCAAAGAGGTGGCAATGCCAAGCCAAGTAGATGCACTAACCCTCAGTAGATATTTAGGGTTTTCTGGTTTTGTTATCCAGAGATTGACCCTTATATTTAACAGAAGCCTTCACTCAAAACTGTGACCACTCCAGCTGTTAGGAAGCTTTCTCTCAGCATCTCTAGGCAGCAGAAAACCCAATATACAAGCTCTTTGTCTCAGATGCAGATATGTTACTCTCTTCATATAAGCTATTATACCAACTATGTTGCTCTCACAGGCACTTGTGTCAAGTAAATCCAGGCAGTGCCAAGCCCAGGCAGTGCCTATCAGCCTGTCTTCAACAATGTATTTATTGTCCGCAAAAAACCACTTAAAATATTTCACAGAAAAGTGATTCAAAAAGAAAAAAAATCCCCTGCCTTCTGCAGATTCATATCCTTAGCTTAGACTTTACTTTGTTATACTCGAAACATTTAAACCTGTCTTAACTGAAGGAGCAGATTCAGGCTGTGCCCTTTTATGATGTCCAGACCCAGAGCCTTTGCTCTTTCTCACGTGGCTGCTCAGAGTGTTTCCATCCTGTTGACACAGGCATCCACAAGAGACTGGCACCTCCTTCCACACCAGTGCCTAGCTCCTTCCATGGGGAACAAGAGCAGCAGCCCAGGCAGGCAGATTCCCATGCTCTATTTTGCACATCAGCAACTCAAACTTTGGAGAGTGTAGCATGTGAAGCTGATCAAAAAGCCAGGCCAGGCAGCCACCAAGCTGGCATCACACTTGCAATTAACTCTGAATGTCTATAATCTGAAGAGAGGACGCGCCACACCACATCACACAGCACAAAAATCCCTCCATGTGGCACCGACTGCGCTTTTTATAAACCAAGTACCAGTTTCCGCTGCAACACTTCTACAAAGAAAATAGAGCACAGTGCAAAATAATGCTTGGAACATGCTGATTTCATACATATGGAGAATTGGGACAGATACATCATAATATTTTGCTGAAGTGAAGTATTAATTGCAGGTTTGCAGCACTACCTCCTTTCTTTGTGGGAAATATTAGTGATATAATCTGTATGCATGGTATGGAAGCTGTGATCTGTTGAATAAACTTGGAACTGTAATTTACTTAGTGTTTTCTTCCCCACTGTTTTTTCACTGCTTTTTAGGAGAGAGTAACTAGAAAACCCTCCCACACAGTCAAACATTCAGCTGCATGGAAATAGTCTGAAGCCATTCAAATCCACATCACAACTCCAGCTCTGGTTGCCCCCACATTTACAAAGTTGCCCTGAGCTGTTCTGGAAGATACACAATTTTTACAGCAGGCTTCGGAGGTAAGAAAGGAGAAAAAATGTTCGTAATTCCCTGAATCTTTCCATTTTATATTTTGAAAGGAAGAAAGAAGAACTTAAATTGCTACTGTATGCAAAGGGTCTCCACTACAGTTTTATCTTAGAGAAGATTTTTTTTTTTGCTTACATGTGTAGTCATATCTGGTAAAGTCATCTCTATAAAGAGGTTCAGACAGAAACCTCTTAGAAATAAAGATAGCCATCACAGATTATAGCCAGCATTTTTCCATGAATCACTGTCCACTGCACAGAGTAAGAAAGCTTCCCAGACAACCTAATAGGTGACCAAGAGAAATATTCCAGACTTGGGAAAGCCTCAAAGAAAAAATAATTATTTATTTCCAGAAAGAGAGTAACTGAACACCGTAACACTCTTCAAAACCATGTAAGGTTATAAAAAGGACATCAGTCAATTGTACTACATGTCCATTGAGAGTAAATCAAAAATTAATCAGCTTAATTGCCAGCAAAGAATATTTAGGCTACACATCAGAAAAAAGCTCCAAGGACAGGGCAGTGGAACAAGCTAGTAAAAGATGTTCTTGCCTTAGGTTTTAAAAGATGAGGCTAAGTAAGCTACGATCCATCCATCAGAGATGGTCTAAATATATTGTTCCTATTACAGGATGGACAGTTGGATTCCACAACTTCTAGTATCCCTCTGGACCTACATTTTGTTGATTTTCTGGTCCACACATCACTGTGAAGCAAAAATACATACCCAGCAGAAAACAGGCACAAATCCCCCCGGTGGCTGAGAACACTTCTGTGGAATGCTGTGTCTTCACTAGGAATACAAACATATTTTTTTTTCTATACTGCCCTCCAAGCACAGTGCAGGAAAACAGATATTCATGGAGCTGCACTCAATAGCAGCTAGGCATGGGTAAAACAAACATCAGTGGAAGAAAAGTTCCTGTTCTGACTTCGACAGCAAAGCAGACACTTCCAATCACCAAGCAAACAGGGATCGTATCCTTCATCCAGAGACAACTGTTCCCAACAGAGGCAAAAAAATCCATGAGTGAAACATGACAACCAGTCCCACCAGTGACCACGAGTGTCATTACCTTGGTTACAGACCCACACCAAATTCAAATACTTTGCAGTAACAATGCACTGGAGATGATGACTCAGAAACCCAGATAGTCCTGGAGCTCCAAATCAAAATGGAAGATATCCTGGCTTCCTACTGAGCTCCTGCTGTACAAGAGCACTAGCTCTGTCCACAGGCAGCACGTATGTTTGGGATACACCTAAATTTCTGTAGATCGTACATCAGCAGATCACACCAAAAGGGTGAATATTTTCAAAGACATTCCCTGAGGCAGACAAAAACATCTGGAACCCCCCTACAAAGTGTTCCCTGCCACCCACACAAGGGCTGGACACCACACTGTGCTGTCAAAAACCTCAATCTGTTTTTAACAACTAAGGAAAAACATTTCCGGCAAAACAAAACTTAACCTAAACGTTCCTTTGCAAAGTGATGCCGCCTCCTTTCTGGTTACATTTATGGGGGAAGGAAACTCATGAGTTAGAAAAACAAATGGTCATCCCTCCACCCCAAAAAGAAAAAAGAACACCCAACTTTCAAATTAACCTAAGTTTTACTGTGTCTTAGTTTCCAATTGATCTAAAACTTAGAAACCTTCCACACAAAATGCCAGCAAGACAAGGCACAAAGCAGGACACCGAACGCTACACACCCCTGGGATGCACACAGTCTCAAGGTGACGGCAGCAGCGGATTTTCAGCCAAACCCCAGGGAAACCAGCTGTGATAGTGCACAGTTCTTCCCTGGAGAACTGCAGAGCAGAAGCCAATAAGTCCCAGTCGTAGACAGATTTTAATTTTCAGGGCTGAGCTCAGTAAGCTGGTGTTTAAAACAAACTTATTCTTTTCTTGCTTCTGGGAAAAGTCAACCAAATTCACAAAGAGGTAAAAAAAGTTGAAGTGCCTTTGAGCAGGTGATGGCTCTGGTGCACTGTAAATGCTGCAACTAACATCATATATCCAAATGTACACCATTACTTGTTCCTGGGGTGGGTCACTGGAGGGGTTGTTTGCCACTTGCTGCAGCTCTTCTGTGTCCCTTCCCCTTGTAGCATATTTCTGAAGTTTAAGGATGGGAGCTGAACCATTCCACCCACCAAGTCCTACCCCCAGCACTAACACTGTTGCTGGCCCCAGTGCCTCTCCATTAAGCTTCTCCTTTCAGTTTTACCATTGGCACAAAATTCTCTGTAATATTTAAGAAAAATTAAGATAAGCAGTACACAATGCAGCCTTGACACTACAGCATACTCCTTGCCAAAATAAAGATGTAGGATTGTAGCATTCAAAAATCATAATGGCATCTTACCCTCAATAAGGGTTCCCAGTACCTACCCTGGTCAAGGGAAATCAGACTGGTTTGGAGGGTTATGGGACACGGTGCCTTCCTGTCCTACTTTTTCTGTCTATCTGCAAAGGATTTAATTAAGTCCTTCAAAAGGACAAAAGAAGCACATACTTACAAAGAAGCTTACTAATTCAAATCACTGATTTTTAGGTTTTTATACTTAAATGGCAGCTGCAGATACATGGACAAGCATGAAAACGAAGGTCAGTGGACAAGTTTGCTGTCCATACAGATGCATGTTAACACCAGGTACACAGTACCACTGAGTGTTAACCATTCCATCTAACAACAGGATGAAAGTATGTTCATATGTAACATCACCAACAGAGAGTCTTGTCATTCCCTATAAATTCATCATTTCAGGTACCTCACACAGTGGTCACTACATTCTTCACTCCATAGATGCAACCTGATATTGCAGATCTTCATTGCATTAATTCCCTCCTATTGAGAGGATGCAATGTTAGTTTTTCCATCCCTTTGATTTCATAGGTATTTGCTGACAAATTCTTCAAAGGCAAAATAACTTAAAAATCACTACAATTAAATCCGTTGTGATGGCTCCTATTAAAAAAAATAACAGCCAGAGCCGTGAAAGAGAGGCAGACATTAATTAATAAATGTACTCACAAAGAAAGCTCTAAACCTCTAAAAGACTTTGTCAGAAATACTCAATAGCCATAAGTTTCTGATGAAAGCCACATTAACTCAGCTTGTAAGTCAACTCCAGCTTTTCCTCTGTAAGTCAAGGAATTATTAGATACTTTCAGAAATTAGAGAATTTGGAGAGGAGGAAGGGCAGACCAAAGCCTCCAAGCAGAACAGTCTCACACCAGATACCCTTGGAGCTACTACATTGTCTATCTATCATCATTTAGCTTCACAATAGAGGCCACCTCAACAATAATCATTGTTATCGTCAGTCCTTTTGTAGGAAAGGTGCTTGTCAAAGCAAAAGTAAAAGGAGAGTAGTTTGCTCGTATCTAGAAACAAACCTTTTAAAGTCTACCAAGGGTCAAACCAGGACCACTCTATGAACTGCTGTTTTCCTGTCTCTTTCTATTTGGCCTGATCAGCTGGAGGTGGCTCTCCCAAATGCGTACTTTTATTAGATAAATTGAACATCACACTTCAGGACACACCATTTTAGTCACCAAGGCACTGGTGTGTCCCCCACCAGGGGCTGGATGATGGAGCTGAGGACAGGAGCAGAGTCCAGCCGTCACCAGCACCCTCCATCCCCAACTGTGAAGAAGTGGGGCAAGCTCTTCTAATAACCCAAAGCCCCACAATGACATGCTTTCAATGCTGGCAAACACAGAGTAGACACACAGACACTTCAAAGTAAGCAGAGAAGGGAGTATTTCATAGTAGATATTTTTAAGTGAGACAGAAAAGAAGTTTCTCTTTTACTTACATTATAAGCAAAAATTTAGTTCCCATCCAATTTCACTTTCCCTTTTTGTCAGCAACATTTTTGTAGATACTCTCTCCAGTTTAAAACAACACACTTAATTGTCCTGTTGCATGCTCAGCTTTTAAAGCAAACAGTTCTTTGTATCAAGACAGAAATGTAGTTTTATAACAACAGTTAAATAAATTACTTAAGAAATCATCCAGCTTAAATAGGTTTTCCACAACTACAATAAATTATAGATGTGATTTGTTGGCATATTAGCTACAGATGTGTGTGCACTGGTCTGCTGGCCAGAACATTCTAAGATCAAAGATGAAGCTGAAAATGGACACCACTATTTATTATCTTGAAGAACACCACATTCAAGAAGTCACCATCACAGCTGTGGGCTGTCCAAGTACAGAATAAACTGATACTGTCCTCAAAAACTCAGTGCTGAAGCAGAAACCATGAAACAGTTTCAGGTACAAGGCAAGGATGAACGAATGCATCAACGGTTCACTTTTTAATTTTGCTGTATTAAAAAAGTATACTTAAATCTCTATCACTTCATCATGCTGCCTCTGTCATCATGTAACAATTATGTAAGGGAGTATAATTAAAAATAAACTTCTCACTCCCCAGCAGCAGTTATGCAATAGCTTTTAATTAACTGAGAACTTTCATGTTTAAGAGAACATTTAAGGAGTTAAAGTTATAACTCAATGTCCTTCCTCATAGCTTCACATTCAAATCCTCCAACAGAAACTATCTGCATTTCTCTTCTCATCTCTCCAGTACAAAGACGGTTTGTCAGGTTTTATTTGGTTTTATCTGTTTGCAAGATACTGTCTCGGGGTCCTAAAAATGCAGGGACATATTTTGTGCAATCTGTCAGCAACTGTCTTCAGATCCAAGGCTACAGGGAGTTGATGAGCTCTTTTCTTATCAGAATGAGTCACAAAAATGGATTATCCACTCTTAATCCTCCTTACACTGGCAAATTTCCTTATTTTTTTTGTTCAATAAAAATAAAGTAAAATGAAAATTGGCCTGATGAAACCTTGTAAGAACAGTTTTCCCTTGGGACACCCTGGCATAAGACACACATCACTCTGCCATTTCAGAGAACTACAGATCTTCCAGCACCCATTCAATTCTTCTTCAAAATCAAGCTTACAGTTCCCATTCCAGCATTGTAGATGATTTCCTCCACACCTTTTTTTTTTGTCATATCATGTTACCCCACAGGATGTTCAGTAGCTGTGTTTTGGGGGTTCGTTTGCTTTTTTTGAAAAGTCTCCTTTTCTCCACAAGCAAAACAAACAAGAACTCATTCACCCTGTTTTCCTCACAAAACCATTAAAGTCTTTTTCACCATAAAAGTCTCACTAATCTACATTTGCTTGAAATGCAAATATTTTTCACAAAATCGTTCTGCTAATTTTCATAAAAGCCAGCACCTTACAGGATCACAACCCCCACACTGAAACTCTTTCAGTTAAATCTCAAAAGAACAAAACCTGAGCTTGGGTAACCATTCTTCCATTTTGAATGGGGATTTAGCAGGAGAAGTGTGAGTTTTGCTGCTGTTTGCTAATCCCAGCAGAGAGAAAAAGGAATCCAAACTGCCTGAAAGCTCATCCCTGAAAATAATGTGATTTTCCTATAAGATTAAAAAAAAATGTATCTATTCATAGATTTGAGCGTAAAGAGCAAAAAAAGAGGTCTTCATACTTCTAACATATGGTCTACAGCCAACTTCTAGTGCAAAGCTGCCCCATCAGGCAGCGAGCTGATGGATAGAATGGAAACCAGGGCTTCATCTTTATGGTTATTTCCTTGCTTATTGGATTTGGATTTTTAGCTTCACTCTGAAATGCTGCCATGCTACATTTAGCACATAGTAGCTGGCATCACTTTAAAGGCCCCAGCAGATCTCTGTCAGCAAACCAGATTGGTTACACCATGCAGGAAGGAGTGTTTGTGTGTTTTGGGGAGCAATGGGGAAGCAGAAAGACATCCCACTGCAGTGGTGCAAGCAGCAACGGTGGAGGGAAAGGGAGGGGAGGAAAGCAAGCCTGCTCTTAGATTTGATTTTCATCTCAGGCAGCGTGCTCTACTTAACTGCACAAGGCCATTATGCACAGATACAACTCAAACGCCCTGGGAGAGTCTGGCAGACTGTACTGCACGTGAACAGTCCCACTGCCCGAGCAGAAGTTGGTGTCTTGTCATGCCACATCAGATTCCAGGTTAATGCGTGCTGTCAAAGCTGTGGAGCACTGCAATCAGTGTCTGCATCAGTGCAGCCAGTGTCCTCCAGGTGACACGAGAAAGCAGAGGTGGGTGAGCATTCCAAGTGAACCCATGGCACCCAGCAGGGCAGCAGCACCTCTCACTAGCACGCTTTCTTCTCCAGAAAACATCCTGCCATCCAAGGTTTCATTTCCCACCCACATGAAAGAGGCTGCAGTAGCACCCACTTCCACATGCCTGTGCCATACCTAATTTGCCAGTCACTTTGAAGAGGGTTCAGGGCCAAGTGCTTCCTGTAAATTAGTCCTTTCTCTGCAAAACCCACTTAATGGAATTAAGTGAAGGATCTATTTGGTCCATGGAGTGCAGAATTAGATTTTATCTTGTTCCATTACAGAAAGTTCCAAAATGGAGACAAATTTTCAGTCATAGGCTGATAAAAGTTATAACAAAAATACAATGCAAGAATATGAAAGGCTTTTTTTCTTCCACTAACCATTTTAAAATATATAGTTTATTCAAAGCATGTACATCATTAAAGAATTATAAATGACAGCTACAGAGGAAGTGGATAAGGAGAAAACTTTAATTCTTTTAAAATTTTCTTTCACGGTTTTTCAGATAGACAAGAAAAACCATTAAAGCAGAATCATAATGATTACTGTGCAAGAAAAAGAAAAGCCCTTCACACACAACTTAGACACCAAACAAAGTTAAACATGTATTTGACAATCTTCTGTTCACTAAAATATACATTTGGCTAATCCCTTTGCACATAAGAATTTCCAAAACATAGCCAAATGCATCATGGCCTGCATCCAAAGCAGGGGGGGCAGCAGGTCAAGGGAGGGGATTCTGCCCCTCTGCTCTGCTCTGGTGAGACCCCACCTGGAGCTCTGCATCCAGCTCTGGGGTCCTCAGCACAGGAAAGACACTGACCTGTTGGAGAGTCCAGAGGAGGCCACCAAGTTGAGTAGAGGGATGAAGCCCCTATGAGGAAAGGCTGAGACAGCTGGGGTTGTTCAGCCTGAAGAAGAGGCTTTGGAGTGACCTAATTGTGGCATTTCAGTACCTGAAGGGAGCCTGCAAGAAAGGTGCAGAGAGTCTATTTAGAAGGGCATGTAGTGACAGCACAAGGGGAGATGGCTTCAGGCTGAAAGAGAATAGGTCTAGATTACATATCAGAAAAAAATTCTTTACTGTGAGGGTGGTGAGGCACTGGCACAGGTTGCCCAGGGAAGTTGTGGATGCCCCATCCCTGGAAATGTTCAAGGCCACGTTGGATGGGGCTCTGAGCAACCCAGTCCAGGAAAAGGTATCCCTGTCCAAGGCAGGGGGCTTGGAACAAGATGATCTTTAAGGTCCCTTCCAATCCAAGCCACTCTATGATTCTATGCCTGTAACATAAAATTAATGTGCCATCCTTTCCCTTCTATCCTATCACTTTTGTTTTGAGTATTTCAGCATTTTTTCCAGTAACACAGGAAAAGGAAGTTATTTTATTATTTTGGACCTACCCCTTGGAAACACGGCTTCCTCAGCAGCCAGATTTTGCTTAGGGTGCAACTCCCTTTTCTGTCAAAGGAGGATACCCTGCACGGGAGGAAATAATGGAATAGCAAAACAATTGCGTGAAATATTATGAATATCTGGGAATTAGACCACCTTATCAATACACAAAAAGAATGTAAAAGGAAAAAAAAAAACATATTATATCATGTTTTGGTCACCAACCACTATCTCACTTTCAGCCATGACCCTCCTAGCCTGTCCTGTGTCACCTCTGACAATGGTCTTCATGCCCTCACTGATCATCACCCAAGGGTGTTGTGACAGTACTTGCTGCACAACTGTCACCTCTGCCTTACAGATTCTTTACCTCCCCAGGAGGAGAAGTATGCAGTGGGTAGATCGTAAAGATGGTCTTTTGGAACCACACTATTATTTTAGTATGACACACACACAGAGTGCCATCTTGGGGCAGCCTGGCACCAAGTAATCAATCCAGATATTTTGTCACTGTAGGAACTACAGACTGGATTAATTTCAGCTCAGTTCTGGTGTCTATGTAATGTATATGAATGTCTGAGCACTAGAGAAAAAGATGGCTTTTTCAAGGAACAAGTGATGGAATTTTTCTAGACAGCAACTTCAAGGCTACCTTAATTGCCAAAGCACTTCCAGGTTTTAAGCACTGAATGCAAGAGGAAAAGCTCTGACAGTATTTGGTTTTGGTCAGATGATCCCAAGCCTATGCACCTGTATACTGATTAAATCAATAAAACCACAGAAAACACACCCTGCAAGAAATCTAGTGCTTGCCTCCAAGAAGTCTGCTATTGCACAGGGGGGGAAAATTACACACAGCTAATTCTTGGAGAAATTACAAGATTAAAGCACTATATTACTGGCATAAGCTGTCCCCACTCTTCTCTTCCTGCTGTGGAGGCAGTGCAAAGCGCCTGGTCTCAGGGTTGGTATCTGGAGTCCATCCAGGATCACCGCAAAGGCAATGCAATGCCTTACCTCTGATGTTCAGTTTAGCCCCACATGACTCCGAGAATCACACAAACCCCACTGACAATCCCTCAGGTGGAGCATCCTGATGGTGCAAAGGGGTTTCCAAGACCTGTGCCTAACCCACAGGAATACAACAATCCAAAAATGGCCATCCACATCAGACAGTTATTAGACAGCAGAGAAGAAATGCTCTGAGGAGATGAAGAACTGCATTTTACTAACACTTCTATCCTTCTTACAATAATTTAATACCAACAGGAAAAAATACCAGCCCTTTCTATAAATACACATAAAGTATTACTACCATGTGTGTGGAGAAGGGTTTTTGCACTTCCTTTCAATTGCAGAGCTTAAATCCTGGCGCGATCTCAAGAGAAAGATGAAGCCAGGGGTCTGCTGCAGAGCCTGTGTGTGCACCACAAACCACCAGGCGCCCTGGCGCAGCCCAGCCCCATCAGCAGCTCTGCTCCAGAGAGCCAAGACCAAAATAACCCTGTGGGAAAACTTCCAAAGCCATTACCTACCCACTTTCACTCTAACAAATACAATTTGCATGGATTTTCAGAAGTTCCCTGTTTTGTTCAGTAAAATAACAAATTTACACAAGGAAACCAGCAATGGGATTTTAGAAGAAAGAGGTTCAGTGCTAAGAATACCCCCCTCCACCCATGAAGATGTAGAGGAAGGCAAGGGATAGGCAACAAGAGAGGTTACAAAAATAAAAAATGTATCATCTGTACAACAGATACTGAAGCACTTTTTGCTTTAATAGACTGGGGTGGCATCTCCTACACAGCAGAACCTGCCTACAACTGTCCATACACAGCAAAACACATGTACAGGAAATGCCCCAGGTTGGAACAAGCTGGTTTCTACCTGCCAACCATCCAGCAGATCTGTAAGTGCGTCTTTCTGTGCCCTTCCTTACAGGGCTGAGTGCCTGGATCTAAAGAAGCTCTGAGGAGAAGGAGGGATGGGCTACGAACAGTCTCTGCATCATAACCACAAATCAAGCAACAGTGTCAGAAGGCAAAGACCACAGGTGTTATCAGAAGGGCAGCTGCAAGGAGTCCCCATCAGGGTGACCTCCTGCCCTCATGACTGAATTTACCAGCCATGCAAAAGTCATAAGTATTGCGATGAAACTTAAGTTGCTGTCTCCCCTGCTGATGGGTTAGCAAGGGTCAGTCAACGGCAGCTTTGCTGCCACAGCACCAGACTAGCTTCATACAGATGCAGGTCCTCTGACACCCCAAAACATGCCTACACAGGAAGATTCACTCAGGTTGAAATAAATTTGGATGTAAAATAAAATTACTCCTCTCGGCTAATGGGACAAGGAGGGAAATAAAATCAGTTTGCAACAGAAGTTCCTAAAGGTCAACTGTCAGGGAATTCATCATGAATTCTCATGAAGGGAGGTTCTTAGTTTCCTCCTAGAGCATCTGAGGTCCTTCTGTAAGGCAGGAAACCACCAAATACCAACAGAAACAGTGAAACCAAACTGTGTCATACTTCTTCTGGAGACCTTTGCAGTGAGAAGTGGGACCAGTGCCAAGCAGAGAGAATGGAGACTGGCACCCAGTGGTAAATCATTCCCTGACCTTGATTCCAGCCTTTTTGAGAGAAGTTTCTGCAGCCTGGAAAGAGAAAGTCAGGCCCCAGACTTGCATCATCCCACCCCTGAGTCATCCCACCACGCAGATCCTCTCCCTTACCATCACTCCCTGGCCAGGCTCACGTAATTGTTACTGCAAAGCTGCAATCATCCCTGTGCAACCAGAGCGAAGCCAGCATCCCCACCCACACACAGAGGAAGGGCTATGCTCGCCCCAAATTCAGCATTTGAACATGAAACTGAGACCCCAGGATAAGATGGGGAGGTGGGAAGGGCTTCCACCAGGCTCCTGAAGGGATTCAGGATGCTGCCGGAGATACAGGATGCCCTACATACAGGGGGTGGGAGTGGGGGACAGAGGATTGGTGGGGGATGGATGATCTGTGCCTTCTTGTGCCTGTGACCATGTTATGTCAGGTGCTATTAAGGCATGAAGCGTGAGCACGCGTGTCTGAAACTCCACTGCAGACTGCTCCAGCAGTCTTGAAATGAAACCTATTTTAAAAAGAGGCCCTTTTAAAAATTAAATTAAAAAAAAAAAAAACCACACCCTACACAGCAGCTGTGAGAGAAAAACACGTGTCCAAAGGTGCCCAAGGGAGCAAACCAAGGGGACCTGTACCTCCAAACCCACCCTTCTCCCCTGGGTTGAGCACTGCTGCCGTTTCGTCTGCTCAGCTCCTCCGCCCGTCCGTGTCCCCTGAAGGCAGAGATGCAGCCGCCGGGGAGCATCGCCGTGCCTTCAAAGAGCCTAAAGTGGGTCAGCGGAACGGAGAGAAAAAACCTGATTAAAGCATGAAGAAAGCGAGCAGACCTGCTGGCTGAGAGACAGCAGAAGGCAGGGAAAGGCACACAGAGACTCCGCATCTCCTCGGAGGCACAGAAAAGCAAGGACGGCTGGTCCCCCCTTCCACAATTGCACGGCAAGAACTGTGTTTCTCCAATCCAAAATGGGATAGAGGCAGCAGAAACATATTTGGAGATGGGGAAGTATAAGAAGATAAGTGCATCCCTCTGTCCTCCATTCCACACTTCCACTCAATTTATTCTGATTTAAACTCAGCGAAACAATTTAAACCCAGCGAAACAATTTAAACCCATGCACATCTAAAACCCTCCATGAGCCTTATGGCTACGGTTTGCAACGTCCTTCCTTGTGCCTGAGTAAACCCAGAGACACTGGAGAAAGAGCCCAAACAGCTGCCAAACTCCAGCACCATCTTTTGGATGCACTTAAAAATGCTAAACAGAATAAATAGGAGACCATGAGAAGGAAGATTTGTTTTCTCTGTTTCTCTCACAAAAACTTCTGACCTTAAAATAAAACAAGGCAAACCCACTTCTGTCTGTAGATGAAGCACAGCAAATGGACTTGGGGGCTGTCCAGTTCCAGAAGTAAGGTGGACCCTCAAGAAACACACGACTGCCAGAATTGTAATTGGAGTGACCTTTGACAAAAAAAGAGTTTTGTAAACCACGAAACTTGGAGCAGCTGAGAGATTTCACAGGGACCAAGGCTTTGCTGATGTTCAAACCAGGTGATGATGGATAATAGAGACCTTGTTATTCCCCAGTGCCACCAAAAACTCCAGAACTGTACACCCTATCTCCCCACTGGGGCTTTCTCAAACCTAGCATAAATTTGAGCACACTCTGGAAAACACCTTTCCAAGCCACATCACTGAAAAGACAGGCAGGTTTTTCTACACAGATCCTGGGTAAACCAGCTCAGATCCCTCTAGAGAGCTGCACACCCACCAGTGTGGTCTGTGGGCCCACACAAAACCATCACACCCTTGTTCTGACCACTGGCTCCAGGGTGGGCTATATATTTATTTATAGGCTTCCAGTGAAAATATCAGCTTAAGAAATCACAGCAACATGGGATGGGTGGGGAGAACATTCCCCATGAGAAAGAATCTGAGCTCTGTAATTGCACATATCGTATCTAGATATTGTTGTAAAGAGCTCTGCCTACAGAAGGAATAGGAGATTTGATCTAATACGCAAATAAAAATCAGAAATCTCTCCTGCCAGCCATGAAAAAGGATATCAATAATTCATTTTAACAAAAAAGGAGATCAAAGAAAAATGTTGTGTTAGTTTGTCATTTTGATATGTTGGTTCAGGATTCTTCTTTAATGTAATATGTAACAAACAGCAGAGTTCATCTATAAATGCCAGACACGCTTGTAAATTGTTGAATATAGCAGGTCCTATTAATATTCACTTAGACTTTTTAAATTAATTCACTTTGACTGCCTTTACATCACTTTTACTGCCTCTACCCAGCAGTTGTAGGTCAAGCGGAGCTCTCAAAAATGCTACACAGAGTTTCCAAAGATAAAGTTTCAAATTTGTAACCACATTTCCATCTATTTCTTCATATTACCCACCACAAAGCCTAACATCCAACCCAACTTGTTTCACTGTTACGTACTTGCTGTGAATTGCTTCTGAAAATGGTAGAGTCAAGAGCCAGAATGAGGTGCTTGTGTCCTAAATCAACTGTCAGTGCAAGTTCACGCTCATATATTGTGGTTTGATTTCACTTACAATTTTCTTATGGGCATTTGGTGGAGTGGATGAAGTATATTATACTCCAGAAAGCATAGGCTTGCAATCCACAAATTTCAGTGTTATGTTGCAAGAGGTATTTATTGCAGTAGAAAACTGTTGGCAAATTTAACATATGTTGCTCAAGCTCAGTCTGCATTCCCTTTGGTTTGCAGGAGACACAAGAGGACTCGCATCTTCTAAATTTAAGTATGGTAGGGCAAATTTCTTGCAAGATAAAATCCCATCTAAAATGCAGAGAATGGTTAACTCTCTGTGACTTATCCATTCCAGGGTCAAGCAGAAAAGTAAATATTCCTGTTGTTACATCACTTTGATTTAGAATTCTCTTTCAAGTACATTTTTAGGCAATGTTCAGGCAGTTCTTTTAGAAACCATTTCCCTAGAGGAAAGTTCGTGATGGTAATAACCTTTGTTAGAGGCTGACACTGCAAGTGTTGTCTTTGGAGGGAAAGCAGTTGTTGCTCAGGTCCTGAGCATGGCTAGATCTTACAGCATCTTGGTTACAGATTTGTAGATCTGTGGGTTTTCTATGCATTGTAGTTTTAAAATTACTATTTACATTGGCTGCTTTATCAAGAAAAGAGCTGTAATTTGATGGAGGGGAAAACAGTTACTCAATGTGAGGACAGTCCAGATGGTAAAGCTATTATCTGATCCAGATGATAAGGTTGTATTATCTTTTTTATATCCAGTCCATTGTGAACAGAAAGAACCAGAACTGGTTTTTTAATTCTTTTTTCCACCAACTCTTTGCAGAGTGCCATGCTGACACCTGCATCTACTGGAATCCTATGGCACTGCCAACTCTCCAAAAACATTGTTCACAAAACTGTGCATCCCCTGATGGACTGCTCTTAGCCATGCAGAAAATCAGGGGAGTTATCTCCCCTGCCACAGATCAAACTGCCAGAGGCAAGACTTTTCCTCGCACAGTTCAACCCCAAGGATTCCCTTCTCCAAGAACTCTCATTCCCAGGAAATCCCATCCCCAAGAAACCCAATCCCAAAAACTCCCATCCCCACGTGCAGTGTTCCTTGGTTCAGCACTATTTGTAGAGAACAACTCCAAGGACAACATCTTCAAGCCTGGGCCACCCACACCTCTATGCCCACCTGACTGTTTCTTGGGCGCACCCCAGACCATGCAGGTGTTGGCCCATGACGAGGAGAGCAAGTCCTGGCCATGCCTGCAGACAATATACACACAGGGATTTGATAAAAAACTGTTCAAACTTAGAGACAGCTCTGAGTCCTTCCTAGTCTGTTTTTGCACATGTCAATAAATTTGTTAAATCACTTGGATGCTTTTGGAAATTTTAATCACTGTTGGAATAATCCCAGAAGTATCCCAAAAGAATACTAAAAATAGCTACTGCCACTTACTCAAAGGGCTACAGCATAAACTACAAACCTCTGAATCCTACTTAAATAAGCCACTCCAGAGCAGGAGGTGAGGAAGGCCACAGCCGATTGGCATGTGACAGACTGACATGCAGCAGGGTCCCATCTGGCAGCACAAATTTTGTTTCCGATTACAAAAACCAAGGCCCAGAGGCACAGCAGCTGGACAAGGATCTGGCAGCTCAAACTGCAGCCCCCCACCTACATGACAGCTTCCAGTCCTTGGGACGGGGGCTTGAAGCAGGTACCCTGCCCTGGGCCCAGCAACACCATGAGATGGAAGAGAACAGGACAACTGAGCAAAATTTGTGGGTGTTTAAAGCACAAGACACAACTTCACATAAGCCTGACCACTCTCAGATCTTTACTTGCATCACGAAATCAGAGTGTGGGGGGAAAATGTTTCTCTGACATGCAGTACGAGCACAAACATGTTATTATTTGAAAGGCTGTACAAAGGTTAAGTCTTTAATCCCTTTAATCCAGACGACAAACAAACAAAACCCCAAGAATGGGATCCTGGAGCACAGCTGAGTGCTGCCAGGTCTCTTGTGGGGGCTCTCTATTCACATTGCTGCAGCCGTTTATGAGCCTCCAGCTAAAATGTTCCTGCAAAAGAAATAGATGCAGGCATGGTTTTATTTCCAGTTCTTTAAAGCTTATCACGGGCAATTTGGCAGCCCGGGCTCATGTTACAGTGAGCAGGGTTTAATCCTCAGGTCAGTGGTACCAGGGTTACTGGATTTCCAGGTCTGGCTGCTGTTGCTCTCTTACTGACACCAGGGCTCTCGAGTGCACTGACTCCTCTTACCTGTTACTCATGCACAGAGAAAATGCAGATTCCAGTAAATATAATCAAGAGTGGTCAAGGGAGGGGAGGAATCAGATAGTAACAGAGTGCAGCCTAAGAAGATAAACTGCAGAGTATTTGGGGCTGAGGAGAGCTTCTCTTTTGGTACACCCTATGGAAAGAATTCTGGTCAGTGCAATGCACATCAAAATTTGTACCACTCCCAAACTATAGTATTGTGGTAAGCCAACGTCACAGCAGACACACAAAGGGTTAATTGGATTTAGGACCTGACCTGGCTTTATCAGAATACTGGGAAATTCTTCCACTTATTTCAAGCAGGAATTGGGTCAGCTGCAACCATGCATCCTAAATGAACCACAGGAAGAGTGTCGCTAATTTCAGTAGAACTCATGCAATTCAAAGTAGATGTGTGGTTATGTACCTGAATAAGTCTACAAGCAGAAGTCTAAGCCAGTAGTATGAGCAGCACATTTAAAATGGCACTATCCTTTCTGCCATACAGCCAATCACAAATTAGTGAGCTACCACAGATGAGGCAAGAGACAGTAATTAAAAAGCACATTTCCTCTCAAACTATTTCTTCTCTTATCAGGTATGAGCCATTCAGTGCAGGTTCTGTCAATTTAAAGGGAAGGATGGGTGGGCATGATCTAAACAGCCACTACTTCAGCAGTACATGGATAAGACAGCAGAAGAGTTAACAGCACTGATGTGGCCCAACCCTCAACAAGAATTTCTAACAATCTTTTTGGAACCAAAAAGGGTCCCCTTTCTCCTCATTTCAGACACTCTCTGGGATGCTGCAACAGCTCCCTAAGCCTCACCCTACTTTGCTACAAGCTGAATTGGACCCAGTCTCTCACTCTAGCCAGGGGTCAGGCCAGTAATGCTGGCAGAGCAGCAGAGCACATGAAGGCTGTAGCGCTGTGAGATGTTAACCAAATTCAAAGGGATGTGCCATGGCACAGGGAGCTACTGCTCTGCACAAACCTCCATCTGTCTCTGGTCTCAGCAAATTCTGTTAAAGCATGTTAACCATTTGAGATTATAAGTGCAGCAAGGGTTAAAACAAGATGGGGGACAGGAAAGGAAAAAAAATGATAGTGCAGATCCCCATTTGTAACTGGGCCCTAACAATGCCCCCTCCCTCTGCCATGAGGACAACCAGTGTCTGATCTCATTTTGTAAAACTGCAAAGGACACTGCAAAATTACAGCTCAGTTATGGTTTTATTTGAAAAGGCAAACAATTCCATGGTCCATTTAGATCATTTGGGAGCAGTCAACCTTCTCCCAACTCTCAGGACCAAAGTCCCATCTCCACAGGTTTTCAATCCCACTTTCACAGAGCCCAACAGTTGTGTTTTAAGATTTATTATAAAACAGAAAGAAAAAAGTGCAATGACTAGACAGCCCAGAAAGGGTGAAAAGGAGTATGAAGGCCAATAAAAGCCCTTACGTACACGAAGACTGCTCATGCCATCCACTATCAGACTGCCAAGCTCCCTGCGTGCTGACAGCCTTTCCATCCCTGACAGTTCACAAGGTCGTGGTCCCTGCAGACATTTCATTCCACTTACCAGCCTGGTTTTCCTCAGCCCCACCAATTTCAGCTCTGATCTCACAGCCAGTAGCTCAAGAATACGACAATTAAAGATTAATGTCATAAATGCATGGGAAGTTGAAAAATCCAGAATTCTGAATGCCATGTCAGACATATTCATTTTTAAACCTTACCCTTGTACTTTAAGACACCAGGCCAGTAGTGTCACTTTTTCCCAGCAGACTGCAAATGCTTTCTTTCTTTCAGCTGCCATCTAGTTTTGTAGGCTTAGATATTTTTCTTTATTTAATTATTCACTGTAACACATGAAACATTAAGCAGCTTCTTTCTATGAAGAAATGAGTGCTGTTTCCCAATGACAACATGTTAAGTATCCTTAAGAGCAGGAATAAGGAAATGAGTTGACTAGAACAAAGGGGGAAAGGGCAGGGAAAATGAGAGAAGCTTTGAGCAGCTAGAATTTACTAACAAAAAAAAAAAAGAGCTGAGACTTCATTTCTGAGAAAGTAATCACAATGAGCTGATCTGCAAAATAAAAGCAAAACGAAACAGACTTTTAAAGCGTAAAAATGTTTTCTGATATGACTTTTGGGCTAGAATTTTTTCTCTTCTCAACGCTAGCGGAGATCAGCCAGTGAGAGCCACAGATGCAACGTTAGGATATGTAACAGTTGTGTTTCCTTAATGGTGCTAAACCCCTGATAGCTGTGAGAAATGTCTGCTCTTCCAAAGAACAGAAAGTTAAAGGCTGATGTCATTAACAAAAGCCATTCCAAGCCACAATTTTTCCTCTGAAAGCGTACACAACTTCCAGTGTATGCTCTACTCATTTAAAGTCTTTTGCAGCAGCAGCAAGAGATGGTCTCATCAGGTTACAGAGCATCATGATCTCCTGAGAGCACCCCACACCATCGATCCAAGATGGGACAAACCTGGTGACCTTGACACCTTTGCCGGCTTTGATGAAACTCTTATACTCTGTCCTTGAAAGCCTGGGCAGGATTGTGTGGGTGAAAGGATTTTTCCTGATTCTGGTGTTTATTTGTTGGGTCACAGAGGTAAAATTATCTCTGTTTGATTACTTAAAGCTGTTGGCTGTGGAGATAATCTGTGCATTAGCAGCTGTACAGTGGGTGGTTAGCAGTTCTGAATCTGTAGTTGGAAGCAAAGAAGTCATTTTGCACAGCACTGTAAAGCAGAAAACTGAGCACACAGGGCAAAAACCCCATTGCAGCCCCATGCAGAAGTTGCTTTCTGTAGTGAGAAATCCTCTCATTTTCTGTCGAGGCAGAGGGCATGTGCCCAGCCATGTCCTGCTGTACACCCCGACCTCCCATGGCAGCACCCACGGAAAAGGAACACCTTGAGTAAACACCGAAGGAAGAATTAACTCCTGCAATTGCAACATCTGTCTCTTTATGCTTTCACAAAAGAAGACTGATTACCAGTAGCACAGCTTAAAACAGTAGGTCTCAGCAACTCAGTTTAAGCGCCACAGAGTTGCTAAATCCCATTAACCTTGGAAGGAAAGAGGAATCAAACCTCCTACCTGGGTATGACTTCTCTGGGAAAGGTAGAACAATGCTCTATACACTATGGATAAATATTTAGAGTACAAACACTGCTGGAAACAACTATATAGACTCTCAATCTGTTAATTCCCCAAACAGCTGCTCCTTGCCTATTTCTACCTGTAAGAGAGCCATAGCAAGCTGCTCCCTTCCAAGCCAGTACAACTTTAGCCTGCACATTTTGCTCTGAGGATTTGCAATTCCTCCCCTCTTACCTTCATTTTGTCTGCAGCTGCTGAATTTTAGTCCTGGCAAAGAGGGCTGGGAACCAGGGTGGGGTCAGCGCTGGGCAGATTTCAGGCTGGAAGGTTTATAAAGAACAGACATCAAGACCAAAGTGCAGGAAACTGATAGAAGATAGCAACAAACGTGAAACTTCCCAGGGACAGGAATGACAAGAACCAGAGATGCATTCTTATTTTATTAAATACCTGCATATGAAAGCAGAAAGGAGCATCCTCACACACAACAGACCTGCCCCGTGCCACCTCTTCACTTTGGCATAGCCTGAGGTGGAGCTGAGGTACACAGCTTATGTTAGAGTTTAAGATATCACCTATATGTTGTTGTTTGGGTGGGTTTTATGGGGGGTGGGTTTAGCAGTTCTGCCAGCACTCTATGGCAAGTGCCTTACTGTGGTATACAACTGCACAGAAACATGCACCCTCAACACAGCCATAACTGCACCAAAGGTCTGTAGGCACAATTGATAATATCTGGAACACATTAAAAAATTAGAATATATAGTTCCCTCAGCAGCTGTACTACTTTTCTCACAGTCTTTACTAATTAGCATACATTGAGGAGCTACCAACAATCACAGACCCAAGGTCGTGTTTAGCTTCTTTTTTAAACAGGGCACAGAATAATACCTTCAGCATCGACAACACTGCAGTCTCACAAGTCACAGAATTAAAACTTCAAAGAGTTTCTTTGCCATAAGCCCTCTTTTTTCTTTTTCTTTATTTTTCAAATCACATAAATTCATCAAATATGACATATTTGTGGAGTAGTCTATCACCTCTCTTTTTCCAATCTCACCAATTCAAATCCTGCCTGACTTTGTTAGCAAATCTGAAGTAAATTCATCTCTGTGTATTTTATAATGCAAATTATCACACTGAAAAACACACATAAAGGAATGCAGCCAACAGACAGCTTATTTTCGTAAAAGGGGTGGGAATGGAGGACAGGGAGGCAGCCACGGCAAGAAACTCCTGAGGTTTGCAGATCCCAAAGGCAACCATTAAAACCTATTTTGAAGCACTCCCAACATTCCCGCTGCCATCTTTCCTGCTCTTTAAAAGCTATCTCCACTGTGAAACCAATTTTTATATCTTTCAGTAAATCACTTAAGATAGCATTATCTGCTTGCTACATTAAAGAGTTAAGTTACATGGTCTGTATTGTCTTGTGATGAGAAAAGAGATAGACAAGGCAAATGTTTTATTTACACTTTAAAATTGGATGTGGAAAGATTTATAAATGGATTAATTTTAATTAGTGTCCTCATTTCATTTAAAAAAAAAACCCAAACCTAAAAAGCATGCTTTAAAATTAATGGATTGCTACCCTGAGTATTAACAGATATGTCAAGCTCTTGCTTTTTTTAAAGCCCCTTTGTTGCTTAGAGTTTTTTTATTATATATCAAAAGCAGCCTCTGATGAGTAATTTTCAAAAACCATGCTGGAATGAAGCATGGGACAAACATTTTTTTCTTCTTTCTTTTTTTTTTTTTCTTTTTAACAAGGCATCCCCCATAAACATTATTCTATGGGCTGAATGTTTGCACCATGGCCTTCTGTCCAACCTCATAGTATGGTGGAGGCAGGTCCTCCTTTCAAACTCATCCCAAAGAACCTCTTCAGTGTTTAATAAGTTAAAACTAGGTACTGGCCCCAGACCAGAAATACTTGAATAATGGCTTTAACATTTGTATCTCCTTGAACTGTTTCTCTAGTGACTGCACAAATTAGATTCCACCCAGATAAAGAGCAGGTGTGGTAGCTGGGAAGATTTTTAATAAAAGACGACATTTGATGTCTTGGTATTTGCGTTATATTTCATTAGGGGTGCCAAGCAAAATGGAGTCACAGAACCACAGAATTACAGAATATGCTGAGTTGGAAGGGACCCACAAGGATCACTGAGTCCAGCTCCCAACCCTGCACACAACCATCCCCCAGAGTCACACCATGTGCCTCAGAGTATCATCCAAATGCTTCTTGAACTCCATCAGGCTTGGTGCCGTGACAGCTTCCCTGGGGAGTCTGTTCCAGTGCCCAAACCCCCTTAGAGTAAAGAACCTTTTTCTAATATCCAACCTGAACCTCCTCCCCTGACACAACTTCAGGCTATTCCCTC
>WBMV01001919.1:197129-227813 GCA_013396655.1 Campylorhamphus procurvoides
GGACCCGCACCTTCCCCTCCCCTTCCCCTCAGGAAGTTGTAACTGCAATGAGGTCTCCCCTCAGTCTCCTCCTCTCCAGGCTGAATACCCCAAGTGCCCTCAGAGACTCTTCATATGGCTCACTCCAAGGCTCTTCACCATCGTCATTGCACTCCTTTGGGTGCTCTCTAAGAGCTTAGTATCTTTCTTATACTACAATGCGCAAAACAATATTCAAGGTGAGGCCACACCAGTGCAGAGTAGAGTGGGACAGTCACCTCCCTTGACTGGTGATGCTCACTTGCACACAATAAGGCCAAAAATGGTGAGTTTGTTTTCATGGGGCTCAGTAATCCAGACCCTGCCTATCTGAGTTTCTCCTGCAGATGCCATGACCCCAGGCAGCTAACCATCAGTGTTGCTAACCATCAGTTTTCATCCCCATCTTCTGTGCATGGACTCATGAAAAATACAAAGAGGTGTCTGTCTTAGAGGGTTTACTTTCAGTACAAACTAGGCAAGAAAATCTCAAGCCATTTGCTGTCTACAGGATACCAAGGCTCAAGCCCCTTATACACTAGTTTGTTTCATGTCTTGTAATATTTTTTATATTTTAGGACCATCTCTGAAGGCATCCTGTCTCCTAAACATAGTCCCATGAGTAAGCTTTCTCATCTGAGATGCTTTGTCCTGCGTAACCTCACTGAGACTCATCCTTCCCCCACCACCCACACCACCAGCACCCACCATCACAGTTCTCCCCATCTCGCACTCAGTCCCTGCAGCCTCCTCCCTTCTCAGTTAGTCTGATTTGCCTTCACTACATCCAGCACCACAACTGAATCAATTAATTAAAAAAAAAATAACATCACACTATTCCTGCTTTTTTCTTCTTCAACTCCTTGCTGCAAACATTCCCCACTGCTGACCTTGACACACATTTATATGCACCTCAGCTTTGCAAACAAGCAGGGCTAGGCCCCTCAACCACAGCAGCCCATTTCTCAACCAAACCCCTCCAATTCTTTCCTGTGCTGGAGAGGAGCTCCCACCAAATGCTCCTACAGCTCCAATGTGGAAGGGACCAATACCTGACATGATGCCCACACCCACACAACCCAGGGGTTGTGCTTCTAGAGGGAGGACAGGACCTCCAAAGACTACCACATTTCCCTCATTGTCGTCTTCTCTTCCATGCTTCTCCTGTGAGCCCCTTGCCCTCTCTGCACTGCCCAAATATACAAATGTGACTACTCTCTAGCTCCTGGCAGCGTGACTTCAGACTCCTGCTCCTATTCTGGCAGTCATGCAGGCAGTCCAGGCAGGCATGAAATGAAACCCCTGGCCATTCTGGAGGGTGTGCTGCTGTTGTGACACCCCCAACACAAACCGCCTGAGCATTTTTGGATATCACAGCTGTGAATGATGGGCTTGTGAAGGATGAAGTCTGGCACCTTTCTGTTCTCCAGCCAAAGAAAAGGGAGGAGGAAGAGAGAGAAGTGACACTTTCCCCTCCACTTGATGAAAGCAAAATCTGATGGAGGCAGGCAGGGAGAAACCGTCTGGGCACCAAGCCCCTTATTAATTAATGCATGTTTTGAAAAAAGAAATGCAACAGTGCACTCATTTCGGCTGGTTTCTCTGAGCTTTTGTGACCTTAATAATTGATGTTTATGCAAGCTGCTTATAATGTTAAGCAGTTGTTTTGTGTAGATTTTGTCCATTGCATTTAACTGAGATGAATAGATCAAGCTGTGAAATGAGGCTGGCCATAATACTCACAGGGAAGCTTTTAAAAAAATTGAAGTGTTTTTAGAAGACAAACAAAATTCACAGCTTTGTCTGAAATAATTTTCCACCCATTACTAATACACACAATGTAAGTAACAGAAAATATTTTTTTTCCCAGATTCATCCTTTCCCTTTCCTTTTCATGTTTTGGCAGCATTTCCATCACCACTTCATTGTTTCTCAAGCACGTAATCAGTGTCTCCTGCCTTTTTTGCCTTTCTTCGTAGCAACAGAAGCATAAAGGGCAGATTACAAATAGCAAAGTGATCAGGAAAACTAAGAAGCAGGTAGAACTGATATTTTGGATAGCAATTTGGGCTCCTTCAATGCAGAGCAAGAGGACTGCTATCACAGGGAGAGGGTTCATTCTGTCAGGCTTATGCCCTTCACTCACAGACACACAAGTACTCCAAGACATCACTTCAGACAGTGGCCTGGACTGAGCAGCAGCTTATACCTGACTCACCAGGCAGCCAGAAGAAAGCATGCCAGAAGTCAGAATAAGCTTCTGCTTATTGTGCTGAATGTTTTTATAAGTCTTTCCCAAAACACCAGACATGACTATCCCTACATACTCTTCACTGAAACATACATGTCTCTGAAAAATCTACATTTGCTTTGTATCAACACAAACTAGACCACTTTTCTCACTCTCCCTTCAAAATGCAGCCAGATTTAAGGGAAACTGAGAACCTGCTCTTTCCTGGGCAGCTCTGAGGAGACAGGATTGCTGTTGTAAAGGGTCACTGCTCCGAAATGCTGGCAAACTTGTGCACATCCCTGCCAGGCCATGTATAAACTGGAAGCTCTTCTATGAAGACTCTTAGTTGGTTTTTAACCTGATTTTATTTAAACAAGTACTTATTTAAGAGAAACTGTTCATTTAAACTGAAATTGCAGTTTGCTCCTCAATGCAAACTGCCAAATGCAGGGTGCAGCTGCACCTCTCAGCAAACAGAAAGTTTCCAAGTGTGGGAGAAGAAGAGCAAACTGTCCCTGCAGTGTCAGCAGCTTCATAAAATAAATGGAAGTGCGAGCTGCAAGAAAAAGATGACAATAAAATACATGGGGTTTTGTTCTAGTTTTTTTTCTGTCTCTAACAGAAACGGGCCTCAATGGATCTCTTTCTTGTCCCCACAAATAAGGGAGGTTGACTCTTAAGACAACCTACATACACACTAACACTCAGAGCATACACAGTGGCACACTAACCACTTTTGGCAGTCCATGCAGCCAGGCAAACTCCAGGCAATTAGAGACCAAAATGAAACCAGGTGGTTTTAAGGCAAATAAAAGGTCTTCCACAGAAAAACTCAAGTTCAGTTTTGACGGACTAACGTTACAAACAAAATAATCAGTCTTTGCAGCTTCCATTAGTTTTTAGAACAGCCCCCTCTCTCCCACACGCAAAAAACCCCACAATGGATCCAGGCAGATCCCTATGAGCCCATGGCAGTACCATTGGCAGTATCTAAAGTAATGTCCAGTGTCTTGGCTACCTAATAGTACACAAAGCTCAAAAATCTCCTCAATTTTTCATATATTTGTGTACTTAAAAGGCTCAACGCAATAGCTTTACTCATTATAGATTAGATAGATCTAAATCGGTTGGCATTTAATCCAAGCTCCATCAAATTCAAGGCCATCCCTACTCCAAGGTAGGATTATCCCCAATGAACACTGAAGAGTGACACTAAAAGATGCCACATCATACCTTCCAACCAGTAACACTTCCTGAATCCCATCAGAAAGATTACCTCTGGGCTATCATCCCGTCTATAGGAGGCATTAAAAGGCTACAGATAAAATCATTAATCACAAAGCAGTCTGTTTCATGGCAAGGCTTCCCACTCATGGACTTCAATTTTCCAGTCTCTGTATACACCAAAAGGCCAGTCTAGTAGAGGACCACTCAAAACAAGAAATATTGATTCTAAACAGTTTTCCAGTGTTTCTTAAGATCAGCTACCATTTTTGATGCTTTCCCACATGCACAAAAGAATCATATAAGTACAGGACTTCAGATTGACAAATTTCAGAAAACAGTTAATCTGGGAAATGTGCAATTGTGATGTCTAAACCTTTCCCTACCTCACACCCCAGGACACACATTAAAAGAGGGCAGTTTTGCACATCCATCAGACTGGAGCACTCAGGCTGCATCCATGCTGGGAGCACCACCACCAGCCACAAGGCTCTGACAGTGAATGTTCTTTTCCTGCAATTTTAACTACAAGCCATTACCTTTCACATAAAACACATTTAAAAGTAAACAAATTTATAAAGTACCAAAGGATTTAGTGGCATGTCCTCCAGACAAGCAATGCTATCTACCCCCAAGAATCAAAATTAATTGGAAGATAAAGAATCTTTTAATTGAGATAGCGCTATATTGTAAACTGCACTTGAGTGACAGGCAATAGCACTTCAAGCAATTTCTGTTATGTAGTGTGTAACAGAACAGATACAGCAGGAAAGAAATAAAAGCAAGCCTAAATACTCCAAGAAATAAAATGTGTGCACTGTCTGTGTGATCAATGCAAACATAACCACAAACATTTGCATTACAATAGTGCAGTAAATAACAACCTCACAGCTGAGATATTTACAGCCACATTAGTAAATACCCTTTCACATCTCACAGAGAGGATGGCAATTCATTAAACCATCCAAATAAGACATCTTGCAATCACCAGTCATGCTTTAATTAGGAAGGATCATTCTGAAAGCAAAGCAAGAGGGCTGGGTGACCCAGCAGGTCCCTTCCACTCTACATATCCAGGAGCTGTGATTCACCACACTTCAAACTCCTCAGTGCATAGAGGTTTAAATCCTTTAATGAGCACGTGGACATGGCCTGAAAGACAAGGCTGCAGGCCAAGACAAGCCCATCACACCCCACTCCCCACAGCCCCACACCTCACAGCAGCGACAGTGCACCAGCCGGAATAACTGCGTTTTGGAACGGTGCCACCCATTTGTTCGCAGTATTTATTTATTTCCAGCTGAGCTATGGGACAGATTTCCCATACAGAAATGCTTGTAGCTTTATTCAGAAGAGAAATAGGAGGATGTCTGTTACTCTGTAAGAGTGGGGAGATGGACTCCTGCTGGAATAGGATGTGCCACCTGTCATCTCATACCTCAAGCCCCATCATGGCAATGAAGACATTTCTCTGAAGAGCTCCTCACCCCAAGAAGTGAAGGATTCAAATACAGCCCATATGGAGGAAGGTTGTTCAGTGGTATAGAGGAATAAAGGGTGGGGAAGATTATTAACGGAAGGGGAATATGATCTATGCTGCTGGCAGCCTGGGAGGAAAACTGAAAGCTGGCCTGAAGTGAGCCCACCCACGTATTTGTATTCCCAGATAAACATGGTGAGCATGTTCCTAGCAGAAACACCTGTGAGGAGGGCCTGAAAGCTGGAATCTGGCACTGTAGATCTGGGATGACCACGAGACAAATACTCATCACTCAGGAAAGTCTCAAGTCCTTCAAAACCAGGCAGGCTGGGAAAACAGCTAAGAGCCAGGATTAGTATTTTAAAGATGAACAGCTGGTTAATGTTTAATACCTGTCCCACTTGTCATCTGAAATCCTTCATGAAGGGAACTGAGTTCAGATGAGACAGGGACTTTAGTCTTTAACAGGAGGTCAGTTGCCATCAGAGCTCCTGCCAGCACTGATTAAAGCTGATGAGTTGACAGCCAGGCACTCCAACAAGCAGAGGTGATGGCCACAGGTCTCACCCACGCTCCTCCCCCAGCACAGGAGACATACAGGAGCTATACCACGTGCATCAGAGCATTAGGGTGGCATTAAGTTAGCAAAGCCTTTGGGGCTTGTACTTTGGTACAGACTTTGGACTGAAGCTCTCTCAAAACCCATGCCATTTTGAAGTCTCTTTTTGATCTTTCCTTGTGTTGAGAAGTAAATACCCCAACAGATCTTGGTCATCGGTTTTCAATGGCAAGCTCTCTCTCCACATCTCGAGTGAATGAACAGCAAGATGGGGACTAGGGGAGCAAAGTCCTGCTCACTGTAAGAAAAGGTCAGATTCGTGACCACCTGAGGAACCTGAATGTACATAAGCCTATGGGACTCCATGAGATGAATCCCAGAGTCCTGAGGAAGCTGGCTGATGTAGTTGCCAAGTCACTCTCCATGATATTTGAAAAGTCATGGCAGTCAGATGAAGTCCTATGTGACTGGAAAAAGGGAAATATTGTACTCATCTTTAAAAAGGGTATAAAGGAGGACCCTGGGAACTCCTGACTTGTCAGCCTCACCTCAGTGCCTGGTAAGATCATGGCACAGATCCTCCTCGGAGCTATGGTAAGGCACATGGAGGACAGGGAGGTGATTTGAGACAACCAGCACAGCTTCAGCAGGGGCAAGTCCTGTCAGACCAACCAAGTGGTCATGTATGATGGGGTGACTAAATCAGTGGACAAGGGAAGGATTACAGGTGTCATTTATCTGGACTTCTGTAAAGCCTTTGACATGGTCCCCCACAACATCCTTCTCTCTATACTGGGGGGAGAAGGATTTGATGAGTGGACTGTTAGATGCATAAGAAACTGTTTGGACAGTAGCATCCAGAGAGTAGGAATAAATGGCTCAGAATCCCGATGGACATCAGTGGCAAGTGGTATCCATATTGGAACCATTGTCATTTAATACCTTCATTAATGACACAGACAAAGAGACTGAGTGCACCCTCCACAAATTTTCAAATGACACCAAGCTGAGTGGTGCTGTTGCCACACCTGAAGGACAGGATGCCACTCAGAGGGACCTGGACCAGCTCAAGAAGTGGGTCCATGGGAACCTCATGAGGTTTAACAAGACCAAGTGCAAGGTGCTGCATCTGGGTCAGGGCAACCCTGGTATCAGCACAGGCTGGGGATGAACAGACCGAGAGCAGCCCTGCTGAGAAGGACTTGGGGGTGCTGGTGGGTGAGAGGCTGGACATGACCCAGCCATGTGCACTCACAGCCCAGACACCAAACGTGTCCTGGGCTGCATCCAGAGCAGGGTGGGCAGCAGGGGAGGGAGGGGATTCTGCCCCTCTGCTCTGCTCTGGTGAGACCCCACCTGGAGCTCTGCATCCAGCTTCTGGTCCTCAGCACAGGAAAGACACTGACCTGCTGGAGTGAATCCAGAGGAGGCAACCCTCCTGACCAGAACGATGGAGCACTTCTCCTACAAGGAAAGGCTGAAAGAATTAGGATTGTTCAGCCTGGAAAAGAAAAGGCTTCAGGTTGACTTAATTGCAGCCTTCCAGCACCTGAAAGGAGCCTGAAAGAAAGATGGAGAGGGACTTTCTACAAGGGCTTGCAGTGACAGAACAAGGGGAGAGAGTTTCAAGCTGAAGCAGAGTAGGTTTAGATTAGATACTAGAAAAAATCTTTACCATGAAGGTGGCAAGGCACTGGAACAGGTAGCCCAGGGAATCTGTGTTTAAGGCCAGGTTGGATGGAGCTCTGAGAAGTTGGTCTTGTGAAGGATGTCCCTGTACATGGCAAGGGAGTTGGAACTAGATGGTCTCTAAGGTTCCTTCCAACCCAGGCCATTCAATGATTCTAAGACCAGAACATCCTGTAAAATACACAGCTCAACATTGAAGCTAGACTTTCTCCACACTGCTGGGCAGCCACTTTTGCCTTGGGAGCAGAGAGAGAAGCAGCAGTGTGTTCCTTCAGTCAGATCACAATTACTGATTTATACAAGTGTTGTATTTGCATACAGCTGGAGGAGTGGGAAAACCCTGCTCCAGCAGGGAACAAGCTGTCTTTTTCCCATCTGAGAAGATGAGAGCATTGCTAAACTTACAGACAACATGCAACAGGATGGTGGCACTGGTAAGAGGATACCTAGTGACGTCCAAAGTATTTACAGAAGACCAAACAGCTGGGCTGCTCTTGTACAGATCTGTAACACTTAGAGGCAACAGCAGGATGTTTTCACTGGAAGGCAACAGTGAACAGTGTGGGTTTGGCATCTCTTTCAGTAGGTCCTGCCTCTGTCAAAATTCTGGGCAAAGCCTGTTTGTTTGAGACTTTGTGAAGAGTGGAGCAAGCATCAAAGCTCTTTTTCATTTTATAGGTCAGGAAGGCTTTGGGATTGGCAGAGAGTCAGCTCACATGTATTCTGCAAAGTGCGCTTTAATTTTTCATTGTAGCAGCACCTACAGACTTTGATTGAAATAAATAATGAACCAATTTGTATCACGAATCTCAGAATCACTCTCTTCTGGTCCCCATCATGGAAAGGATTTTCTTCCCAGTGACAAGTGTTAATGCATTTATGCCCTAGTTTCCCACAGTGGGTGTCACTATTGAAGTGTCAGGAAGGAAGGTTAGAGCTGCTTTTTCAGACTGTTCCTGTCAGCCTCAGCAGACCATTTTGGATGAAAACATCCCAGCAGAACACAGCCTGAAAGAAAGCTGGATTTTAAACAGCGCAGCAAAAGCCTTTGTGTTGTATATGATTAAAATGTAGCACTGAATAGGTCTTTTTCCCAGTCTGAGTCAGGGAGGATGGCTCCACTGTGTAAAATTACAGGGCTTTTTTGCAAAACGACAGAAGTTTCACAAGTCTTTAATGTAGTTACAGACCATTTTCTACGCTTTTCTTATTTTTCAATGCTGTTCTTTCTGACAACTCCCCCAGCACAAATCCTGACAGGTACCGTTCCACTTCTGAGAGCTGACAGAGGACAGCTGGCTGCTCACCGCAGTGGGACCCCAAAGCAGTGCCTACCTTCACTTCTCACAGACCTAAAGTGGCCAAAACTGAAACCCAGTGGGATCCAGACACTCTGTTTGACTTGAACCATTCTGACTGTGTGAATCATGATAATTTTAATAAACACAGCTATCTGGGGGAAGGAAAGAAAAGTCAATTATGAAAAGCAGCCTTACTGTAATTTCAAAGTTTTGCCATATTATTTTAATATAATTCCATTTAAAGAGAAATTGAGGTTAAGTGCACACAATAAGTGCTGTAACCCAGCCAGATACTAAGCCCCTTTGCAAACTGTCTAACATTGCAGAGAAAGTGAGTAAAATGCTGGCCAAATCAAACAGTAATGAAATTGAAGCACAACGCCATGGCTTACAACAATGCTCTAGCAGCATCTTTGGGAGGCTGCACCAAAGAGGAGCCATTGCAATTATGCAGTCATAACAGGGGAAGTATTAGATTGCAGAATTAGAGCTGCTCCCACCTCCCTTACAGAGCTTTACAATGTCACAGCACGGCAGCAATATCAGTGTGCTGATACTAGATTAGAAGCCCTTTTTAGACAGAAAAGGACATTTATATTCTCCTGGAGAGTACCCATAAATTAATTTTATTCACCCAGACCACTTTTGTCATTGCTGGAAGCTGCTGCTGAAGGACCACAGACTCTGCCCTAGATGACACCACATCGCATGCAAATCTCCAGCTCAGAACAGTAGTAACTGCATGAGATATAATGCCTTGTGACATGGCGAAGGTCAGATTAGACTATTTGACCTTCAGGCTAAATTTATCAATTTAGTGAAATATATTAATAATACAGTTTTTAATTAAGACAACATAATACAAAGAGCAATACTGATTGGTCCATTGCAGATCTGTACTAAAATACAATAGGCATGTAATCACTTTTGTACATGATCTAGTTAAAATTAGCTGGGAGAGCTGTTACTGTAACACATGCGTAATACAAGTAGAAAGCTGAGACTCACCAAAGCAAAGCCACTGCACTTCATTACAACTACAGCAGGCTCAGCAGGGCCAGACACGCCAGTGGGGAATAACGCAAGAAGGAACGCTCAAGGAGCACACATCCTACAACACACAGACCTCAAGGAACAAAACGAAATTCATTACTCTGGTATTGTTTTGACAGAAACAAACCCCAAATTACTCATTCGCTGCAGTTATTTTTACTCCATCAGCAATTGGGTACAGCCAAGTCAGTGCTGGATGTGCTGCCCAGCACAGCGTAAGGCAGTGCCAGGCTTTCCCAAGCTCTAAGGAAGAGCCAGCTGACACAGGGACAAGGGGGCCAGATTCAGAAAAACACTCTTTTCTACTCTTTCTCTGCATACATTAATCTACGTGATTATTCCTGTTTACATTATGAGATGTATGTCATAAAAGAGCTTACAGGATGTGTATTGCAGCCAAGTTAATATTGCTGTTGGAGCCTCAGCCTCTGTATTTCCTGACTTAACATTACCCAGTTAAAACAGCCTCTTTTTTTTTTAATTCTGCATTTCTCTAATTGAGTCTATTAGTGGTTTGAAGGCATTTAAGGTAAGAATGTTACATAGAGCACCTACTAACACCTGCACTGAAACCCAGCAAGAGAAGAAGTCCTATACTGAAGACAGTAATACCATTCAGAAATATTATATAGTACAGAAATACATGCAAATACAGCACATAAGTTACTTTTAATAACAACATTCAGACACAATTTAGAAATGCATCTGCATTGTAAGGCCTTTTCACATATCACTCAAACAAAACCCACAGCTTTTCATTTAGGGCATCTCAGATGTCCTTTCAGGAGACAAAGTGTGCCGTGTACAAGAACTATAGTTAGTAACAAACAAAACTAAAAAAGGGGTTTTTTCACAGACTTGGATGTCATGACTTGGATTTTAAAGGCAGGAAGAAACATTTCCCAATGCTTGTGCAGATGAGCTAAGGCAGATGGACCTAACATTAAAGCCTTTCCTACCTCTCAGTGCTCAGCATGTGCTCTTCCACCCAGATGCACTCCTACCCAGATATGTTTCTTATTTCATAAAGATACTGAAAAGCTAGCAAGACACCTATGGCAATATCATGAAGATATGCAATACCTTTTAAATTTGGCCCTTACAACACATATGTTTGACGTCACCAGCATTGGCAAATAACCCCTCCAGATACCTGGGGCACAAGACAGCTACAGCTCTCTGCATTCCTAAGAAATCCCTTACAATGCCACTTGGACTTTGACCTTCTCTCTCTACTTCAACTCAGCTAAGAGGGGCAATGTCTTGATTTCTGCCCTGGGACTCCTGAGCGTCCCTGGCTGGACTCAGCCCTGCTGTGTCCCTGGCAGACCTGCTGGCAGCTGCCTTTGCCAGCTCAGAAACTGGTAAACCAGACTAAACATATACTCACACATCAAGTCTTTTTAGACTAGCAATCCCCTGTCAATATTTCACAGGTAACATAGAAAAGACCTCAATGTCACGAAAACTGAAAGACTTTTAAACAAAACCAAGAAACAATAAAATCACTTCCCGCTTCTGTAAAATGCTAGTGAGTTTTATAAAAGTTAAAAAAAATAGGTTTCCTCCAGGCTAGGCACTGAATAATTTTAAAGAATAAAGACTTCAAAGACATGTTTTCCATTCTACTTGCATTCAGGCATTTTGTTTTTCAGAAAATTATTAACTCAGTAATATTACAGGCTCTTCTTCCACGCGCTAGGAGCTTTCACTACCCAGAAGATAATTTGTCCAGTGCAAAGACCCACGCAAGTGAGGAAGAAGCCACTCTAAAAAAAGGCAAAGTTTGTGAGTCATCTCAAGGCATTAGTACAGTATTTGTAAGGACATGCACCCTGGACATGAAAGTGAGGGTTGCAGAGGATGTACTGCAATTTTGCCTCAAAATGAAGGCAGAAGAACTCAGACCTACATGGCTGAGCACTCAGGTAAGACGCCTGCTCACAGCCATTCCAGCTATCCCTTCACCAGGCATAAACAAAGCCCAAGACCCTGACATCTCCACTGCCCTGTGAGTGCCCTAAAGTCAAGATGCTGATGCAAGGACAGTGCCTGAATCTGCTGCCACTGCGTTGGCCAGAGTGCACCAAACCCTTATGTCGATCCCCCTCCAACTCCTGCAGACCCCGGGACAAGGGAGCGAAGGCAGCTCTGGGTAGCCTCCTCTCACATAGCCCCGCCAAGCTCTCTCCAGCCAGAAGCTGAGAAGATCTGACAGCCCGTTGAGAGAACTGCAAGAGCGTTGCAGTTCATTAAACGGATACCCAGGGAAAGCACTGGAGGTTAAGGGGATGGGCTATATTAAACCCATTTACAGTTTTAAACCACCTTCAAAGGGTCATCAGAGCTTTCTGCAGCCACGTGTAATGGACAGATAGCTATAAACTGAGAGTACCCCAGGCCACCCGAAGGAGAGGCAGCACAGTTAACTTCAGAGTTTCAGTTCAGCTCCTGATGTTTTCCCATTACACATCTCATCCACAACTGCTCCCGGGCTTACAACACCGCATATATCACAGCCCGCTTTGCACGGACAGGAGTATTTAATGACACAGAGAACTACCTTCTGATGACTGGGGCGGGGGGGGGAGGAATTGGACACATGCTTCATGCTGTCTGATTTTATTAAACTGCTGTGTACAGTGAAGGGGGGTGGATGCTGTTTTTTCTGCAACTGCAACCTCTCTCCTCATATCCCCGGGCCCTGTTTGCACGGCAGGACAGTAACAGGCACTGTCACGACACGACCTAATCCGCAGCGCGGGGAGATAGCACGAAGTGTCACAGCATGCAATGGAGCTGCCCCTTGCCCTTAAGGAAGGCACACTGGGATCAGCAGAGCAAGGGCTGGGCAGAGACACTACAAGCACCCACAGATCAGGGTGTATGCTCCACTGACCCCCAGAGGAATGAAACCCCACCAACCTTGGCGGGATGGACGCTACCCACACCTGTCCCACCGACCTACGCTGGCCCATGGGCATGGAGTCCTGCAACCCACCAACCCCCTGGGGATGGGGTCACCAAGATGTTGGGTATGCATCCCCCTTACCGTCTCCAGAGGGAATGCCACGCTCAGGCTCCCAGGGGATGGAGCCCCAGGGATCACTGTGGAGGCACCCCACTTACACAGGGAGGGGGGAAGGGGACATGTTGCCCCTCACAAACAACTCTGGGTAGGATGAAGTGCCTCAGCGCCAGCGTGGGGAGATGCACCCTGCCCACGCCCAGCACACGGAGTCCCCGGGGTCCCGGGGGAGGCGCCCACGGCCCGCGGGAGATGCAACCTCGCCGGCAGCGGGGACGCGGCTGCCCCGCACGGACCGCCGGGCAGGAATCCCCCGCGCCGGTGGTGGTGGTGGTGGGGATGGGGAGTGATGACCACNTCCTAGTATTGCTTTTATCTTCTTACTCAGCAGGCAGTGCTAGTTCCAAAGATGATTTAAATGAATAGTGAATGACCTTTCTTTTTTTGGTCTTAGCAGAGCTGAAACAATCCTTTCCAATTTTTTTTTAAGTTTTTTTTGGTTTTGTTTGTTTTATTTTTACTAGACACTTCAGATTATTAAAATGAAAGTGTATTCTAAAATGTTTAGTTGCATTTACAGGTTCACTTTTCCTAGGCACTGGAAAAGGGAATGATCAGTGTCTCTGTTTTCTTTCAAGCCAGAGTCGCTTCCTGACTCATGCCCCTGTACAAGGCTCGGGGAGTTTGTTTCCAGCACTGCTGTTCTAAAATTAAATCTAAAAAAAAAAAAAAATTCAGATCAACCAAAGTGTCTCTAAAGTATTGTCTTTATTAAAGACTTTGTCAGGTAATCACGTTACAATTTGGCCCAGATGCTCTGCCTATCACTCCTTTGAAGAAGATTGCTCCTGATGGCAATGTCTAGGCTAATAACTAAATCAAGCTCAGCGTTTAGAGCAGAGGGTTGTCTAGAGGCACTTGTTGCAGTGACAGGCTCAGCACGAGGCACCAGGCAGTGCCTTCGGACTCTTCAGCATGAGAAGGATGCTCTTAGCTGATCTGAACTGTTCTGTGAATGCGGAATGCCTCCACACAAACAAAACAATACTGCGGAGCACACCCTCGACCACCCTCTGTGCAGGGCAGGGAGGTTTGCAGTGGTGTTGGCCAGGCTATAGGATGCAGTGAGGAAAAAATAAAGGACCAACCCCTTCCACAGTAATGAACTCTGGGATGAGGTGCAAAAAACAGGTGATTCCTGACAGTGGCCTTGTTTCAGTGAGGAAATCTCAAGCACGTGGAGCAAGTAATAGCTGCTGGGACAGGTGGGAAAGCAGCTACCAGCGCAGAGTTTTTTCCAGCAGTGCTGCCAGCAAAACACTGACACCTCGCTAGGTCACTGTCAGCCCACAGGGCTCAGGAGGACCACATCCCACTCTGGTTTTGCCCTGCATCTTCACACTGAAGTGTCAGCCCGGTAAATGGTTCCCCCCAGGGTTGATCCAGCACAGGATTCAATGAAATGTCAGTGAAAAAAGATCAGGAGGTGCATGAAGCTCTGCCACCACTCAGGACACTGCAATATCAGACTCATTCAGCTCCATCCGTGACTTTTTTCCCTCCTGTTTCTAGGAACCTTCCTTTGTAGGATGCTTTGTTCATTGTTCATCTGCATGAGAACAACCATGCTTGCAAATCACTCCTCTGTGCTGCCAGGTAGCATGCTGGAAATGGTGCTGGCTCACAGCAGCAAGGTGGATGATGTGATGAAGCAGGAGAAACTCTGAGAATTACACCCTTTGACTTCCCAGTTCAAAATTGTGATTATCTGCCAGCGAGACATGAAAAATCCCCAGAGAGCCCACAGCACCTCGGGACCTTGGGATAGAAGCCTGGAGTTCTGAACCCTTATTGCAGAACATGGCTGTCCCTTGTCAATTCTGTCAGGAAAATAATATCCAATAGCCATTGAAATGTGATGATTAACTTCAGCAGCAGCACCTTATGAATCAGAATCACCAAAATATACATGCACTAACTTGTGATTATCCATTAACTTAATTTTTAAAGGTCCGTAAGTCCAACCTTTTTGTATGGCTCACTGATAAACCAAGGGAGGGGATTATGCCTGAACTGCTTCTTGTTCAGATCAGAGCAATTCTGTTCATTTCAGGGGTTACACCAACACAGAAGTGGCATGGAACGGGATTGCTTTAGCCTTCTTTACTCTCACATAACAGTAACACTTAAATCTCTCTAAAGTCAGTCATGTTCATTTCCCTCATTTTCTGCATGAATTGCAAGATAACAATATAAGGCGCTGAAGGTTGGGTGCTCCTCCTGCAGAGTGTTTGGCCTCTGGCAGGATTATACGACAGTCAAAGCTGATGCTCATAAACAATGTCTTTTACTAAGAGCTCTCATAGGCAGCTGTTGGCATTTGGTTTTGTAATGTAAATCAATCACTGCTTATATCTTCTGATTTCAGGCTAAAAAGTAGGAAAGATACTGTGCTATACATGTTGGGCTTATTCTGCAGATCCCTATGGATCGGTCAGCTATGGAAAGGTCAGCTTTATCTACAACCAGAATCAGTAATTCTGAAAGCAGCCAGCAATATTTTACGTTCTTTTCTTACACATCTGAGAAATACTATTTTTCTACTGCTCTTTCTGAATGTTATGCACCTCTTATGGAACATGGGCATGAAAATCCTAATTAAATGGGTTTTCATGAGTATGGATCTCCCAACACACAGAAATTGCAGTCTTTCTTTTGCAACCTGGTCAGATGTTGATAGCATCAGTACCATTCTGTGTTTTTCTCAGAGAGCTGAGATTAAATATATCCCCTAGTGTCTTTCATACTTCACCTCCCAGAGAGTGCCCACAGTTTCATTTTATTTTACTTTAGATAAGAGAAGTATGCTGAAAATAAAACAGTTATTTGGACCCCAGAGGAACCTGAAAGAGATGCTGGAGCCCAAGGAAAAAGAGAAAAAACAGCAAGCAGAAAGAAAGATCAAATTAGGCCAATGGAGTAACATTCATCTTTTGAGATTCAAATGCTCCTGAGATCATACAGCCTTGTGTGGCTGTGCTAGCAGGACAGAACTTCAGTAGCATATTTTCAGAAACATGGAGTACTTTCAGAGTTGCTACACAGCAGTTTTTTGTCACCCTAACAATGTTCTATCCCAATGCCATCTTCAGCAATTTGTAATTTTGTCACATTTTCCAAGCGCAGGCAGGATTTTCTGCCCTGACCCGTGCCACCCTGGCAGTGTCCATCTTCTGCTGAGCTCCGGGAATGGCTGGACAGCATCCAGCAATCCAGGCAGACCTGCTGATCTGTGGCCTGCCCTCAGCTCTCCCTGAAATCCCCAGATGTGAGGGTTCACATTATTCTGAAGTGTTTCTGTAGCTGATTTGATGCCACTTGGGTCTTGTTTAGTGACCTGGGGACAGACTGTCTAGCAGTTGGGACACAAGAAAGCACAAATGAAAAAGCACAACAACTTCATATCCAGGCAGTGTGTACATAATGCTGCCACCACTGACAGCAAAAAGTGGGGCAATAAGTATCTGGGGTTGATTAACCTGAATTATGACTTTCCCCCAGCAGCTTCCAAATTTCAGGCTGTGATTTAAAAATCACAGTGTGAGCCCTGTCACACTGTGAGCTCCACTAGCAAGACTTGTGCTTTCCTGTGTTTATGGAACAAAACTGGGACCTTTCATCTTTATTATGATATAATAATCTCTCTCGTATCATATCTGCCCTTTACACAGACTCCCCCATGAACATGGCTGGTATAAAATAGACCAAGGACAAGACACCACTGGCTGTGCTATTATAAATTCCATTCACAAAGAGGCTAAAATGAATTATTCTGATGGAAAAATTAACCAGCATGATTATAGTAATAACCTAGAGTTATCATGGTCCTCAGGTGGGCACAGTGTTCCAATTTTATTTGGAAATAATTACTTCAAAAGCAGAGCAATTTTTCCAGGACAGTGTCTTACTTTGAAATTTTGTATCCATGCTGCTTCCACTGCAACAGCAGTGACAGCAATTTTCTTTGCATAAGCAAAGCCCAAGAGAGGGAACACATTACATATGTCTCCTCCATAATAAGCTGCAGTAAATAGGAGACTAAAAGGGCTCAAAAAGAGAAATCTTGGAAGTTGGATAGAGCCATGCACAGAAAGTGAACAGTCATGCCAGCCTCAGAGCCACAGTCGCAGTTTGGCTCTCTGAAGCCTTGTGTCATTTGTAATAGTGACACTCCACTTTGTTCCAGCTTTAATTTGGATCATCAGCCAGAAATGGGAGCAACTATAATGAAAAAACAATGATTCTGATTCAATTTTTTTCCCCTCTTTTTCGAAACCCTGCTACATCTTTACAGCAAGGGGGAAAAACAAGCTGAGAGCTGTGAATCCATCAGCAGGGATTTCTCTGCAGTTCTGTCTCTCCTCCTGAATTTTCAAAGACTGACTGCAAGACTAACTAGGATGTAAAGTTCCCCAGATGCAATGAGTTTCCCCCAGAGCACAAAAGTGGGCAACCTTTAAAAAGTATTTAGTTTAAATTACCATGAAACATAGAGGCATAACTGCCTCCAGCATACACAGTGGAGGGGTAAAGGCCATTATCCACCAGATGTAAACTTTCAAGTCAGAAAATGTACCCTTAGATACATTTATTATACATTGTTTGTGGTTGCCACACATTAAATTATTAATTTGCTGCAAAAGTATAAGACGTGCACTCTATATAAATACTATAACAAACCAAAGTCAATAGTAAGAGTCAAAGAGCCTCAGATTCAAACATTCAACTACAAATCTTCATAGAAACATTAATCTTCCAAGCTCCTGAGGGTAAAAGGCTAAGATTATTTTGCTATACGTAAGACACAGTTCTCTAAAGACTCCCTTCCATGTAATTCTGAGATGAACGCTTGTTTTGATTTCAGTGGTGTAAGATATCAGAGGACAAATTCACCCCCTGGTAGAACTTGACTGTAGACAATATTTGCAGAGACCAAAGAAATAGATACAAAAAGCCAAAGGTTAAAACAAATCAGTCACTAATGATCATCTTAGAGCTTCTCCTCAGGATAAGATTTTTTGCCAATTTCTTTAGCAAATTTGTCATCCCTCTCTTTTTATTGTGCAGTGTTTATCTAATCTGCTTTGATGCTGTGTTTGTTTTTCTTTGATTTCTATTATTAGGTAGTCAGTTTCTCTCTTTGTCTACAGCAATACCTCTGTGTACCTTAGAATTTATTAGATTTCCTCATTAAATATGTGGTCACATACAGTCACTTACCATTTCAAAAGCACCTCCTTCAATTTAAACTTCAACTTTGCACAGAAATCTGTATCTGTTCATACTATTTGGAGAAACTGGAACATTTTATTTACAATAATTGAGTGTGTGCTGCCTTGACAGAATGATAAGAAAAGCACGGATTGAATCCTTCCTTGCACAGAACCAACACCAAGGAGTTATCAAATGACTGTGCAATAGATACCGAGTCCTGCTTAAACATTGCCAAAGCAATTTGTCACCAGGATATGTCCATAGCCTTAATGCACAAATAGCAGAGGCAGTGCCTAGTCAGTATCACGTTAATCAAGGGCTATGCAAAGAGAAGTGTTTTAAGAGATTAGCCAAGTTTTGGAGAAACACTGCCCCAAGGCTAGCCAGCTGCCAGTACCACCCTGCTCCTGGGAACGGGCAGTGCTCCTGCTTTCTCCCTGCATTGCCCAACACAGTCCACCAGAACCAAGGGGATCAGCCTGATTTCATAATACAAACAACCAGCCTGATGTCCTTTCCTCAAGGGATTGGGAAGCACTTGCTGCAGACAAATCCCTTAAACAATCTACTCGTTGTTCAATAAAATGCTTGTCACACATGTTCATCATTATAATCCTTTGCAGTCAGATAGTACTATCCATCTGATGAGCTCAGCCTACAAATTTAGCTTGAATCTGGTCTGACATCTGCCTTGAAGTATGCTTTGATTTGAAAATCACGTTAAAACTCTGCCTAGAATTGTCTCTGTGTGCATGTGTGTCTGTGTGTGCCTGGACACGTGGGTAGAAATTCCTAATATTTCAGTACTGTTTGAATGAGCACTGAGCACCACAGGCCATCTGCCAGTAACTGTATTTCTAAACTTGGAAAAAATAAGACAGGAAAAGATATTTTAAACCTCTTGCTCATAACAGCATTGATTTTTCTGTAAATTCAAGCCGCTCTAAAACGGAATACCATTTCCAAAGGCAGCTCTCTCTCAACAGGTTTTTGACTTCTCCATAACTCGATGTCTTCATATTCTACCATGTCAAATAAGGCCAAAAAAATACATCTTTGTCTATCCAAGGTCCATATGGCAGGTACTGCCCAAGGCATTTGGAATCTCAGATGTAAAGTGCTGAAGGAAGGCAAGATGATCTTTTCAAATGAGGGCAAGGCAAAAATTAATTGCAACTGTCAAAATGGCTTTGTGGATCATGAAGGTCTCTGTAATACTGCATACATAAATTTGATATTCAGGAGAGATTTCTTAGCTTAGTCTGTAAGTTTTTAACACTAGGGTATACGCAGCATCCTTTTTTTTTTTCCCTGGTTTTTGTTCCAACAGGGAACAGAGGTTTCTCCTCAAATTGTATTTGTTACAATTAGAAATCCTTCATCACAAGAATTTTCTGGGAAAACAAAAAAACCCAACCAAAATCATAAGCCTACCACTAACTCCCTGAGCTGCAGTTTGTGTTTCTTTATCAGGCTCCCATTGCACAGCCACAGCAGCCTCTTCTGAACCTATTTTCACTGAGAGTTTTGTACTTTGTTTCCTTTTGTATTTCTTGTAGTTAATAGTTAAAAAAAAAAAAAAGGGAGAGAGATCCAAGAATTGCAAAATATAAACTTGCTAATGGAAAAACATGCACACTTGAATTTTGCAGTTTTCAGATCATGGTGATACGAAGACCTATGAAGTAGTGAAAGTCTCTCATAAGTGCTGCTAGATCTTCCTTCAGTGGCCGTTTCAAGCAACCAATATCTTGTTTCCTTTTTTAGGTAAAACATGTTGTTACTCAGCTTGAACTACCTGGGGTCTGGAATTCTGAAAAAGCTAATAAAAAAGGTTTTCTACACCGTTCTATTTTTGTATCATATCCAAAGCACTGCAAGCCAGGGCTGTTGCTTCAAATCAACGTTTTTCTGTGTCATTGAGACACCGGTGTGCTGTAACAAGCATAAGAAATCCAAAGGACCTGTGAATCAAATAAATCACCAGAAATTCTGATAAAGAGCAAGAGACAGAGGGACAGACCTAGAAAATTAAACTGCTACACTGCTCCTAAAGGATTGCAATTTACGGCGATGAAAAATGTCCTTGCAAATAACATCATTGCAAACTTCCAAGAGATGAAATGTCAAATACTAATGTAATATTGCTAAATATCCCTCATATAAATCCAATTTCAGTGACATTAAAGAGTCAGAAGGCAGGGAATTACCGTCTAGAGTGGGGAGGAGTGAAGATATGCCTGAAGAGAGGAAGGTCCAGCTCTGGGCCAGAAAGAGCAGCCCATCATGCTCTCCAGCCTGGTGAATTTGCACATGAAAGTGAATCAGCACAATAGATGTTTATACCACTTCTTTCTGAGAACAGGATATGAATGAGCAGTCTCCTTATCACAAATCTGTCAGGTTTAATGGAAGGCCAAATCTGATTTTGAGGTAATTTGCTTGTAGCAAAAAAGTCTAAGTACCATAAACACCATGAGCATCAAGGGGGTCTAAGTGACGCTTGTGCAATACAAGTGGCCTGTTATCCAGGCAGCTAAAAGCTTTTGCCTCAACTTATTTCATTTTTTGTAAGACTTCATTGCCAGTTTTCAATCTGAAAAAGTACCTACTGCTAAAGGGCTGCAGGGACACCCAGGTGCAAACCCATTGCATGATGCAGCTCAGCAAGCAGCTGCTCTTGCTCCAGTCCTTTAGGGAGCTGCAGCACCAGGGCAACACAGCAATGTGTGCTCCCAGGTCACATCCCAAGCAGCCACTGCACAAGCTGGAGATGGGGCAGACGCACAGGAGGCACCTGCCAGCAGAGTCCCCAGGGGCCAGGTCTGCATGGGAGCACCCACAGACTGTGAAAGCAATGTCCTCTGGAGTCTTGTGTGACAGCCTGGGCTCTGCCAAGTCTTTGTCTTCCAAGCCAAACAGGTTTCTACCTGCATGGAGGCCACTGGACAGTGGGCCACATCTGGGTACAGATACAACTTTAGAATATTATATTGATTGCAGGTTTTTTAAGGTTATAATTACAGAGTTTGCAGAAGGTCTCTGAGAAATGCCATTTCTGATGGTGCCAGATCACATACAAGTAGACCCACTTCTGACATCTTCCATCAGTAACTTTGGTATTTCTCCCCTTTATACTCCACAGCCCAACCTGCAAAGGGCCAGAGTCCTCCTTCACATCCCTTCTTACCCCAGCATCCATTCTGTCTGCTGTGGGACATCTGTGTGACTGGGGGTACCGAGCACACATCTCTACCCAACCTCATCTCATCCTTTCCCTGTACAGTCACTCCTGCCTGTACCCATCTGAATGAAGGTGGAGGAAGCACACACGGCCCCAAGACCACAGTTCACCAGCTCAGTTCATCACAGATATGGTGATGAGGGCAGCTGGCATTCATTCATAGAATCATAGAATCATTAAGGTTGGAAAAGACCTCCAAGACCATCAAGTCCAATCTCTGACAAACACCACTGTGCCAAATGAACCCTTAAGTAAGTGCCACATCCAGTCATTAAATAATATAGATGTGAATATTAACTTTCAAAGTTATTAAGTTGCAAACAACATCGGTCTGGGAAATTAAAGCTTTTCCACTCTGTATTTCTGCACAGTGCCCAGTGCTGGGGGAGCCCAGTCCAAGGCAAGGAGTCTGCTGTGGGCCACCACCCTGACTGAAATGCCAAGGTGACTGTGATTCAGTAGTCTTGTTCAGCTGGGATGAAAAAGCAAACCTTTAGCAGAGGAAACACCAAAGCAGAGCAACACCAAAGCTATTGCTGTAGGCAGACACTGTTGTGGTAGGTACCCTGGTTACCCAGAGCAGCTGAGGTGGAGGAGCCTGCATCTGCTTCATCCTTCTCTATAGCTCAGATCCCTGTAATGCAAAGAGCAAGAATATACCAGGGTGCTTCTCAGACAGAGAACTTCAAGAGGAATTCACTGCTTAACAGCCTAGCTCATCCTCTGCTTCTCCTGGCATCTCTTTGAGCTGCTGTGGCTCTGTGTAGACTAAGTGGGGACTGTGAAACCCTGACAAAGGAGAGCAAACCAGTGGGATATTTCTATTTCTGGATTTGCCCATTAGAGAAGCTATTCTGTGGTACACAGCACGGCAGCACACTTTACAAAATAAATAGGAACAAGAATATTAGCAGAGGAAGCATATGTGGCCCCAAGACCATGACTCATCGGGTTAAATCGACCAGCTGAGGTCAGTGCTTCTATTTATCAGCTTTTAGTTGCAAGTACGGCAATGGGGACAGTGATTCTATTACTTAAATTTTACATGCTGTGAAAAATACAGCGGTGATTAATGTCTGTAACAGGCAGCTAGATGTGCTGCTTTTAGAATTTGGAAGCTATTTCAAGGTCAAGGGTTTTAGTTTTCTTCCTAAAGTGGGTTTTCAGCTGGTAAAGTGGACTTCCCACAGATTTCAGGGTCTGTATTTATAGGCAATAAAGGTATTTTGTGCTCTCATCATTATCCAAAACCAGCTGAACCACAGCTTGATGAGAAAAGCCCCACTAATTGCACTTCCACAGTCACCCATCCTGAGTGCTTTGTAGGACCATAAAAGCATTGACCATGAGCTGATGTCAAACATGAGGCTATTTTAACAAATACAGAAAACATTTCTGTGATGTGCTGTTGGATTTCCCTTTGGTGTCCCAACTTTGGGACACAAAGCATCTTCTTCTTTAGCCAGGCTGTACCGTGGCCATTTACACCATCATTGTCTGGGGGGTTGTATTAGATGGTGCAGGTGGGGGGCCCTCATCCTCTGTTTTCTCATGGGCTGCTACATTAGGACACATTGAAGTTTAGGCTGAGATGGTGGGAAACCACTTCTCTGAGGAAGGTCTGCTTCTGCTGCAAGGACATTGCATATAGAACGTTATGATAGGTGCTAACAACCTTACATTCCTGCTGTCTTATGAGTTGTTATCATTTTCACTGTGAAAATATTCCATTCCGGGTTTTATTGTCAACTAAAAGAAAAAAGAAATCAGAGGTAGTGCTGATGGGAGGACATTATTCCTTTCAGTTGAACACCCAGAAGTCCATGGATGTGTCCAGGTACAGAAGGAGAGGTGCCCTTTCTTCTCTTTCACCATGAAAGCAGAGGACAATGACAGGGCAAGCCTACAGCTGGAGAGTAACTGCATTATCTCCACTTATCTCAGTTTCCCAGCAGAGAAGCAGAGGTAAGTTAAAACCGAGTGAGTCATTGCTCTGATTCACATCCCACTGCTGTTATCCCTCATCCCCCTGCCACACGGGTAAACAGGGGCTCATCAGATCTGCTAAGGGAAAGAAAGCCAACCTGCCCAAGCAGGGGAGCTCACACCAGAGGCTGGTATGGCAGGCAGAGATTGACCTCTGTGGCACAGTCTGATCTCTGTTGGTCAAAACTAAGAGCAGAGACTCTGGGAAACCCCAAGCTGTGCTGCAATAGAACAGCTGGAGGCGGCCAGTCCCCCTGGCCCCGGGCAGTGTGGCTGGGGAAAATACCGATGGGGCGACCACAGGCATCTGCAGGGCACACCCATGAGAGGGGCACCATAAGCGGAGGGTGAAAGGCTGGGCCACGGACGCCAGATTTCCCAGCTGTCATCCCCAGCAAGGAGAAGGCTGAAGGGTCTGTGAAGAGTGTGAGCTAACCCTTCCAGGCATTCCGGACGGTGCTCAGCACCTCCCGTCTCTTTCTTCCCACCTATCCTCCTCATTTATGCCCTGCTCCTGCACACAGACGAGCTCCAGGGACAAAGCCCTGTCCTTCCAGCGCTGCTCAGCCTCGCACACCCGCTGTCTGCCTGCCTGCAGCCTCTCAGCAGTCAGAGCCAGCCACCAGAACGCATAAAACTTCCATGGTAATTACAGACGGACTCTGGTGCTGGTTGGGCCTGTGCTGTAATTACCAGCAGCAAAGATGAAACCTCCGAGCAGGCTCTCAGAGCTATTTGGATGGTAACTCTGCTCAGCTTAGCAGTGCTCCCCGTGGCAGCATCCCTCTTTCAGCACCACCGGCTGGTCACCATGGAGGGTTTCACACAGTGTTACCTCCTCCCCTCTTCTTCAGGCTTTTTGTTTGTGTGAGGGTTTGTTTGGCCTTTTTTGTCTGTTGTTTGTTGATTTGTTTTGGGGTTTGTTTTAAAAGGCAACTTCTATATGAGATATTTTGGTAAGGTTTTCTCCCCTAAAGCACTCACTAGACAACGCTTTCAAGGTTCATACTCATGAGTTTCATTATTTCTGATGGAAATTGCATACATCCCAGGTCCCTGGAGCATTGAGGGGAGGTGATTTAAATACTAATGTCAGCCTGATAATTTTGTACCCAGGTTTGGAGGCATCCTCTGCGGCCATTTCTCCACTAAGTGCTTGGTGTCTTGAATTTTTCATGGCTAAGACATTTATGACTAAGGCATCCAGAAAGATTATTCTTTTTAAATACAGGTTAGCTACTCTTTTATTTGATTTGTGTGGGTGTTATTTCATTCAACACTTCAGTGTCTTGTGACCCACTTACAGGCTGAAACAGGCTCCAGTGAACTTTCATGCCTTTATATTCAGGTTGCTCTTAACTTACAGAACCAAAAAAAGAAAAGAACCACCAAAAAAATCAACCAACCTCTGAGGCAACTATCCTTGAGTTTTAAAACAAAAACAGTTCTTCTGTACAAGTGATTGTAAAAGTGTTCTATCAGTTCAACCCATGAGTCTCCTGGGCTATGAAGGCGGGTGGGGTCCCAGCAGCCTTGGGGTGCTGGGCTTGTCCAGAAGAGTAAAGAGAGCCAGGGACTCTCACAAGCTTTTGTTGGCCTTTGTGAATGCTTATGTCCGACACCCAAGAGGGTCACAGACCCAGGGTATCTCCAGATTTACATGTGGCAGGTGGGGTGAAGCTACTGCAAAGCTCAGGTGCTCCTCACCCACCTCCAAATCCTCCCCCAGGCAAGAGAGACTAGGCACTGGGAGAGCTTTCAAGATCCCTTTGGAAGGAGTTTAAAAGAAAAGAAAACCTCCTTCTACCCCAAAACAACAGTGCCCTTGTGAGCAGCTCTGTTGGTGCCTAGTACTTTATTTCACTGGTATAATTGTGCCAGGAGAATGTGCATGCTCTTCTGTACTGACATGTCCTTGAGGAGTTTAAGCAGTTTGGTTTGCCTTTGAAGAAGTTGTGAGGTGACTTAATTACAATTGCAATGCATCTTCAGAGGGGAAATATCACAATATAATGGCTGGAAGTTAAAGTCAGGACACCAACCTTAGAAATCTAGGGCATTTGCACAGCATTAGCACTATGATAACCTTACACAAATAATGCTAGTGAAGCATGAAAAGGAAGTGCAAGACTCTCAGTGTCTTGTTATCCTTACACCATGGCATGATGCTTTACCAGAAAATCTGACTTAGCCAAATCCTGTGACGCACAGTGGGAAACAGATACAGCTTTTGGTCAGGAGATGGGACTAGATTTACTGTCAATCTCTTTGCTGCTTCAAAGTCACCTTCATTAACAGCTACTGCACAAGTTCCTTCAGCTTCAAGGAGAAACTTAGCCATCTCAGAGCAAGCAAAGTGAAGATGTAGATATGTAGAAATATCTCAATGACTCTCCATAACTTGGAATACTTGACTTGCATGGAATACTATGTGTTTAAGGATATTTTTGTTTGGTTATTTTTTAGAAACCATGTAATATAACGGGTCATGAATGAAAACTAACAAGAAAGCTAAGTGACTGCTTTAGAGAAAACTTGAATGAGAGACTAAGAATTGTCCTTTCAGTCCTAAAAGTAAGAGGTATCTAAGTAAGGTGCATTTTAGGTAGAAACTTAGGAAGTCCAGCTTGTGCATTAGAGAGCTCAGCAACTTAAATGTTTGGTGCTCACTGACACATGTTTTGTCCTGTGATAAAAGCTAGAGATTTTGCATCCACAGAAATAAAGACAACAAGGACAAGAATTGAAACAATATAAAATTTTTACAATCACTTATAAACAAAGGCAACAAACCCAAGAACTGTACCAATGTAACATTTTTACAATCACTTAAACAGAACAAATTGTTTTCCAAAGGCAACAAGTGCGTGCTTTCCCTGGGCACTGGGGTTGGTCTGTGATTTCAGTGAGTTCATTTCACAGTTCTGTCCCTTCCTTTCTGCTCCATCCTGTCCCTGGTGCATCCCACTGTGTACACAGAGATCTAGTTTCTAGCGGCAGCTGCAAATCATTCTTTTTGATAACATGGAACACCTGTTTTAAAACTTCCCCTTTCATTTTCCAAATGAAAATGCTCTTCAGAAAGGTTGGTTCACATCCCCTGTGGCTCTAAGGCTGACTGAGAGTAAGACTGAAAGTCGTGGGTAGTTTCTAAAGAAATCTGGAACGCCTACATGCTTTTTAATTATATAGCTAAGTACACACTTAATTTAATTAAAAAACAATTACCACAATTTATTATATGACTACAACTCTTTAGCAAACTAGAATTGCAGCTGAGTTTGCTTTTTGACTCTATTTTTGTTGTTAATTCTGTGTAAAGGATCCTGGCTGATATTTCTCCTTATGGTGTAATAACAAAAAACAGGATAGATGTTAGGGTAGATGCTCTGGCTGCTCATTTCTGAAGTGACATTAGCCTTTTTCTCTTCCTGAGGCAGGTTGGACAGAGGTGGCAATTTGTTTATTGGACTTAAATGATGTTGAATTGAAAAATAGGAGACAACAAGAACCTCTGCTGAACACTATGGTGTAAATGAGAGAGTCTCTTACTGTACAGACTGGTACAGTAGGACACATCCCTGAAGGGAATACAAGTTCATGCTGCACCACTAAGTTCCTTGAAATTCATTCATAAATATGGATATGCGTTAATTAGGAAAGGCAGGTGTTTCCCTAGTGCAGGTACGTTATCCTGTCTTTGAAAGAAGCGACAGGTTCTATTTGACAGAAGTACCCACATTAAGAATCTTCTTCTTCATGTTTGAAGTAGGTAACTAACTATAAGTAACATCCATGGACTTGCAGGACTTTGCAAAAGCTCAAAAAACTTCTCAGCTCACTATTCTGACAGTACTGGGCTACCCACATCCCTCATGCCATGTTCAAGGCGGGTCTGATGCCTTCCTTGGGGTTTGCTGCCTGAACAGGATCCCTTGGTGCATTATCTGCCTGATGTTGTCGTCATCCTGCAAGAGAAGTTTTGTTTCTGGCAGTTTGGCTGGCAATACTTCCAGTTTATCTGTCACATTAGACATCAAAAATCTGGATCTAAATCCAGTCCCATGAAAGAACTGAGTAATGTTTCTGGCACATGTAAAATTTTGGTGCATTCAGGACAAAGCAGTATAACATTTTGAGGACTGCATTTCTGCTGCTCAAGGAAAACAAGAGCAGACCACCCTTTATTTCCAGTCCTTCCCTCTGCTATTTGACCAGCCTGTTGTGCAGGAAGCTTGGAGTATCCAATTTAGCAGTCACAGTCCAAGCAATGAGGGTGATCACAGGATTACAGGAATATTAGCTGAGAAGGACCTTTGGAGGTCATCCAGCTCAACCTCCCACTTGGAGTGGGTTTTTTGCCAACACCGGATCCGGTCAGCTGTGGCTTTGTCTAGACCAGCATGTAAGACCTCCAAGGATGAAGACACCATAGCGTCTCTGGTTAGTCTGTTCTAGGGCTGTAGCACCCTCCTAGTGAATAAATTTTCCTGATGTTCAAACTGAAACTTCAAAGGTGCAGTTTGATGTTATCACCCACTGCTGTATTATCTGCTGCTACTGAGATGAATTGGTCCCTGTTATTTTTGTATCTCCCCCACCACGTAAGTGTGGATCCCTAGCCCTTCTTTTCCCTAGATTAAAGAATCCCAGCTCTTTCTACCTCTTCTCATAGACTTGTCCCACAGGCTCAGGACAATTCTGACTGCCCTTTGCTGTACCCTACTTCCTTGAAATCCTCTCTGAAGCAGAGGACCTGAAACTACATCTGACATGGCACTGTAGATATTGGTAAGACCTTCTACATCTTCTTTCAAAAAATGCTGTAGAGATGGTGTTTAAAGCCTTCCTGAAACCAAGTAGTCTTATATGCACTGCTACTGCCCTCCAACCCCCATTTCATCGCAGGAAGCAGTTTTATTGGTCAGGTCCAGTTTACCCTGCATCAATCCCTAACCATTCCCTAGTATGTTCATGCCCTGTTACTTGTTTGGAGTGGAATCAGGAGGCTGTGCTGCCTGCACCATGGCTGACTGTACCCCGTTCTCCATCTTAAAGACAGGCACAGCACTGGTCCACTCCCCAAGGTCTTCTTTGAGTCACCATGATTATTCCTAGCAGAAGCTGTCTATCCCTCCCAGCTCCTTGGGATGAATCCCATCCAGCCATATGGATCTGTGTACGTCCAGCCTGAGCAGTCCCTGATGCTGACTACCCCTCCATCCCAAGCTGTCGGGGCCCACGCCGAGCTCTGGCACAGACACAGGAGAGTACATCAGCGTTTTCTCATCTCTCATGTCACTTGGTTGTCCCCCTCATTCACTGATGGGCCCCCATGGTGTTCACTGTGGGCTGCCTCATCTGGGAACAACACACGTGACGCTGCCTTCAAACCTGCTGAATCTCCAGCTCTGGGTGTGGGAAGACTACGGGCACGCAGCTCCTCGCCTTGAAGAGGGGAAGAGCCTGGGAGCAGAGAAGCTCCCATAGCAGCTTTGAGAGTTGGCTGCAGATCTGACACAGGCAAGTAGCAAATCCACAAAGCCCTGAGCAGCTCAGAGACACTGATGTGGGAGAGCTGGGACTCGTTTGACTGCACAGCCAAACAACTGAGGACCAAGCAGCATCAAACCTCATGCATTATTGCAACCCCACAGGGTTTCTGAGCTCCTTTTTGTGCCACTGATGAATATAACCTGCAAGGCACATTACAAGCAGGAAGTCACCAACCTGCTTCTACCTCTAGTTTTCTTCTAAGCAATTACCTTCTGAAGATACACTTCAGTTAAGGCTGCTTCTACTATCGCCATGCAGAGAAACTGAAAATGTGCCAGACATTTCTGCTGTTCGTGGCTTACAAATCCTTAACCCTTGTTCTGTCAGCCACATGTGATCCTGACAGGAGGTCCTGTCCATTGCATAGAAAAAAAAGAACTAAGAAGGGAAAAAAAAGATAAACGTCAGTTTTATCAAAATACAATTTTGTTTCCTCTTAAAAGAAAATGTCAGTTGGTTCAAACGTCTATAAATGCTGTGTGCAAACTTCTCTGCATATCAGTGCTTCTCATACAGAAGAGATTCTGTTGTTTTGTCTCAGTCTCTCAGATTTGGATATATTAAAATGTGTGCAAATCTTCAGCTGGATCTCAGAAGGAAGCTCTCAATAGCTAGAGCCTAACATCAGGCAACATCTTTGCAGCAAGGCATCTATTAATGCAATGAATTTAGCTCCATTTCCTGTCTGCAACATATCCAGCAAACAGACTTCAGTTGTCGTTCCAAATGTGTTTATAATTGCATTTTATTTCAGGCCTGTTTTATTTGTACGTACTCCAGCTTAAGGAAGGTCACACGCACTCCCTTGTTTCAAGCACAACCACTCACCCACATGACGTGGTGTTTTCCTGGATGACTGGAACCTATGTGAGCAGTGCTGTTCCCCTCCCACGCAGGCACAAGCGCAGCCCCAGACACATCTGCAGCGTATTGACTGGTGGGCACAAGCCAGACCTCTCTTTGTGCAGCTCCTCCGCCAACTCTGTTGTGCTCAGGGAAGAATCTTTGCCCCCAAAGCTCTCCCTGGCACACACAAAGTGGGACCACTGAGAAAGTGGCCCCCAAGGGAAGATGCTCGGGTCTGTCACGCTGTGAGACTCATGGCCAGCCTGGACGGAGACTGGCTCCCACATCACCTGAGAGGCTGCAAATCTTTCCAGCCTCTGGCCCATGGCCAACTCCAATTCCCCTGTGGGTGAAGAGTAATGAAGCTTGTATCCACATAAGATTTTCATTGAGAACACTGGCCTGAGGAATCCCAGACTTTTCCAGGACAGGAAGACTCCTGGGACCAATTTTTGTTCAGGCACCAGTGTGACTTCTCCACCAAGGACTGCTCACTGTCTCTGGTGGGGTGGGTTACCGCGAGATTGGTGCTTGGAGAAATGATGTGTCTTTGATAAATTTCTTCTGCAAGTCCTCTGAAAACACAAGGTCTGAGATTTTTAATGGCATGTACAAGTTGTTCTGTTTAGCACTGTAAAAGCTACACATGACTTAGCTAAGTCTTGTTTTCAGAAGCATCTGAGGTCCTCAGGAGCTTAAGGCGTCAAAGCAAGATCTTAAACATTGGTTGAGACATGATTTGGCTTCATTTGAACAGTCAGGAAACAAAGAAGGACCTATAAAAATGTTCTGGCAGTGGCAAAGAAAGCTCATAAATTGAGTGTCATTGCACTTTACAACAGCCAAAATCTTCTCCTAACACCTACCTTCAAGATAAATGCCAGGGTAAAGGGAGAAAAAAAATCCAAGATGTGAATAAATCTAAAAAAGAAAGGAGAAAATTAATATAAATCAGAGAATCACAGAATCAACAAGGTTGGAAAAGACATCTGATATCGAGTCCAAGCTATGACCCAACACCACCCTGTCAACTAGACCATGGCACCAGGTGCCACATCCTTTAACCCCTCCAAGGACAGTGATTCCAGCACCTTCCTGGGCAGCCCATTCCAATGCCCACTCCTTCTGTGAAGAACTTCTTCCTAATGTTCAACCTAAACCTTCCCTGGCACAGCTTAAGACTGTGGCCTCTT
>WBMV01001920.1:890-196665 GCA_013396655.1 Campylorhamphus procurvoides
ATGGGAATGGGGCTGGGGCTGCGGCAGCGCTGCGGGCCCTGCACCGCATCCTCCTCATCATCACCCTGCTGCTCCGGCCCTGCCCGCGCTGCCTCCACCGCCACCCCGGCCCCGCTCGCTCGCTCGCCCTCACTCACCCTCCGCCGCTCCGCGCCCCGCCGGGGCTGGGTTACCGAGCACGGCGCGAACACCTCCCCCTGTCCTGTCCCGGCCCGCCCCTCAATGCCGCCCCATAATGCCCAATGGGCCAAGGCGGCCCCAGCACCGCCCCCTGTCCCAGCAGCGCCGGCAGCGCCGCCCCAGCCCCAGCCCCAGCCCCAGCCCCGCCCCGCACGGCCGGCACGGAGCGTGGGGAACGCTGCGGGTCGGGGCTCCGCCAGCTCCCCGGGAAAGCTGTACCAGTGCCTGACAGCCTGAACAGTGGAGAAGGAATTTCTACTATCTATTCTGAATCTCCCGTCTCAGCTTAAGGCCATTAATGAAACACTTCCCTGGGCAACCTGTCCCAGGGCTAACAACCTGAACAGTCAAGATTTCTAGTATCTATTCTGAATCTCCTGTCTCGGCTTTCTCAGCTTAAGGCAATTAATGAAATACCTCCAGAGAGGGAGACTCCGCCACCTCCCTCGGCAACCTGTCCCAATGCCTGACAACCTGAACAGTGAAGATTTCTAGTATCTATTCTGAATCTCCCATCTCAAGGCCATTAATGAAACACCTCTAGAGAGGGTGACTCCGCCACCTCCCTCGGCAACCTGTCCCAGGGCTGACAACCTGAACAGTGAAGAAAAACGTCTAGTATCTATTCTAAATCTCCCATCTCAGCTTTCTCAGCTTAAGGCCATTTCTAGTCCCCTCCCTCTAGACAAGGTAGAAGAGACTATCCCGCACCTCTCTACAGCCTCCTTCCTTTATAAAGAGCGAAGCTGCTGTCTTTATAAATTGCCTTGGAGTGCCCCCGGCAGAGCTGGGGAGCCGCTTGCCGGGTGGGCGCAGGTATTTCACTGAGTGCACTCCACCGAGTCCCCTCTTACCCACGGGAAGGGCTGGGAGCAGGGCGGCCACCCGCGGTGTGGGGTAAGTGAACACGAGGTTAACACGTCTTCGTGGGAAGGCACGCCTGTACCGCAGTGTGCGGCAGCCAAAAGGAGCGGGTCACAGATTCAGCATTCCCACCCTCTCAGCATTTTGAGGGATGAGGGCAGGAAGAATATTTTCCTCCCCTGGGTGGTACAGACTAGACACAGGACTTTTCTGTGGCTTGGGAAGGTCTCAGCATCTTCAGATCGCAGCAAGTCACAGATGCTCTGGGCTGCCTTTTTAGATCTGAATGAGCAGAGGTACCCTGGGTGCTTTTCTTCGTGTTGGGCTACCCAGATTGCTGTTTTATTGGCACAATGGGCAGCATGACAGGCGTTATGAGTTCCAGCCCCTCCAGTGCTTAAACACAAGAAGCATGGACAGCCCGTGTCAGGCCATGGGCTGCCTGTGGCCCAGCATGAGAGGTCACTGCTTGCAGCTTCAGTCCTTCCTGAAGGACATCCCTCAAAAGCATGCCAGAAACAGGGAGTGCTTCAAGGTTTGTGTGCACGCATGTTCTACAATGCTGTGCTCATTTGTCCCTTGCTCATTAAAAAAATAAATCAGATGGCCTGGATTATTGCCTCAAATCCTCTCCCAGGAAAGAAGGATGGGAGCAGAAAGTTTGTAGTTTGGCAGAACACATGATTGCAAAGAGGATTATGTTTTGTGAAAAGCAATACATTCCTGCGCTGATAAAGGGGGGATTAACTAGACCTGAAATTCGATGCAGCTGTCTGGAGACAAGCCTGTAAAGTGTCTCTTGGGCAAGACGTGCTGGTGGACCTGCCATCTGTGCTCACCAGAGGAGGTTTGAGCCAGGCTCCAGTGCCCAGGCTCTCTCTTCTCCAGCTCCATCCCTCACCAGTGTGGTGATGCCAGTCATGAGGGGGGTAACTGTTGTCACTCGGCGTGTGACTGCCCTGTGGGATGTGGTGCTGGTGGGTGTCTTGGTGGAAGCTCAGGGTGTAAGAGGGTTCAGAAAGAGTTTGGATCAGTCCTGCAAGCTGGATCCTCTGGTATTTTCTCAACGTATGGTCTGGATGCAGCCAGAAGAAAGTGCTAAGGAAAGTGTAACATGGGGAAAACAATCCCAGCTCTGCTCAGTTTTTTATGTTCCTCCTGGGCTCCCCACTCCAAGCCCTCGCCTTCTGGCAGCACCTTTACTGGTGCACACTGGCTGGGAAAACCATGCCAAGCACATGGCTGCGATCCCCACCAGCACTGCCAAGCAGAGCAGTGATTCCACACCAAGGAATCATTCCCTGGAGCAATGCTGCAATGCATGAGAGGAAAGCAGCAGCAATTTGATTTATTCCTTCCTGTGGAGGAAGTGCCCCCCTTCCAGCTAGTAGGCGAGGTGCTGTATGCCACGCTGTGCCAGCCACGACCTGCCCTGGCAGATGCTTGCTGCAGGTGTTTTCCATTCACTCTCACAACACGCGTGTGCTGAGCAGTCAGTTCCTCATTTCTACACCTGCCAGGAAAAAGATAAGAAAGCTGACATTTTAGAAACTGGGATATTTTTGTGCTTCAGCTAGTGTTGGCAGTGAAATACATTAAAACGAGGATTCTTCAAAGACAACATGGTACCCATGAGCAGTGGAGCACCCTTCACCTTGCAGGCAGGGAATGGGACTCAGCTGGCTACTGGCGCTTGGTGGCTGGTGCCACCTCCCCCAGGCCTGGCACCTGTGTTGTTCACACAGAGGTGCCCTTACTGCTGTGATGCCCAGGTGCTCAGGCTGCCCAGCTCAGCCAAAAATCTTTGCAAGGAGCACAGATAACCAGAGCTAGGAAATGGATGAGGAGGAAAGAGGATGTAGGATTAAGTGACTGCTGGATTCTGATCTGTCATCGCAGCATCAGAGTGTTCCTCCTTATTGTGGTTTGGCTCAGTTATTTTAGGAGATGTTTATCCATGTTTACTCTGAACTCCGGGGGTTCTTGTGAGTCCCCTGACTCAAATGACTCAACATTCTTTTGGGAAATACCTCATGATGTGCCAGTATCCTTCCTATGGAATTAACACTGAAACATGAGATCAAAATGTGGGAAGGAAAATACAGTTTCACTTCAGTTTTGCAGCATGGCTGACTCTTGTGTGACCGGTTGTCCCACCCACAGTTAAAAAGCAGTTAATAGCTGCTTTGAGAGCAGCTTATCAGAAACGGTGTTGGGAGGTGAATTGAATACTTTTAAGGCAAGAAATACTGTAATTAATACTTCAGTCTGGAAGGGATGGAGAAGCAAAGAACCAAATGCTGGAGTGTTGTGCTAAGTTGGATGTGCTGTTGGGCTGAGGCCAAGGTTTGCAGGAGATGCAGTGGCCCATGGGGTGCGAGGTAGTTATAGGGCTCCCATGGGCTGTGCATTCTGCCCAACAGGGGCTGTGGGGCATTCCAGGCACCCCAGGGTGCAGGGCCAGACAGGCAACAGGCATCTGGGGACGAAAGACTGACTTTGATCTTCTGCCCTGTCACCTCCTCCCCTGGATCACAGTCACTCAGAGAAGAGACAGTGCCATCTCCTTCCTTCCTGGGAGCAGATTTGAGGGCTACACTGTCTGTGCTCCCTAATCAATTCATGGGTTGCACCGGGGTGCAATCAGCTACTATATGTTCCAGAAGGGAGGTACAAAATCTAGGTTTTTCCAGTGTCAGAGTCATGCTGCAACCCCTCTCCCTCTAGGTTAAGGCTGGCAAGCATAGCTCCCAGGATAGCCTGCCCTCTCTGCTTCTGTCTCCCCAAGCCAACAGTTGGATATCCAAGAATTTCACAAGACAACAAGTATCCCCATCCTCTAGAAGACCATGTGTTTTTGGCCTTTGCTGCTGCATTTCTCAGTCATGGCAGGCACTGGCATCTGAGAGAGGATCTGCCGACTCTTCTCCTGTAGCAAAGGGGCTGTGGAGGAGGCAAGGGAAAAGCTGCTTGAGAGCACAGAAACACAGCAGGTACTGCTGAGGGCTTGCACAACACTGTCATCTGTGCAAACACCCATCTTTGCATCCTTTCTGGGGAAGCATCTGGGTCTGGTCTGGCTGTTCTCATTGTCCACAGCTGGCCTGTTGCTCCCTCCTGTTAGCTGGAGAGGAAACAGAAAGTGCCGAGCACCTGAAGGAGAGATGTAGGGTTGAGGGTAGTGCAGGCTCTTGTTCCTATGAAGGTGCAGACCTGGAAGACACCTGCAGCAAGACCTGATCTCCTTCCTCAAAGACCTCTGGGATTGTTTTCTTTGTCTCACTGCAGTGAGGAGGCTCATCTCCCCATCTCTGCCATCACATAATGAGAGACGTGGATGTGGTGATGCTCATTACTGCTGCTTTGCTTGCCAGGGGCTGGCATGAAGGCCCAGCAGAGAGGCTCATGCTTAGACAACTGCCCCAGTGGGACTAAAACAGTCTGGTTCTTTTAATGGGGCTTCCTTGCTTGCAAAGACTGGGTTTCACAGGGATTTTAACCCCCAAGTCCTGGAGACCTCTCTGTGCTCTTTGCATGACCCCACCCTGCATAGAGGGAGGAGGGTGGATTGTTATGTGGCTTTATACCTGCCCAGAGGGCACAGGGAGATGAGCCAATGAGCAAAGAGCAAGGTTTTAGCGTTGCTTCCCGCCTGGTGGTTGCTCTTCTGGCAAGGTGCTGACCCTTCCTAGGTGCAGCTGAGGGGGAGAGCAGCAGCACGAAGACATTCCTGGGCGTGCATGGGACTGATACTGCTCCTGCCAACAGACTACGTGGGCCGGCAGCCCTGTGGCCAGTGGAGATCTAGCGGGGGCTGTTGTTGACCTGGAGCCTTTAACAGCGCAGGGTCAGCCCAGCAAAGCTCCCGCTATCTTGGCAGCTGCACAGCAGGACTGTTGGTTGCTGCTCTGATAGCAACTCTGCCCGGTGAGCCTGGCTGCTTTTATCTGGTGGTCAGGGTGGCTGTGGCTGCAGCAGGGGAGCTGCAGGGCTGGGAGCTTCTGACAAGTGTACAAATAAGCTCAGGACGTGAGCACAATAGCCAAAGACCGGCCTTTGAAAAGCAAGGGGACACAGCGTGGCCACCCTGGGGCACATCAAAGGTCCATCTCTCTCTGCACTGCAGAAAAATCCCATGTGTTTGATGGTTACTCATGGACCTGACCCTGGCCCTGGCATTGTGTCAGTGCAAGGGAAAGAGGGTTGGACTGGTGGGAAGTGTAAAGGGAAAAGACAGCAGTAGGGAGAGGACCAACACAAGGGTGGGATACAGTCCTGAGGGTCTCTGCCAGGTTTTTTTCATGAATTCCCTTGGTTCTGCTTTGTTCTGGCTTTTGCTGATCTGTATCTGGAGCATAGCAAACATCCCCCCTTTCTCCTCCAGGCAGACATTCCAGGTCACTTTTGCAAAGGGCTTTGCGTGCAATTTTACAAACATTTTTCTTGAACTAGCAGCTGGGTGCTGTTGGGTTTTTTCCTTCCAGGTGGTTTGAATCCTAGAAAGCCAGGCACGCCATCTACAATTTGTGGTGTTTCATTCAAAAAGCATATATGGCCAGAAGGAAAGTGACTGTTACCTAACAGCCTTGGAAACAGCTCTGCACAATGCATGGACAGAGCCACGAGAGGACATAAAAATGTGGTGGGAGGGATCTGCTCAGTATGCCGGACATGTGCCTGCCTGACAGGGCCCTGCAGTACCTGCTGTATGTCTCTAGCAGGATCCAGTCCTGAAAGACTCCTTGTGTGCTTCCAGAGGTGCATTTATTGGCAAAAGAGCAGCCCAAAGGACAAAGGAAAACCACAACTTAAAGAAGCCCGTACCCTGTGCAGCATTGCAGTCTCTGGGGGAAAAAGGGTGTCCATAAGAGGGCTGAGTGGTGGTTCTGCTCTTGGGAAGTGGCTGCAGCCTGAAGGCACTGGCCCCAGGCCTGTGAGACCATCAGGCATAGCTGGTGTCTCCTCTGTGCATTTGTGATTACAAGGTTCTCATGGCCCTTCTGTTCTTGATGTCATTGTCAGGGTAATTAAACACTCCCAGGCAGGTTTTGGAGCCTTTTGCAAACTGAGGTTTGGCTTTGTCTTGTTGGCCTAGTGAAAGTGACTTGTTTTAAGGTGGATTAATCTCTGAGAGCAATGTCTGAGAGCAAGGCGGGGGGGCTTTAGTTGGGGTTGGATTAGCACAGCAGGGCTGAGCAGAAGGGTGGGATGGGAACTTTCTCCCTGCCTGCTAATTGACCCTTCTCTGCACTGGCAGTGGTTGGGACACCTGCCCCTGGCTGCCTGTGTGCCAGCTTTGTGCCATGGGGACCCAGGGGATGCCATGTGCCTTGTAAGTTTATCTGTGGAGCAGAGCATGAGATTTGGTGCTCAAACCAGGGGAGCTCGATCTGGCTCTGGGATGTTTTTGGCCCTCTGGTACCTGACATGGCTTTTGGGGGCTCATGCCTTTCTCGGGCTGTTGTGGGGTCCCATGGGCTTCAATTTGCAGCCAGCCCCTGCTGCTGGGCACAGGCAGGCAGCAGGCACAGTTGATACAAACCCAGTCTGGTATCCTTTTCCCTGGGACATGTGAAGCAGGCCAGTGCCTCAAGGGCAAATCTCCCGGGAGGTGTGTGCTTGGAGGAGGGCTATGACTCTCCAGCTCTTGGAAACAGGAGATAAGCAGCCCTGTCCCTCAGCTGAATTGCTGACCTTTCCATCCCTGCTGGTCTGCCCTTCAAAAGCCTCCTGTCCCAGGCAGACACCATCCCCCCCACCTGCCCTTCCAAGGGACGAGGTGTCAAAGGTCCCTGGTGGGTGATGTGGAGCCAAACCTTGCTTATCACCCCCTGTTTCAGCAGGCATCCTTTGGGATGCATATACAGCAGGGCAGGCCTCTGCTTGGTGGGAAAAGCTAACTTTACCCTAGGGGGAAAAAAAATACGTCAGTTTATATTTTTGTCTCCATGTGGCCTCAAAGTCAAGGTCTTTCCTCCAGCTAAAAAAAGTCCTTGGTCAAACTAATTGAAACATCTTCCCCTTCCCTCTACTTCCCCAGTGAAGAGCAGCTGGTATTTGATTTTACCTCCTGACTTTTAGTCATTTGTGTTCCATAAAGGAGCGGTCAACAGGACTGTTTCCAGCATCAGCCTCTTCTTTAGCTCTGCTTGGCTCAGTATGTCCACAAGAACTGCCCCAGGGGCTGCTGAGCCCGCTGTGCTGCTGCAGGTCCTGGCCCTGCTCCCTCCTCAGCTGCATGCCATTGTGGGGTTTGTTGGGTATGATTACCCCTCTCTGGAAAAAACACCTTTCTTTGCCTGTGCATGTCCCAGTGGCTTTTATGGCAGATGTGAATTTGGAGATTTTAGTTATTACGTTATGATTCAAAAAGGGCAAAGGGGCCCAGGGTGATGTGCACCTCTCCTGGAGGTGTCACAGCCCTCCCTTCTCTTTCTCATGATTGGAGACTGGGGGTAAAATGCCATAGGGTGCCACAGGGTGCCATGCTCACAGGTGTGGATGCCAGCCAGGTGGACAAAACCACATGCACCCACACCTCTACATGTCAAATTTGGGCACACACATATACACACGTATATCCACATGTATGCCCCTATCCACACGTACATGAGCACCCATGTTTGTGCCCACACTTCTCTGGGCATGTCCATCCCCTCCCACCCCCCTGCCTCCTCCCCTGCCAAAGCAAAAACGAGCAGGCAGTGGGTAGAAGTGCTTGCCTGGCACCCTGGTGTGGACCTGGCACTGGTGGAGGTGATGGGAAGGGAAGGGAGATGTTTTTCTTGGTTCTCTTTGAGCTGCATTTGGCATACTTTCCCACCTGCAATGGGAGGCAGCATCACTTGGGGACAGCTGAAGAAGTCCCACCAAGGGCTGAAGGCTTTCCCCCAGTGACTTGGACTGCTCTGTGCCTGACCAAGGCTGTTGTGGGCACCACTGTGGGGTGGCTGAGGCTGTGGGTGGGTGTCACGGGGCCAGGAGGGCTCGGGGCCATCACGGGAACATGACCCTCCCTTCCACAAACATTCTGTCTCTGCTGGCTCTCTGGGAAAATATTTGTCTGTCTGAGGCAGGACTTTTTAAAGCCTTAGCATTTTCACCTGCAAGCCTCTTGCAAGAGACAGACCTGTAGGAAAATAAAGCTCCTGACCAAAGCAAACGCTCACAGCCCACTCAAGAGGGTGTGTTGAACTCATCGTTCTCAAAAAGCAAACATCAGCAGTGACGTATTTTAGTTAGCTGCGGCACAAGAAAGCCCCTCTGTTTTTCGAACAAGGTGCCCTTTCATTCAGAGGTTGGAGGCGGCTCTGAGAAACCAGTGGCATGTCACTGGGACAACCTGCTGGAAAGGCAGACGTTACCCTACGGCAGCAGAATGCTTTTTGCATCTGAAGGGTTGGAGCAGGGAGGAAGTGGCTCCTGAGGGTGTTGACTGTGGTATTTCCACAGGATCTCCCCAGCCGAGTTGGGGACCGCCAGCTGTTTGTTCGTCCCCTTTGAAGGACACAAAGCCCTCACCATGCTGAGCCCCACAGCTTGGTAACTTCCGCTTCTGGCCAAGAGCAGCACCGTCAGACGTGGGGCTGCTGGGAGGAGAAGTAAACAGAAAGGGGGCCAGAAGGGCTGGGCAGAAGGTGGGGGTGTTATCAGGTACCCCATCTGTGAGGCTCTGTTCAAAAGGGAAGAGAAGGCTGGAGCCATCAAAGCTGCTCTGATGGCCTCGATCCAGATGGGAGAAAGGTTTCCTCCAGCTTCTGCTGGGCTTCCTCCGTCTCATGGTGGGCTCCACTTCCTCCCAAGCCAGGGACAAGCCCCAACATCCTCTTCCTCTTCTCCATGCGGGAGATGACCTGCAGAGTGCTGGGTGGTGTGAAGGGCAGCTCCCTGCCCTGGGCTGCCCCTTTGGTCCCTGTGGGGTTGGGGAGACCCTTGGGTGGGAGCAGCAGGGTCCGTGTCCTGGGAGCAGTGGTCTGGAAGTGTGGTTGAGGCTACAGCTTGGGGGATAAGCAAACCTGTGAGGACAAGCTGTTCCACTCTTGGGGGCACACCCATCCCAGATGATCACAATTTATATCCACTATACAAGATCCTAGATAGTATAGAAAGTCACATACATACTTAAGTGTATACATTATGTGTGGTCAAATGGTCTCAGCAGTTTTGGGAAGAGGCTGACCTGGACTGCAGAGTTTGGCTGAGGGTCTGCAAGTTGGTTCCCTGGGGGGTTACCCTTCTAGGTGCTCTGGAACAGACACAGTGATGCCCTGCTTGTGCCAGTGTCTCACTTCTCTTCCCAGCCTGGCAGCATGGGAGCCTGGTGAGGGGGGCAGCATCTATGAGGGCACCCAGAACTGTCTGGGGAAGGAACAGGTGGGTCCCTGGGAGTGTCACCAGGGCTGTGTACAAGAGCTGGTCCCAGAGCTATGGCTGGGCAGTGTTTCTGAGAGCCAGAGCTGCTGGGGAGCAGGGCATGAGGGGATTTTGCTCACACACCATCTGCAGCACTTCTGTCTCTCAAGAATTTGAGACATCCGGGGGCTGGCTTTTCAGAGAAACAGCATGATCTTCTGGTTAGCAAAAAACCCCATCTCAGCCTTGCACTCCCCCACATGCTGCACACCTTCACTGCTGCCCCACAGTCACCTCACTGGTGTGTCCCATCACACACAGCCAGGCAGGAGGCTCAGGGGCTGCTTCCGCTGGTGGGAGTGATCCTTACCTTCTCCTGCTGGGAGAAGGGGATTTTCCCTGCCCAGGAGGGGAAGCTGAGGCCAGCAGGACTCCTACCCCAAGCCCCTCTGAGGCCAGAATTTCTCCTGGTGACCTTGAGACAGAGAATGGAGGTAGCTGGCTGGCTCTGAGGGCACTGTCCTCACCATTTGAAATGCCAGCTTGGTCTATAAATAACACCTAGTGTGGTTCTCTCTCCAGGCATGAGAGCAATGAGAAAGTGAGCCCTCTGTGCCCTCATGCCGCAGGGCTTGTGCCCCATTTTATAGATGGGGAAACTGAGGCACAGTGGGGTCCTTGACCCTACTTTGCAGCGAGCCCATGATGCAGGACTGTGGTTTTCAGGGCACTGGGAGATATTTTTCAGTGGCAGAGGGACTGGTCCCCACGGGGAAGGGGAGGATTTGATGGGGGCCATTGCTCTGCCAGGGTGTCGACACCTTTTCCCATCCCAAGCATGCTGTCAGGGCAGCCAGGGTGCCTTTGCCTGCCCAGAGAAGGGGACCCCCAGGGGCCCAGTGTCTCAACCCCCTGCAGTAGCCCCCCTGCCCTCCCTGCTCACTGCTCCCTCCTGGCCATATCTCCCAGGGATGGCAGCTCCCACCCCACCAGCTGCCTCCTGGGGCAATCGGTGGGGAGCACATGGGCCTTATCTGCGGGCCAGCCGTGGGCAGGGCTCCCTGACATCCCTATCAGTGGGGTGGCTCCAGACCTGGGGCCAAGGGACACCACCCCCATTCCTGCTGCACTGGGGCCAGGGCTGGGGGTATTGTCACTTCCCCACGCTGACCATTGCAGGGGGATTCTCAAAGGTCCAGGACTCCTCTCCAGCCGTGTTGTGATAGATTTGCAGGGGTCCACCCAAGGCTATCACACTGGGTGGTTGTGGATTGTGGTGGGGCGTTGAAGGCAGATGGTGGCAACAGCCTTATGACTGCCAGCAGGATCTGCATTTACTTCCACCAAACTCTCATCAGCAATTTCCTAACCAGGGTGATGCTTGTGGGGGCTGGGGTGGGGAAGTTCAACAGGACCTGCACCCTGGGAAAGGCTTTCCTGTCCCTTTCACAAGCCTGATTGACCTCTGTTTTATTTGTTTCTCAAGTTGCGCCCACCCTCCTGTTTCCAGTGGCTTGGCAAGGTGGTGCTGCTGGAAAACTGCTGAGATGGGGCCAAGGACTCTCTCCAAAACCCCAAGGATGGGGGGGACCACAGCCATCTGTGGCTGTACAAAGCATGGGCACCGCTATGATAAGGTGCCTGTGGAGTGTGTTTTCCTCGAGAGGTGGGTGTCAGACATCCCCCCATGCTATGCAGTCACTTTGCTCTTGGGGTGCTGGTCCTGCCTGGCACAGGGACCAGGCAGAGTGAGAGATGTCCCTTGGCAGAGGGAGCATCCTGGCTGCTCCATCCCACTGAGCAGGGTCTGTCCCTCTGTGTTCTGTGACAGCAATGAGCACAGATCACCAAAAACTCTGGGTGCAGATCTTTTTTGTCCACTTGTCTGGCTGGACCACAGCCTGAGCTGGGTGTGAGGTTCTCATTTCTCAGTGTCTGTGTCATCCACTGTGACTCTGAGCTCTGGGGAGGAGAGGAGGGTATGAGGAGGAATGTATTTTGGTCTCCCACCAGGGCTTTGAATGAGGATTTTTCCCCCTTGCCATGTCCTGACCATGGGGAAGCTGGTGATGGCCAGCTGGGAGCCTGCTGTGTCCACCTGGTTGTAACCCCTCAGGCCATAACCACAGGGAATTAGAAATGGGTGGAAAACTCTAAAAACCCATACAAATATTTGCATTTCAAGGGCTTTTCCAAGTATTGTGGAATGCTGACACAAGCAGCAGCGTGGGCAATGGTGACATGCCAAGAGGGTCTGCTTGGCTATTTTTTGGGGGCAGAATTTCAGTGGTCAAAGGGTTTTATTTAAAATAAAAAAAGATAATCAAGCAAACGGGGAGATTTTCCAGCACTGCTGCTGGCTTTTCCACCAGCTTCTCAGGGCAAAACAGCCACCCCGAAGCTGAAAGGGTCATGAGCCTTCAAATCACCCCTGCCCTGAGCTGGTGGGTGTATGGCTCCCATCTCGGTGTTCCTTTTCCCTTCTCTGCTGAAGGAGTTTTTGGCAGGAAAGAGGTTTCCTGTGCCTGGGGCTGCTCTGCCCTGGGGCATTCTGGGAATCTGGGGCTAAGGTTGAGCTGGTGGGAGCTTGACCTATCTGTTGCCCCCCCATCTTGCCCATGGCAGAGGATGCTCACCTGCTGTTTGCTCCTGCCCATCCTGCCACCTTTGGGCCATGGTAACAGCCTGTGTGGAGAAAGGTGACAGGGGAACAAGGGTGGCCATGGGCCCTGGTGGCCCCAGGACCATACATCCCAAGCCTGGATAGAGGCTGCAGTAAGGGAGAAGTTGAAGGGCCCCTGGGCTACCCCATCCTGCTGCACTCCCTCTGTCCATACCCATCGCCACCAACCCCTGGGGCAGGTCGAAGCAGGCAAGTTGCAGGCACATCCTGTCCTGTTGGCACAGGGAGGGCTCAGCGCCACGGGCTGCAGAGGTGAGAGCCCTCCATAGTGTTGGGGGACAGCTCTGGGGTGTTGTCCACAGCAGGTTGGTTTGTGGATGTGTACCGGCCTCATGCAGGGTGGGATGGGGTGGTCTTGGGTAGGATGATGGGTCTGGAGGCTTGGTGCAGGTGGACGTGGATCAGTGCTGCAGGGGTCACCTGTGCATCCAGCGCCAGGAGGGGATGGAGAGGGGAGCGTGAGCACTGATGGAAACCTCCTTGGTGGGACCAACTCATGCAGAGCATCAATATGTGGGGCTGCCCCCCTGCTCGGGGCTTGGGGTCCAGTCATGCCCTGCATCCCCCTCTCAGGTTGGCAGGATGCTCCATGCCCCACAGCCATAGCTGGCACCTCCGGGTGTGCTGTGCTTGGGGAATGCAGGGGACCCAGGGCTTAATCAGGCTTAGGTACTACCTGAGTGGCGAGGAGGGTCACAATGATGCTGGAGCAACGAGTTGGGGACAGACCAACCCAGGTGTTCTGGTCAAGGGGACCATCCTGTGCCCCCATACAGTGGGCACACATGGGTGGTGCTGGCCCTGGGGCTACATGCAGGCAGAGGAATAGGCTCCTGCACAGTGCAGCATGTGTGTGTGCGTGCTGGGGCAGGGCTCTGCTTCCCTGGGGCCAAGGAAACGTGCAGATCATCCCCACGGTGATGGACCACAGGGAGATGAGCACCAGGTAGATGAGGCAGGACTGCCATGACAAAGCAGGGACTACTAGAGGCCAACACAGCAGATGTCACAGGAGCTGACATGTTTCTTCAGCTGTAGGCAATGCTGGTGATACTGGTGTGGCACAGGGGTCCTGGGTGGGTGGGCCCCATAGAGCCCCTGCACCATGTGGGACCCAGGAGCACCCAGGGCTGTGGGCACCCACCATGAGGGTTTGCTTGTGCAAGGTGGGAGTAAGCATGTGTGTGTGTGTGAGTGCACAGGGCTGGGTGTGCAGTGTGCCAGGTTTGGTATGGGGGTACAGTATATAGGGCAGGATAGAAGGTACGTACAGTGTAGGGACAGGGATACAGGGCTTGGCTAATGGGGCTGAGGGGAGGAGAGGGCCAGGTGTGTGCAGCACCTCGAACATGCACAGGGCCCCCACAGCAATCCCCTCCTCGCCCCATCTCATTCCCATAGCAACTGAAGCATCCCCCACCTCACCATCCCTTTCCCATTCCATGGCAGCATCCTGCTCCCACAGCAAGATGCAGGGCACCCATTTGGGGTCCCAGTGCCACTTTGGCTTCAGTAGGAGTCCACTGCCAAGGGGGCAAAGGGTGGGGGCTCCAAAGGGACCTAGTACAAAGCAGCACTCCTCTTCCTTGGGCTGCTGGGAGGACAGCCAAAGCCGTGGGCACTCCTGCGACCCATGAAGGTGCTGGGATCCCTCTGGGACAAGGACACACAGCTCCTAATGCCCCAGCTCCCTACTCAGTGTGCCACCTCTAGCCCACTGTCTCCCTCCTCAGATTGGGGTGCTGTTGCTGTCCCCAGAGGCCAGGGTGCTGTGCCAGGGCTGAGAGCTTGGCCAGCCCTGCCCTCTAGTGCCATGGGAGCTGCTCCCTGTAGGGCTCAGCCCCCGGGCTGCTGGAGCTGAGCCACCACAAACTCCTCACAGGGCCTACAGAGCCGCACAAGGGCTGTCAGGCTTCCCACTGCCCTGTCGCATCACCTTCCACCCTGCCATCACTACTGAGGGGACATACGGACACATCCTAGAGCCTCCATGGCATCACCAGCCCATCTCCGGGCTGCCCTTGGGGATCCACAGCAGTGTCACCCCAGCACAGCCCTGGGGACAAGCAGGAGTGCCAGCACGGATGACAGCCGCCTTCCCGTCACCCCGGGTCAATAACCGGGAGGCCAAGGCACTGTGTGGGCTGGGACTCTGGGGGCACACCAATGGGTGCCTGCAGCAGCCCGAGAGGGAAGGGAGTGCTGCAGGCTCTGGTTAAACTGGAACGAGGTGCGGCGGTCCCTGCCCTGGGGACTCTGACCCCGTGGGCCGGCAAGGGGAGCTGAGGCAGGCGGTGACGAGCAGTCCCACAGCCACTGGGACGGAGCTGGAGAGGAGCAGAGCAGGATGGATCCCACCTTCGAGCTGGCAGATGACCCCAGGTATGTTCTGGAGACCCCCATGCCACTTTTCAGTAGGGCAAATCCAAATTTTTGGAGCAGAATTTTGGATTATTCCCTCTGTAAAGGAAGGGAGATGCTTGGGGGTGAGGCAAGTCAGCCAGGGGACTGCAGGGACCATGCGGGGCTGGGTGTCCCCGTGTCCTTGTGCTCCTGTACAGCAATTCCCTTCTGTTCTGCAGGTTCTCCCGCCCTTTGGTGGAGATGCTGATCAGGAACTTCAGCGTGCCTGCAGCCTGCTTCTCACTGCCACCCACCTCCCGGCAGCTGCTGCACCGTAGGTGGGGGGACAGTATTGGGGGGACCCTCCTCTCCTTGCTGGTGGGAACAGGACAGGAATGGAGGCAGTAGGGTGGCTGTGGCAGGTGCAGGCAGGGAGCAGCCCCAAGGAAGGGGGAGGCAGCAGGGTGCTGCCAGGGTCCTAGCCACCCATCCCACTCATCCTGCCTGCAGGGATGGGGATGGCCCAGGAAGGGCAGGTGACATGGGACAGGGAGCAGCAGGGCAGAAGTGCCAGCTCTGGCACAGTCAGACATGTCCAGGGCGTGGCACAGAGCTTCCTAAACCTGTGGAGTGGTGGGTTGAGGGGCAGCTCTCTGCAGTAATGGCCCCAGTGGGGAGAGGACAGGATGAAGGTGGCTCCTCACCTATCCCTGGCAGAGCTGGACATGGCCCAACTTGCCATCATGGGCCTCTGCACCATCATGACGATGCTGTCGGTTGCGATCTTTGTGGAAGAAGCTTTCTATCTCACCCGCAAGATCCGCTGCCCCATCAAGATGAAGACACTCTGCTGGAGCAGCTCAGCCCCTGCGGTGAGCTGGGGTGTGGGGATGGTGGGGGGCATCACCTTGGGGTGCCAGGGCCACCCAAGGGGTGCCAGTCCACAGGACAGGGGAGTGTCTGTGTGTCAAGCTTGCATTCCCCCAGGTTGTGTCTGTGGTCACCTGCTTTGGACTGTGGTTCCCGCGCTCCATGATGGTGGTGGAGATGGCTACCACGGCGTGAGTATCACCTACCCCAGGGCAGGGGCACCATGGAACGCATGGGGCTTGACCTGCCTTCCTCCTCCTCCTTCCCAGATACTTCGCCGTCTGTTTCTACCTCCTGATGCTGGTCATGGTGGAGGGCTTCGGAGGAAAGGAGGCGGTGCTCAGCACCCTGAAGGATGTGCCTATGGTGGTCAGCACGGGGCCCTGCTGCTGCTGCTGCCCTTGCCTGCCCCGAATGACCATGAACAGGTGAGGGAGAGCCAGGACAAACCCGTCTATGGGGAGGACTTTCACTCCCTGCTTCTGTTGGGCTGGAAGAGAAGTCCCCGGGCAGGGGCTTGGGGACCTCAGAGTGCTACTTCTCTTTCTCTCCATGCCAGGAAAAAGTTTAAACTGCTGATGCTGGGGACTTTCCAATACGCCTTCTGCAAGGCAGTTGCTGTCTTCCTGGGGCTGGTCCTGCACGCTGATGGGAATTATAACCCTGCTGACGTGAGTGCCAGGGCACAGGGATGGGCAGGGCGATGTCCCAGACAGAGAGCCTCCCCCTGCTTTTTCCTTTCCCAGCAGTTTTGTCAGCCCAGGAATGTTTTCTGTGTTTCTCACACCCTCAGATTTCGGCAGAGAGTGTGGCCCTCTGGATCAACACCTTGGTTGGTGTCTCCACACTCTTCGGGCTGTGGGCCCTGGGCATCCTCTTCCGGCAGGCCCGGCTGCACCTGGCTGAGCAGAATATCCAGGGCAAGTTCACCTGCTTCCAGGTGAGCCACTGTCCCGCCCAGCTCTCTCTCACATGAGGGGCTCCTGCAGCACACAGGATGAGGCAGCATGGGGGAAGATGGTGGGACAGGAGCTGCTGCTGGGAGAGAGCCCAGTCTGGCTGCAGGACAGTGGGGAAGGCGAAGGGGGGGAGCCTGGCAGCAGCACAGCCCGCTCCACCTGGGGTGTTGGTGGTCGCAGGTCCTCCTCCTCCTGACAGCGCTGCAGCCTGCCATCTTCAGCATCCTGGCCAACAACGGCAGCATCGCCTGCTCGCCACCCTTCTCCTCCAAGGCCAGGTCACAGCGTAAGTTGGGAAATGGGGGAATGGCATCGTGTCCTCCCAGCTGAGCTCTGTCACAGGGTGTGGCGTGGGGAGTGGGCATGGTGGAAGAATGTGGCTTCAAACAACCCTTCTGCTCTTCCAGAGATGAACGCGCAGCTGTTGATCCCGCAGACCTTCATCTTGGTAGTGCTGACGCGGATGTACTACCGCAAGCAGGACGACAAGCCAGGCTACCAGCCTGCCAGCTTCACACCCAATGTCAAGGATTGAACAGGAGGGAGAAACTGGGGTGCCAAGGGGCAGAAGGGGGCAAGGAGCTGGTCTCCCCTGTACAACCACCTCCTCCCCTGGCCCTGGGGAGCTGCTGACAGCAGACGAGGCAGAAGGGGAAAGGGCACCTTGGGACTAACTGAAAGTGAAACCTGAAAGCCACAAGCCAAGAGGGTCTGTGAAGCCACCTCCATCCCCAGGGCTCTTGTCTAGCACTGAGTAAAGATAAATTTGTACTTGAGTCTTGTGTCAGTGACGGGGTTCATATTATCTCTTCTCCGGTTGGGTGGGAGATGGCCCCATACAGAGAGAGGAGGACGGAGTCCAGACCAGCACAGCCATGGCATGGCACTGTCATGGGGTGCACAACATCCAGCTGCGACAATGACCTCAGGGTGCTGTTGGCTAGGGTCCCACAGCCAAGGCAAGCCCCAGCTGATGGTGATTTCTCTCAAGACCTTTGGATGGGTCTGGTCTGTCCCTGGGGCACATTCTCCATGGCAGTGGCTGCTCCTGAGAGCATGGAGGGAGCATGCACACCTGCCATCCTGGGGCCAGGCAAAAGGAGCCTTGAAGCACATTCATAACACAGCAAGTAGTAAATGCTGCCTTAACCAGCCTTGCTCCAGTACCAGTATCTGCTCTACACTTAGAATAGAGGTGGAGGCTGCCATCAGGAGCAATGGCAACTTGCGGAAACCACTGGGTAATCTTTTGATCTCCAAGTGTTCATTACAGGCACTACAACAGGTACAACTTAGCCCATGTTTTCAAATGAACAGATAACATGTTTAAAATCTTTTAAAAGCTGCAGCACTCTCTGATGCTCTTGCTTCTCCCAGCATCCTTGGCATCTTTCAGCTCTATCCTGCTGCTGCTGTTCTTTGCCATCAGAAAGTTCCCTCCCAGGGGCTTACACCAGATCTAGGGAAAGTGAGGTAGGGCTGTCTCGCAGGAAGACACCTCTGGATTTAGTAGCATCAAACTGTACACATTCTTCACTGCATGCTTGTAAAGTTCTTTTCCCACTTTACCTTTTACCTGATGCTTAATTCAAGCCTGTCTCTTCTGGATGCTTCTTTTGAAGAGTGAGGGATGGGTTAGGGGTGTGCTGAAGCAGCAGCACTGGGTATACCTGTGGGTAACACAATGATCCTGGGAAACTTGGTCACATGTTGCCGAAAGATCAAGCTCTTACCTATTCCTGATAGGACATGACAGTGCTGGAGATGAGTGGTCCAGAATCCAGGAGAAAACAAAACAACAAATTAAAAAAGAAAAAGGAAAAAGACTAGACTGGAATTTGACTGTCCAATTTAATTTCAGTGCAAGGAGGAAGCAGGGATTATTGGTTACAAGAAACAGCTCTGTTATTCCAAGCTAAGTGTAAAACCATGGCTGGCTTCTTACCAAGCGCCCCAGGTTTTGCAGAGACCAAATATGTTAAGGTTCCTGCAGAACAAACCACCATCCAAAACACCACTGTTACCCAAATTTGCAGAACACTGTTGCATAACTTGTGTTTTAAATAGTAAGGCTCTAAAGCATCCTGGCCTTCATGATCTGGCTCAGGAAAGCAACATCCATACTGAGGGAAAGGTGAGGAAAGGAAGGTGGGGAAGATGAGGGAAGAGACAATGTGGGTGATACAAAGTAAGTGTTCTACCACTCATAAACCAGATTAACAACTGGCTTCTACCAAGTGACCATTATTTGCTCCTTACAGCTTAAAATCCATAGCGGCCAGCCACACTCCCACTGCCACACATCGCTGCTGAAAGAAGTCCAAGTGGCAGATTAAGAATCCCCAAAATATCCTCTCCCATACTGGCTCTGGCCTCAACCGAAGCACAGGGTCTCTGTTAAGCCCTTTGGGCAGTGTGACAAAGGACCAGTGAGATAAAAGCTGGAAAGAAGCTACAGCCTGTTCCTACCACAGGGGCCACCTTGTACCCTGGAAGCATCGCACCGTGCAGAGCTTGTGGCAGCACTTGATGAATTTCCTCCTTGCACCTGCTGCTCCTAAAGCCTCACATCCCACTCTGGAGATCTGGAGACCTCCCTGCAGCACTGCTGACCAGGCCCTGAGCTGCCCTCTGCTCCCAGCACTGCAGGACACAGGCAACTTGGCCCAGCAGCTCCACCCAGAGACCACAGGAATCACAGGCAAACCCCGACAGGAAAGTAAGCAGGAGCTCCACAGCTACAGGACAGCAAGGCCAGTCCCTCCTCCAGCACTGGCTATAGGACTGAGCGCACTGATCCCCACTGCTCAGGCAGGGGGAGGGCACTCCAGTGGGAGGGCAAGTGCCCTTGGGGAGCCACAGGCCACAAAGCTCACTGTGTATCACAGACACGACACCAGGCACAACTGTCAAACGAGCATTACATGTTTGAAGACTTAAAAAAGTTGCAGCACTCTCTGATGCTCTTTCTGGCTTGCCTCAAGGAGCAGAGTGAGCCTGCATCAATTTGTGCATGTGCTGCACAAACCAGGTCACTGTTACATGGGACTGGGACCCTTCACTGGGGTAAAATGTGCCCTTCATCTGTCCAGCTACACACATGGACATGGACAGCAAACTGGCTGCTTTGTCCTTAGAACAGCAACTTCACGGCACCAGTGTAAAGGACTGCTCCAGCCCTTAGAGCACAGCAACTGAAACACAAACACGCACAAAGCACAGTGCTGAAGGGTCATCTGGACAGACAGTGAAACATGTAACACACCACAGACTGGGACAAGGAACTTCTCAAAAGACTACACACATTCATTTCCTACACGGGCTCTCACATCCCCAAGGAAATGCACAGACAGCAAGTGCCCTGAAGCAAAGATTCATTCTGTTCTCTCCAACAGCAACTCAGGGCTCAATTTTAGCAGTCTTGTTGAGGTTCACTGGAAAAGCCTTTCCCCTGCAGCCCCTGTCTAATCTGGAGCTGTGAATGCTGCGTGCTTTACAGGGTTTGCCACTCTATGGTGCCGTGAGTCCTTCCCGGGTGTAACTCCTGCATGCCAAGCTGGTAACCCCTACCCAGCACGCCCTCACTGTGACACACTGGGAAGCTCAGTTAAGAGGCATGCAAGCACTACAGGGTCTGCTGGATAGATTCCTATTGCTCCAGCCCAGCAGGGAGGTCCTCATTACACCACTGCTTCATGTGTGCTCTCGAGGTCATGCTGGTTGAGGAACTGAGGGGTTTTTCGTTTGGCAGTGGCACAGATACTGCCTAGGGGTTGGGGGCATAAGACAGAGGAGCTGAAGGAGAGAAGAGACAGATGAGTCTTTCCACTCTCCCTCTTGCCTGGAGGTCTAACAAGGGAAAAGAAATCAAAATAAAAGCCACTCGAGTGCTATTCTTTACGCTTTTAACGAGAATTTTCTTAAAATATAAAAGCCATCTTCATCCTGGAAACCACTAGAACGTAAACAATAAAAAGGGGATTTGGGGAGGAGAAGGGAAAGGAGGTTTGAATGTGCTTCCAGGCAGCAGCCCTTGCTAAGAGCAACGGGTGCCTCCAAGGTCCTCTGCTCACCGTCAGCCCTGTTCCTATGGCTCTCTTGCTCATTTAGAGTTCCCCGCTGGATCTGGACTTAGGATTTGGCGATTAGCAGTTCACAGCAAATCCTGGCAGGTAGCTTAATCCTCTTCATCCTCACTGATGTCATAGGTGACTGCAGACTCATTCCTGGAGCGGTTGGCAGGTGAGGAAGGAGGAGTCTTGGTGGAAAAGGGCCAGCGGAAGGAGGGAGATGGGGAGCGGTCGTGCGTGGGGCTACTGCTGGGACTCTGCTTTGGGCTGATGGCCTGCAGCATCCGGCCCTTGCCCTCCTTCAGCATGTGTTTCTAGCAATGGAAGCAGGAGGACAGTTAGCATGGTTTAAACAGTCATGGAAAAGGACACTACTTACTGCTTGTGCAGCATTTTGAGTTGTGTCCCTCAATACTTTGTGTAATATAAGAGCAGAAAAAGCCCCATAATTGCTCTGGGCTTTGGAAACTGCAACACAGTGTAATCACACCCATTTTCAAGCACTTCTAATATGAAGTGCCTGTGATATCTACCCAGTAGCACAGGGAAGTCTGGCATAAACAAGTAGCTTCAGACTCATCCCAGGCCAGTGACAAAGTGACTGCCATCCTCTTGGCAGCTCAGTGGCCTGCAGGGCACAGGCTGGAGTTGACAGGCCAGGTCACAGGACAGAGGGAACTTTTCACCCTACAACCATAACTGGCATTATGTAGTTGGCAATGGTGAGGGCTCCCTGAAAACAGGCTGCCCAAGCCTGGGACAGCTTGTCCAGAGACTAGGAGCACACTGAGCAACACAACAAATCCTAAACCTTTGCTCTGCAGAGTCTGCAGAAGCCCTACAATGAGTGTTGATCTCTCCAAAATCCCCTTTTCCTAGAGCAGCTCCTTACCAATGCACCTTCTGGGCCAAACATCTCCAAAAAATTGCCGATGAACTCCCGGGATTTCTCTTCCCACTTCTGGATGAGATCAATACTCTTCTCCTCCACCTTCTGGACAAATTCCTTTGACTTCTCCTCTACATCCTTCACCCTCTTTTTCACCTTATCCACGCGTTCCTGGAGGTGGTATTTCTTCTCCTGCACAGTAAGTGGTGGGTAAGAATACAGCTCACCAGATCTGAGTGGTGTCCAATTCTGCTCTGTGTTACTACACTGAATTGCTGCTTGTGATTCACCATCTCCATTAGTCTGGGGACACTTCTCCTTCACTTCTGTGACACTTCTTACCCAGACTATATGGCAGACACAGTGGGGCTGTGAGATGCTTTGTGGCAGGCAGTGGCACAGTACACAGAGCGAGACTAAAGCCAGAGATAAGCACTATCTAATAGGAGTGCACAGAAGAGGGAAATATTTATAAAACATACAGATTAGATTTGAGTGACCTGCTGTAGGTCTCTCTGCATATCACAACAGCACTAGTCTTTTTGCTGGGTGTTTTTAAACAGAGGCAGAGTTAAATACCAAAGAGAGGCCAAGCAGCCGTTACCTCTCCTGTTTCATTGTTGTTCACAGGCATGGTATCTGAGTGATAAAAAAATGTTTACTACTTTACTTCCAACATCAGAAGTGTCTTCTGCCATGTGTTCTCCTTTTGAGCTAGAGCTGCACAGCACAGGATCAGGGCCTGTCCTTCTGTCCTACCCAAGCACTATTACTCCTGCAGCTCCAGGAAGGGAACAGTACAGTGGGAACAGGATCAGATTTTATCCTAACAAATGACACTACCTTAAGAAGGTGGCTGAGGGAATAAGAGAGAGACAAGACAGCAGCTGCTGCCAAAAACAACACACTCTTCATTCAATGGAAGAAAATACACATTTCAACATATACCCTTTTCTCCGGCTCTTTCAACAGGTAAAATGTTGTCACCAGGATATCTCTGACAATGGAGCAGTATTAGCAAATCCCCAGTTCCGCTGGGTGGGTCCCTGAGGTGATTTCAGGGGCAGAAGAAGTCTCATTTCTACTGCAAGGACAATGGTTTGGTACAAATGCTTAGCTCTGCAGACAGGCCTTTTACTGGCAAATGGCAGGACTGTGCTATCACTAGACAAAGACTCAGCATCTTCACACTCTGCTGATGGGGTGAGACCCCTTTCAACTCACATTTATGAAGCTGACATTGAGCTCTTTAGCTGTGTAGCCCCGCTGCAGGTTCCGTCTGACATAAACATCATAGTCCCGCACGATCCGTGTGATGATGTCTGATGTTGAGATCCCCTCAGTCCTCTGAGTTGGCGCAAACATGCCTAAAGTTGGGGAACAGGACCCAGGACAGCTGTACCACACATATGGCAAAAAGCTGCTGCCACCTCTATTAGGAAACAATTTGTTCTGTCAAGAGCTCATTTCCTAACTGTCCTCCCATCACATCTTTGTCCTTGAGTGTACAACACCAGAGTCCTCCTTTCTGGGACTATAAGAAAGACCTAAGTAAGACCAAAGCTTATTAAAACCCTGCCAAAATCCCAGGTATTCTAATGAAAAGCTCTTCACTTTATCTGGTATAAGACTACTGACTATAACCCACTGCATAGAGAATAGTGGGGGGAAAAGACAGGACAAGGGGCCCTACAATTTAGTGGGTGGAAATAAAATGTGCTATGAGGGCTGAGTTTGGATAAATATAAAAAAGCTGCACCCCAGTGAATTTTACAGCAAACAGTTACAGGAACCCCTTTGCTAAGTTCATGAAATCTCCCATTTGTGAGAATCTGTAAGTCAAACTGTAGTATGTTTTCAAAAAGTGGCGGTTAATTCAATCACAACTACATTGGAATTAGGAATAAATACTGGGCCATGCTTGGTCTGAGACACGGGACAGTCCTGGTGTTGCGAAGTAGGACCCAAAACTGCTTCTTCCTCCCCTTAGAACCCCCTGGGCAGGACTTATTCCCAGAGGAGCACTGCCACTTCCCCAAGCACAATCCTGCCATACACGGGCACAGTAGAAAATACAGCAGATACTTGACAGGAAGCCCTGAGGAGTCTGACCCAGACCCACCTGCCTCTTTTATATGCTTATAGACATCATCACTGCCAGCAGAAGAATAGGGGATGTCATCATGTGCAACAAAGTCGATCTGAAAATTAAGAAAGCGAGTCAACATTTTATCTCGAATGTGCAGGTCTCCTGCTTCTGTCAAAGGCTGGTAACTTTCAGCTCAACACCTCCACGCAGGGGTGCAACAGAGAACAGCAAGACACTTTCCTCTTAAGAAAACAACACCCAGCAGTCCCAAGTTCTCAGTGGCAATTGCCTATCAATTTTAAGTGCACGCCAGAAAGGGAAGGAGAGGCTGGGAATAAGGACACAGCTGTTTTAAGCCCCATAGAGAAATGACTTGTTAATGGCAACAAGTCTTCCCTGGAGACTCCTTCACCTCCCAAAGCAGTTCAGCAGATGCTAGAGATTCCTTTCACTTTATCTCACCAACTGATAAAAGACTCTCAAGGCAGCTTGTCTGGTCTCCTGCTGCAGGGAAGCTGATGAAAATGTAAGCTGTTCCTGCTGTAAGCAGGGAGTTGGAGCGGACAGCCCCCAGAAATCCCTTCCAACCCATGTTACCCTCTCCCTACTGCATTTCACACCTTTCTCTATCCAGCACCAACTTCTCCAGGAACAGCAAGAATCCTCTCAGGCTTTTTCACCATGTCACAATTTCTACCTTATTTTAACTTTACCTGCCAGCTCAGCAAATGCTTCTAGTCTACCAAGAAACCCACTCAATTCCCATAACCCAGTTCATTCTGTATTCAAGAAGTTTCAACAGAAAGAGCTTGCTCAGGCAGAGGTCACCCCCAAGGATGAATTCTTTCAGTGAACACACTGAAGCTAATCAAAATTCCAAACAGATCAGATATCACAAATTACCCTGTGCTCTGCCAGGAACTCAGGCGTGAGCGTCCACGGCGCGTTTCTCACCACTTCGTCCACGTAGCGACAGTGCTGCACAGCATCATACCGTTCATTTTCATTCATTACCGTGAAGCCCTTGAAGTTATGGGTGAGCTCATCACTGCAGACTGGAGAAACAGGCAGACAACAGTGAGCCTGAGGCACTTACCCCGGTGCTTTACTGTAAAAGGACCTTGCACACACTCCTGCTGAACTGGGCAATGCCAGCTGCTGACAGAGGCTGGCACTAGCACTTCCAAACCCAACTCTTCCAGCCATAAAGCACCAGAAATAGGGAGCAGTACAGAGCACTAAACTCCTGAGCAATTCTGGGCAGGTTGTTTGGGAAATTTCTGCCCAAGCTGCGGACCCACACTCCAAGCCTTCAAGGTCTCCAGGGCTTACAACACTTACCAAGAAAACTAGCCAACACAGAAGACAACTCTCCTGTATGAAACAGCACCTGGGGGCCTAGTTGGCTTTTAAGCCTATGGATGTCTCAGGCTTAGAATCTGAAGTCCATGAAAAAAAACCCTGCCTAAACTCCCAATTTCATAACATGCCATAACACAGTTGAATTCTTGGAAAGTTGTATTAAAACAAAGGGTGAGTTCACAGGAAATCAAGTTCGCTTAATTATTATATTCTATGAGAAAGCAAATTAACAACTTCATAATCAGCAATGTACGATATTGAGGAGGGAGTTTTATTTAATTATCAGACTCAAAAGTAAACAAGGCATTACCAGTCTCACTGGTATTGGATGTATTTACATTCTAGACAAACAGATGATAAAGAGCTCCCAGCTTGGAGCTCATGTTCTCTTGGGCTGTGGCCTCTTGTTCAGTCCTGCTGCAAGGGGAGCAGCTCACTGCCCTCCACCTCCTCACCAGTCTCGAGAGGCAGAAAGCATGGTTGCACTCCTTGCTGCTTTAACACGTTAGTAGTTTGAGCTGAAGTTATTTTCCTGTTTGTTTTACAATGCTTATGTACATGGGGATGTCTTTCCACTTTCAAGCTGTCTAAGCTCAGGGTATTTTGTAGGTTGGAACAACTGTTTAAGCTCTCTTCCCCTTCCAGACACTAGTGTAGCACACACAAAAAATGCAGATGTACCACTATAAAAATGCCCTCAGCAGTGATGAAACTGTGATAAGGAAACAAACCACCCAAGGACATTATGATCGTTCTATTGCAGGACCAGAATGTCCTTTTGCTTCAGGAAGTTAATGGGAGTTGAGAAAACTAATTAAAGGAATCCTCAGTTCTCATACTTTAGCATCATTACGCAGCCTGACCAGGGGTCAGCTCTTGACAGACAACATGCACAGCCTGACAGGCACAGCGGCACTCCCTGGACAGAGGTTCGTGTCCTACAGCAGCCAGAAGAAGGGTATCAATTTCCCTGTTATATTCTTGAAGGAGGCCTGGCTAAAACACCTCTATTAGATCCCCTCAAGCACTCAGCAGGATATTTCTGGCATCATTTAAAGACTTATGATCTAACAGCCAAAATGGCGAACTTCTATTTGGAGAAACGGGGCCTCACTGACTTTCATGTGTCCAGGCACATGCCCAAGAAAACACTGTGATCTCCATGCTCCCAGAGGGATCTGTTTGGCACTAAGCAATCCCCATAAGCAATCCCTGGCAGGGATCTGGAGCTGGGGAGTGACTTGCAGGGCAATACAAGTGACACAAAGCTCAAGCAGCCACAGAGGGACTGTTACTCATTTTTAGCTGTCGCATTTAAGAGTCAAATGCTCAATTATCCCTAATACATATTGATATTCAGATGTGCAACTCACCTGTATCTACCACAAAATAGAAGGGTCAAATTAAAAAAGCATGATCAAAAATCTTTTCCTGAAGCACTCATTTGGTACAGAGTATCTTTCTGCAGACATATCCAACCCTCAAAATATTGCAATAAAACTCCAGCAACATTTGGGACAACTTGCTGCAGTGAGAGCCACTGAAGCCAGAAAGACAAAACCTCTGTATGCACAACCACAGAGGCAGGTAAACTGTACTCCTACAACAGCCAAAGACAACAAGGTCAGTCCTTACCTCCAACAATGAGGTATGTGTTTGGGAAGAGGTTCTTTGCTTGCATCAAGGCCCGGGCATGTCCAGAATGAAACAAGTCAAATATTCCATCAGCGTAAACTCTGACAGGGCGATCCACTGCAAAAAGGACAGAAAGACAGTTGTGAAGATGCCTTCCTAGAGAAGCAGCTGCTGCTCATGCCTGCATTTGAGGACCTCCTGAGACTCATGTGGGTGTTAAAGGACACAGAGCCACAGCCAGGACAGATTTGAAGAGAAATGGCTGTCTCTTTGCCTTCCCACATGGAGACAAATGTGGCTGAGCAGAGAGCTGAAATATAATCACATTCAGAGACAGAATGAAAGCCTACCATGTATCACCCAAACAAGATAAAGGGAAAAGAAAACACTGAACCCTTCCTTTCTATGGAAATCCAAATGCAGAATCAACTTTTTTCACAGCAGTGAACTACCAGAGGGGAACTCACAGGTACCTGATTTCCTCCTGCCTGCCAGCGTGGCATCTCAAGACCTTTACAGCATCTCCCTCTGCAGTCTGCTGCCACAGCTACCAGTCTGCCTGAGGGACCAGACTGTTCTGACACCCCACCAGCAGCACTGGCTCCCCCAGACCCTATGGCTCTATCCAAAACCCCAGCCAAACTACTCAAAGAAAAGCAGACAATTCTGCTGAACCTCTGGCATTAGCAGCTAAATTCATAGATAAATAGGGAGAAACAAATCTTTCCTTAGGTTACCTCTGCCAGGGGAAATTGTAGCTCAGCTCTTTATGGTCAGCAGAGAGGTAAAGTGAGATAGTTTATCACTGGCGTGTAATAGTGGGAGGCTCCTGATTTCTGGTCTTGGGACTATACAGGATTGAAGTCCTCTTGCTGGTGGTAACAGAAAGTCACACATTCTTTCTATCTGACACACTTGGGAACAGCCTGCTGCTCTCTAGCCTAGTTCAGGCAGACAGAGCAGTGGTGTGAGCAGAGGCACACAAAAGCTGCAGTGAGGACACGGCAGAGAGAAGACCTAGAAGGAGAGATGAGATCCCCTGGGTCTGGGCAGGGCCATGAAAATACCCAGAGACAGAGCCTGGGAGGCAGCAGAAAGAGGAGCTGATGCAAAGGTCAGGTTGTTAACCTCAAGCTAAGCAGAGGACTCAGCTTGAGGACAGCCTCTTGCAACCACTTTTTAGGGATTCTACAACCTCAGTCTGAAGATGCCAGGAGGCTCTGAAGAGCCAAGGATCTGGGTATACAACTGCAAAAGCTTTCTGTATGCCAGAAGAGGGCTGGTCCTGGCAGGCCTTTATGAATGTACAATCACATTCTGGAAATTGGCTGGGATATCCTTTCCTTTCCTCTGTACCTGCAGCAGCTGCAGTTCCTGAGCACAGAAATAAAACAGCAACAAGGAAGCACGCAGTGTCTTTTAGTCCTAGCAGGCAGCAGAGCTACCACTGTTGAAATCAAGAGACCTTTGTGCAGGCTCTGGAGACTTTCAGCTGGGCAATTAATGTGGACCGTGAAATACACTGGATTTCCAGAACCTCTGGTAGGAAACCACCGCCAAGTCTCAATCTGAGCTGGCTCACCTCTCAGCAGCAGTCAGGTAGGTAGAAGTGCAGCACTTTTATTGTCTCTGTAGCCATAATAGAGGGTCAAGTAAGACATCTGCACAGTCTGTTTGGCAGGGGAAAACAGTCATCTTTCAGCATCCTTCAGAGGCAGTCAGCCCTGCCTCTGCCTCCCCTTTGGACTTGCAAAGAGAACAGTGTTTCTTCCACACTGTTGTTGTTGTGAGGCTGGTCAACTGTGTTTAATGACACTGACTTTAATTCAAATCCATTTAGATAAGTGTTTTTTCTTTCACTTGCCCATTTTAAGTTTCAGAAAAGATGACTTCTAAAGTGCTTAACTGATTGCAGACAAAGTAATACAGAAAATGTTCAGCTCTGATACTACCCATAGCTGTCAGTGGCACAGGAAAAGTTAAATATTTATTTTCTTCAAATAATCTTACTGGTGAAGGTACAGCTTCTCACAAATACAAACTTGAATTTCAGTTGTACTGACAGGCCCACTTTCACACAGGAACAGTTATCTAATCATCAAAGCATTAACTAAGTCATGGGCTGCAAACCTGGTCCAACACACAAGGTTGTTTCAGTCTCAGAGATATCACAATCATACCCACCCCCAAACTCCAACATTTATACAATCCCCTTCCAGTCTGTTTTTTTTTACTTACAAGGGGTCCCTCTCATTGCTTCTTCATAAGTTACTCTGATGTATGGCTTGCTGTAGTCGATTTCCACTTCATCTGAAAATGGAGCCGGTTCCCTCAGTCCCTAAACAGCCAGGGAAGTTTTGCTATGAGAATGCAAAGGTGAGCAGTTCATAGCAGCAGCACTGCCACTGCAGTGTCCTAGTCACTGAGTGACTCACTGCGTCTCTGCACAATTCAGACATGTGTACGAAAAGACTAATTAGTGTAAAACCTGCAAACAGCCCTGCAGGGTGATTAGCCTGAGTTTAGAGAGGAAGAGAGAAAGCAATGTAGAGTTTAGAAGACAGTACTGATACTGGACCCAAGAAAACTAGAGGCTCAGATCTGCAGCTGCTAAACCCAGACTTTGGACAAACAGCAGTTCACAGCAGCACAAGCCAAGCTGCAAACCTCATTGTTGCAGCTCTAGCTATGGCCACTCTGACAAGACCATCACTCTGCTATGCCTGAGTGCTTGTGCCATGACATACAAACTGTAATAGCATCTTGATTTGAGTATATGAGTGAGCAGAAGAGCAATACCAATAGCAGCACTAATATGTGTATTGTCATTGTCACCACTTCTGTGCCGCACACAGTGAGAGACTGACCTCGATCCGGGCAGAATACCTCCAGCTGCTGCAAGAAAACTCCTCTAACCTACTAGCTTGACCACAGCAATACATTTAATCAACAGCTGAAGTCCAGGCATCATTTCTGGTCTGCTCTAAATGAAAAGAAAGCATCTGCCTTTCCCACAACAAAACAATAGCTCAATTTCCTTCCGGTTGGAAGGTGTGGGGCAGCAATGGAAATCTCCTTCCTCAGTCAGAACACTAGGAAACAAGCTTACAGATCAGTAACACTTTCAAGGTGCAAAAGGCTTATCAACATTTTCCTCTCTGGATTCCTGTCCTCCTGTAGAATCCTGCCACAGAGCCCAGCACCACTGCAACCAAAAAAACTACTGCTATTATTGCTAATGTCATTCCTTATTAGAGTGCTTATAGTGAAGAGCACTGGAAAAGAACTACTGACCACTCCATTCAAGCCAACTGATACTGCTGAACACTCCTCTAACTTACTGAGGCTCTGTGTTTCACACATCACCTCCTCTACCAGGATCCTTACCATCAGGTAAGGCCTTCAGGTCGCTCCTTTCATCACTGCCATTATATATGGGACTTGTGAATAGAACCAGATTCTTTGCACTTTGGTTGGCACACACCTGATATGAAGCTAGGAATAAAAGCATAAAAAAAGCCCTATCAAAATTATCAGAGGAACATAGAGAAATGTCCTCAAAAGGTCCTGCCAGAGTCGTGCCCTTCCTCTGCAGGGCCTGTGAGGGTCAGAACCTAATGTGGTGTGTACAGTACAAAGGGCTTATATGTCAGCAGGTTTGTTACCACCATCTGCTGCTGAGCCCTGCTGCTTCAGGGGAACATTCTGCCAGCCAGCTGCTTAGTTGGGAGTGGTAAAGGCTTCAAGGTAATCTCACTATTAGACAATACTACTACTCTTCCTATAATAAATAAAACTTCTGCAAAGAGAAGAAAAAAGAAATCTTTCAGCAGGTGATCTGTGTTTGCCCTGTGGCTAAAAAACAGGCAGGAAGTTTAGAAAGTGGCTAGATATTACTTGTCTTGCGCTATTTGTAGACAGATGCTTTATTTCTGATACAGGACAGACTTAAGAACAAGTGACTCCCATGGAATAATAACCTGCACATTTCTATTTCCTTACTGAAAGACATGGGGTCTTTATGAGTGATGGGGTGGGCTTGACAACAGGGAAGGATATAAAGGCACTATGGGATAAGTCACACAATAGCTTCAGCCTCCATTCCCAATGCTTGCCTCCCCAGTTCTCACTGCTGGCACTGCTCTTACTTCATTAGCACCTGTCAGTGCTCTGGGACAGGGCTGAATCTCCTGAAGAGCAAAAGGCTGCCAACGAGGAGGAAAGCTGCAACACGTCATCGTATTTTGCCAAGGACTATGACCCCAGTGTGACGTGGCAGGGATGGCAGCTGGCTTTTGACAGAGATAAGGAAAGAGCAACCAGAGCACACGTGATGCACAGAACAGCTCCAAGAAGAAGGCAGAGGAGAATTGTAAAAAAGCCCATTGTCACAGTACTATGGCAAGAACAAGTTAGTCAGCTTTTTACATTGGTACTAACTGTCCCAGACCCCCTTCAGATGAGATCCCACTGGCTTTGGCTTGCTAAAGCTGTCCCAAGGTTGACCTAGGAGCAATTCTTTCAGTTGTTTGTGCTTTTATTTTTACTGCTCCTGAACAATACTGAAGTAACAGCAGCATAAATGCAGTCTCTCTCCAGACCAAGAGAATCAAACAAACAGTGATCTTCCCAGTGCTTCAGAGCATGGATTCAACAGATTACATCTGTGGGTGCCTACAGACTTCAGACCCTCCTGCAATTCCATGAGCTAATGCGCTTGTTTGGAGTATTTCTCCCTCCTACTGGGTCACTCGAAACCCACCTGTCAGAAGTGACCTGCTACTCCTCCAAGGATATCTATATGCATTCCTGTTCGACTTCAGCTTAAGTGACAAGCTGGACACACCACAAAAGCAGCTTAGCAATTGCCTCAGACCTAATTTAAGCCCACGTTGTAAGTATGTTATTAGTATGAACAAAGGAAGATTTCAAACTGGATTTGCAAGAAGGATAGCTACTGTCATTTGCTTCTTCTCCTCTGCCCCCTCCTTGTTTTCTGTGTCCACAGACAAACCACTGCATGTATCTCTCTGCTATTACAGCTCAATGTCCTAATCTCACAGGCTCATAAAATTCATATCTCTGCTTACTTACAAGTGAGTGTCGGGACATTTTTGGAGGGATTCCATCCAGCTCTGTTGCCCCATTAGGGCCAGATCCATCTTTTCTTCGCTTTCGGGAATTCAGCCTGGAGGAGGTTGGTGGCTCCATCTTGCCAAGCACGTCCAGTAAGAACTGGAACAAAATGAAGGAGAGAAAAAAAAAACAACAAAAAAAAGAAAGAAAAGGGAGATATTTGTCAGTTCTTCCAAAACAGAATCAGTCAACAGCAGGCACAGTGTACAGAAGGTCAGTGCAAAGACACAGCCACCTCACAAGGGGCTTAGCCAGTTGTATTTGGCATCAGCTGCCAAGGCTTGACAAACAGTGCCTGGTGGGAATACTGAATCATTTAATGCAACTCGGAGCTGTTCTGCAGAGAGAAGCATACAGCAGTCAGCTGGCTGGAGAGAAACTGACACAAGAGTTGGAATGCAAACTATAAATCATTACTATAAGGCTAATTATGCTATTCTCATATCTGAAAAGCAACCTAAGGATTCAGGCACGCCCAGTCCACATTCAGCCCTCCCCCAGCTCTCATTTGGACTCTACCCTTTACACCTTCCAAGACAGCTGGCAGGTGTGCTGCATCTCTGTAGAATCCTCAAGAGAGGAAGGTGAGGGTCTAAGCAGAAGGATAAGGGTGAGGGAAGGGATCAGAACTTAAATGACTAGCTGGCTTTGCACTGTTGTTTGTGTAAGACCAAACTGCAGCTCCCCAGTGGGGACAGCTCACCTTGGGATGGCTGCCACCATGCTCCCCTCTTGTCCCCTGTCCCCATCGCAGTGGTGACTCAGCAGATGGTGAAGCAGCTGCTGACACCACATTAGGACACACTTACTTCTGGCACTTTATGTACCAGGCTGTAATTTAGCAATGGTACAGCTGAACTGCTCCTGTGATGAACCGACAAACAGACCACAAATTTGGGACAGAAATTGTGACAGCTATGTGGAAGTAAGTAATCTGTGCTTTTGAGCTGGAGTCACCATACTTTTCCAAAAGGGCCCTGGAGTATTAGAAAGCCCAGCTTCACGCAGCTGATGCAAAACCACAGGTTTATAGGGAGGCATGGCAGCAAATACTCCCTTTTCAGCTGCTGCAGGAGTTAGAAATGGGTGGTAGCTTTGCTAAAGAGCAAAAAAACTAAAGAGCAGCATTATCTCTCCCCTGCTCATTTGAAGTGTTCACCTCTCCAATGCAGCAAATGGTACTTCTGGCCTGCTGTTCCTGAGAGCAGCACGACCCCTCGACTGAGGAATGATCCTTATGTGCGTGCCTCAACACCCTAATAATAAGAGCAGTGTGGAATTTAAAACGTCTCCCCACCCACATGCAATGGGTGTGCTGGAATGTGCTAGGTGGGGCAAGTGCAAGGTATGAGAAAGGGCAAATGACCCTCTAAATACCACCCATTTCCTCAGCAGAGGGGTTCTGCTGAGTGTTCCTGCTTGGAATGAGCTGGGACTGTCCTCACTACGGGCCACTGGCAAAGTTCTGCTGTTTGGCAGCCAGGATGGGTGTGCTTTGTGAAAGAGCTGTTAAGAAGCAGCGGACTTACTCAAGCACAAATGATTCCAGGATAAGGAATGTTCCAAAGTAAGGAGTCCAATGCACTTAAATAACACACGAACATTCCACTCTCCCCACCGAGTATCCCCGAGATGATACCTTACGGACAGGGTTAGGGCCAAACACAGCTGAACTGGTTTGGGGATACATGCATATAAGTAACCCTGGCTGCTCTACCTGACCTGCCACAATATGCTAAGAACAGGAAAAGAGAATCTTAGGTGAGGGGGGAGCCAAAAAAGTACTGTGAAGACGACGAAAGTGACAGTGAAGAGCAGCCATAAGGACACTTCAGAACCGCATGACCCATCCAGCACTCACTCCATAACGCCTCCAAGTCAAGCTTGCCAAGTTTTACCCATTCCAGTAATTAATTTACTATTTCCCAACAACAAACATATGGGAGGATGCAAAAGCAACCTTAGGCAAAAAGAGTTTGCAACTCTGAGCTTCAAGTCTTCAAACACTTAAGAAAACATTTAACTTTCAGGCAAGATCTGTCCCATAAATGGAGCAGTTTCCAGAATGCCTCTGTGAAAACACAGAGTATGGCACAAGTCATTCTTAGATTTTGCTCGGTGTCACCTTGCAAGCACACTGTATCAGACATTTACTTCACCACCATGGTCTCAGCAGAAGCCATTCAGTTCACAAAAGCAGCGAACATCTGTCCCTGGTTCAAGTAACCCCAGCATTCATGGAAACAACCGGGGTAAACAGCAGCAGATTTGCCTGTTGCTTGGTTAAAATGATTTCACAGTGCTTCAAGTCACCTGTTGGTCTCTGACCACTCCCTTTCCTTTCCTTCCCTTCAGAGAGAATTAAAGAGTTTGTTAATGTGCCAATGCAGACATTCTGAACCACAGCCCAGCAAAACATTAAGAGTACTCGCAGAGGCTTTGGTGCCGAAGTATGGACATAGCAGCCCCTACACACAACCAGGTGAAGCTCTTCCCATGCCAGCCCCGCCCATCAGCCCAACCAGTGCTTCTCTGCAGCCAAAAAATAATGCAGTCTCTGCTGAACTATCACCAGCACCTTGCTGCTGGTGCAGAGATCACAGCCAGCCAAAGAACTGCAGGTTACAGCACAGGGCAACACCATGCTTCAGGCTGATGTACAGCAGCACTATCCCACCCAGGAGAAAACTCTAACAGCTTCTTCCAGCCCCTCTCACACCCAAACATCCACTCTCCTCCACACTTCTCAGGGTATATGTAGTCAAATGATGGCAAACAATAACTTAAGCGAATGGATTCCAATTTCAGATATTCTCTGACTGACTTTGCAGTAAATAAGCAGCAGTGGTGAGACAGCACCAGCAATACAGAAGCAGCAGCTCTACCCAATATACCCAGTGAGAAACCTGCTTCAAGGATGGGATAAATAAGCTCAATCTGTTCTGATCTTATATGTCAGATGCTGCTGAAGAGGCCTCTGCAATGTCTGGAGAGATAAGCTGGGCAAGTGAGTGATGCAGTTTTGCCAATTACTCAAATTAATGGAGAAATTAAACAATAATTTTACCACTCTTTGGAACTTTAAAACCTCTCTCCTATGCCTAAGTGTGTTTCTGGGAAGTCCTCCCAGCACCAAATTCATCTTCATTAAAACCTGGGAACACATTTCCAGAAACACACCATACCTTACTGCGATAAAGCAGAAATCTTAGAACGTTTTGTTTTGGCCCAAGTGACTAAAATAGCATCCTAAACAATTACTTACTAACAATGGGATCCAGCATCTGTAGCTGAGCTTAACACATGAGGACACAGCTTTACTTCCCTAAATGCATAAAACACTGCCTGTTCTAAAATTAATTATATTCGCAGCAGATAGGAAAGAAGAAAGACAAGATAACTCTCAAAGCTCGTTCTGAACACTTCAAGATAGAAACTAAGCATAACCAGAATAAAGAGCCCTACTGTAAAATATTAATATTGTTCTATTTTAAGGCATCACCATCATGCATTACTGAGTCCATGACTAAATACGAGAAACTGCTTGCAAAGAGCAAGGCTGGAAGTGCCCCATTTGGGAAAGCCATGGGCAAACCACAGTTTCTGCAGCTCTTTATAAAACACTCAGGGCTTTGCATCACCTGCCAGCTGGATCACTGAGAGAGACCCATATGGGCTCTGCGAGGAGCAGTCAACTGCCAGACAGGAGAAGAGTTGTTTTCCCTGCCAGGGCATCACTGAATCCCACTGAAACACAGCCACTTCTAGGAGGGAAAAAGGACAACCACTGATTACCACAAAGGAAAAAAATATACAGGCAGGGAAGGAATTTAAAGCTTCTTTGTTACTGTGAATTAACTACACCATCATCTGAGCTGGAATTTAACCACAACATCAAAGTTAATACCTCTGGCAGGTGGAAAAGGTCAGAATAGGCACGGCAAATCTTGCTTAGCCAAAGCCTTGTTTCATTACATCTTCATGGACAACGCTGATATTTTTCAGCCTGGGTGCTGTCAGAGAACTCCTGCCTCACGCTACAGTGGAGAAGCAGATCAGATCTTTCTGCATTCTAAGCAAACTGATGGCACAAGAACCTGGCCCATCTGCATCACCTTTGGATGTCCTGAAGAACTTCTTGAAGAATATTACCTGCAAACCTACATCAGCAGCAGAATTTCTTCTGCCACTACTTACTTTTCACTTGCAGATTTACATGCCAAAGCAAAAGAAATCCTGCTACTTAAATTGAATGCTTGTGCAAAACAAGAGCTGACTGCAAGGTTTGGTAAATGCTCCAGTCTAAGGCTGCAGCAGTTCCTTCCACAGACCTGAGCATAAGATTGGCAGCTGGACCAGCGAGGCCCTGGGACAGCCACAGCTCACAGGGTGGCACCGCCTGCTCCAAGGCTGCACTATCGTCCCTCCGAACTTGGGAGGTGTTGGCACAGTCAGATGTGACTGTCATGTCCTGCTTTGCCTACAAGATCATGGCACTTTACAGGAACCAGCTATTTCTCTTCTGCTGACTCATCTGCAGGCAATACTACTAAACTTTGGACTCTGCCAGCTGTCTGCAGAGAATTGCCTTGACACATGGACAGCATGTAAACAGGAGCCTCAGGGAAAAGGAAGAAGTCCTGTCACTTCACATAATACCCTTGCAAGGCTATAAAGGACCAAGGTATCCCTGCATTTCTTCACATTCCTCAGTCACAGATTCAAAGAGAATCCTCTTCCCCCTGTTCTCCCCCACCTCCAACCCCCAGTTTACAATTAGCCTTACTGGCAGGTATCCCTGTAGAGATCTGTTGTAGACAGAAAGACTTGGGAGAAGTTAATGACAGAAGACTCATCATGGATCTCTTTTCAATCAGTGTTTAAAAATCTTGCCCAATCTCCAAGGCAACTTCATGCCCAGGCTTGCCATGTCCACCTCTGTCCCAGTCTCCAGATTCAAGAGCACCTGCCTGGAAACAGAGTGCTACTGGCTGTGGCCCAGCCTGCTCACCTCCAGAGAGACTGTGATGCTCCCCACAGTCAGCATCTGCTCTATCTACATGGTCTAAGTCCTTGAGCCCCTTGTAAAGGTTACTGCAGGATCTGGCAGAGTCCTGTCTACACGTAAAACAAAGTCTGCTTCAGCTTCTCTGGATAAACAACATCAGCTATCCTGCAGCATATTCAAAGACATGTGAACTTAGAAAAGGCATTCCAGTTCAGCCACTGCCACACATTGGTCCAACAGCATCCAGACCTTTGCTACATCAGCAAAAACAACCTCCCAGGCCTTGCCTCCCTTACTGATCCAGGCAGGTTGATAACGTTTTCCCAAGCAGAGCCTGAGAATGAACAAGCTCTGATATCTGTGTCCTGCAATTGATAAAAAGATGCTGTTTCTCACCAACAATGTCCCAAATGGCTTAAGATAAAACTCTCTAACACCACAACTGAAGACTGTAGTGTGATCACACTGGCACTGCTGTGAAGTAATACACACATAAAAAAGAAGAACTGCTGGCAAGACCTCTGCGAATTCACAGCCCTTCTATGTATACCATAACCACAAGACACTGAGTGTCCCACCATACAACAGTCTGTGCTGTGGGTAGTGAAGCAGCAGCAGTAGAGTTTATGCAGAGTATCAGAGATTTGGAGCCTGCCCTGGGACAGTAAAGTATGAGACTGAGTGGTCATTCTGTCCCCGCTTGTGCTTCGTCTTTTTGTTTTTAGGGCTTAACAACAGAGCTTTTTGAGACCTCAGGTGTAAACCTCAGTAGTTTTACACAACAATACCAATTCCTTGCTGCAACACTTACTGTTTGCGGCTCTTTCGACAGTAATTTCAAGACAGTTACAACCAAGATCTGGGGAGTGAGAAACTTCCAACTCATTAATTTTAATAATTATGTATATACAGCAAATTTCTTCAGGAAATAAAGCATGGGTACTTGTCATCCGAATTTCAAAAGCAAGTACGGTGGCTATCCTCAAGCCCGGGAGTCCTGCAGATGGAAACCCAGCAGGATCTGCCTCTGGCCACTCCAGCCTGTGCCAGCCCCACACCGGGTGGGGACAGAGGGAAAGCCACCTGCAGCATCCTGCACCTCCCTCCACAGCGGGCAAGGGCTACCGAGGGCCATCGCAGCTCTCAGAATTCCTGAGCACTTCAAGTCCAATTACAAAGCCACTAATGAGCGCAGCCAGGACAAAAAGCGGGTCAGAGAGGCCGTGTGCCTGCGGATCAGCTGGGTCACACCTCCCCTCCCGCAGCCAGGGCCGCCCCACGCCGTCCTCCCAGCCCTGACTGTGTCCGCCGGGTCGGGGCACCTTCCCCAAAGCGCCCGCGCTCCAAACCCTGCTTGCTGCACTCCAAAAGTTCCCCGCAGCATCTGCCCCCCTTCAGCCCCCACCGGGGATCACACCCGAGCCCCAGTCCCTGCCCAAGCCCCCACAAAGGGGTCGCACCGCGGCCACGCCAGCAGACACTGCCCTCCTGACCAGAGCCCGTGCCCCGCGTCCCGACCGCCCAGCACCGCCCGGAGCCCCGTCCTGGGCCAGGGCCACCCCCCGTAAGAGGGCAGGATAGTCTAGGACAGCACAGGACAGGACAGGACAGGANCTGCGGGCCCCGCGCCACGGGAAGCGCCCGGGCCGGCCCGGAAAGCCGCGTCCCGGGAAACCGCGCCGGGAACCTCCGTTCCGCCTCGCGACCGCCCTGCCGGTCGCGGAGGATCCCGAGGATGATCCCGAGGATGATCCCGGCCCGGCGCGGGGCAGCGCCCAGGACCGCGCCACGGGCATCAGGGTTTGTCCCAGCGGGCTCACACAGCCCGGGTGCCGCCACACCGCCCTGCGGGGCCTGTCCCAGCGCCCCACCATCCTCTGGGGTGGGAAGAACCTTTTACAGATATCCAACTTACGCCTCCCCTGACACGGCTTCGTGCCCTTCTCTCGGGTCCTGCCACTGCACCACTGAGAAGAGATCAGTGCCTGCCCCTCTTGCCCTCCTGAGGTGTCCCTTCAGGGTGTCCACTGTGAATTACGGGGTTCTGGAAGGAGACAGCCAAGCATCCCTAGCTCAGCACTGGCTGTCCCGGTCTTCCCGGCACCCCTGCATGGCCCCTGCCCGTCCCGCTACAGGACACCTGTATGCAGCGCTTCAGCAGCACCTCGCTCTTTCTCCGGGGAAAATACAGCATCCCCTTCCTGTCCCGTGCTGAGTGATCATGGACTGAAAACTGCTTACCTGCTTTGTACAACACCTTTGTGAAGCAGACATTAAAACCCTCCGAAACAGAGGATGTGCAAGGTGGAAAATCGTGATTTAATAGCCGTGACTTGATAAAAGCATCAAATGGGTCTGAGATCGTATATACTATTTCCTGGAAAATGTTGCTGTGTGAAGGGTTTTGTTGTTTCCCAAAACTTACACTCCTGGGTTGTGCACAAAGTGAGCAGCACCATCACGTCTTTGTCCAGGCTCTTTCAGGTGACAGCCACGGGCAGCAGCAAAGCAATCAGGGAAGTCACCCTCTATTTCCCATCAGAGGAAAAGGAGAGGAAGCCACTTTGAAACAAATGTAATAGAGAGTGTGTTGCCTCTGCCACTGTAGCCCAAAGACAGATTCTAGAAGATGCATCGTAATTTTTAACTTCCCCGACTTCCAAGAGCTGCACAGGGAGAGTGTGTTCTGCTCCAACAGCTGGTGAACAACCCCTGGATTCAGGGTTCACCTCACCCCACTTCAGCATGCTGAAAGCCATTCGTGCCACTGGAATGGTTCAGCTATGCTTGCTCCATCAGCACAGAGAGAACAGGCATCACAACAGAACAAGTCATCCCATCTTCTGATGGGCATCCAAGATGTGCTCTGGTGGCACCCACTCTCTCAGGAGCCAACCTGGTCCTCTAACTTCAGGGGAGAAGTTCTAGCACTCTTTTGCAGATCTACAGCAGCCTTTCAGATGCTGGAGTCCTAACAAATCTGGTCTCCAAACATTGACCCTCATATCTCAAAAGTTACAGGGAGGCAAGATTGAGAAAGCACTGCAGGATCTGCTGAAGAGGGCAAGGAGCAATGATCACTCAGTGTCCCTGGGTGCCAAACTGCACCAAACCAAAGAGCAATGACAGCAGGGAGGAGTTTTGTCAGTCTTGGGCTGTGCAGGCTGCTGGCCTAGCCTAATGTCCTAAATACCTTGTCTTCCCATCAATTAATACCACCTCGTGACACAGCTGGGATTCATAGCCCAGTTGTTATAGGAGTCACAGGAACAAATCCGGATAACCAGAATAAGAGGTCAGCTTTATGGGTTAATTTGCAAAGAATCCTCAGAAAATGCTCATCTGAAAAGTGCACACAAACCATCCAGGCTAGTGCAACTTGCAGAGTGGAAGAAAATGTCACAGGAGAAGAAATATTAAATACTTAGATTTATTATGTTTATTTTCTTATAAATATTTCATTAATTTCATAAAAATAAAAAATAACAGAACCCTTTCAAGACAAAAGCTTAGTTTGTCTTAGAAACAATACACTTTTAGGACAAAACCAACATATTACAGAAAAACCAAAGAGCCATTTAAATAAAGGACATAATAATACTGTGCTTAAAGCTCTATCAATATCCACAAGGAAGAAGGAATGTTGTAGTGTGAAGAGCAGGTGTAGGATGTGCTTTGTAGAGCTGTTATGTTCTTAGGTTCTAAAGGACGAACATGATGCTTTAGTGCACTTTAACAAAAAAGACCCCAAAGCAAAGCCTTCTCCTCCAACTCTGTCCCTCTGTGCAGTGTTTGCCACCTTCAGTAGTAGAAGCAGCCAAATGCAGCTACCACACAAAACAGGCTGTCCTGGGAAAAACAGAGAAAGGCTCCGTGTTAGTCAAGGCAAGCTCTTCGCTAGCCTAATGGAATGGGAAGCCTCAGGGAACATTTGGACCAGAGCATAACCTTGCCTTGTAATATATTGCAATTTTCTATCTTTTGCTCACCTCAGTCTTGGTGTAACCCAAGTCAGTACACATGAACGCCAGAAATGCCTCAATTTTCTCCATCCACACACCTGCAGGTGTCTAGGTGTCAGTTTAAAATAAAATAATAATGAAATAAAACCTTGAGTTCTGCTCAGTCTGGGACTTCAACTCTATGACTGTAGCTCAGCAAAGCATATAAGAAAAGACTTTGTCTCTTGCGCTTCCTCTCCCCACCTGTAAAATGGTATGACTATGACTTTTGTACAGTACTGCGTGACCCACTCAGGAGAGTTTTACTATGTTTAATATTATATCTAAGTATGTGATGTGAATGAGGATATTTCAATAGTCGTGGTTACTTCCTTCTACTCGTTTATTTTTAATGGTCCATATTTAAGGTCCCTCTGGCTCTCCTACAAAACCAGGTAGCCTTACACTTCCCATGGCAATGCAGCTGATACTTACGTTCATGAACACATCGTGAGCACAGCTGTCAGTGTCAGCGTCCCAGAAACATCGTGCGGCCATGCTAAACAGAGGAGCCAGAGCGGAGACATTACCCAGAGCTCACGTGTGAGGACCATAGTGATCACAGATACTTTCCTCCAGAACCAAACTGAGCTTCCTTTAAAGATAAAGGAATTGGGAACTGTTCTCCTGAATCCCAAGCCTAGATCTGCACTGCTGAATTCCACCACATGCTGTAAACTCCTCTGTATGTGCTCAAGCTCTATCGTCAAGCTCATCACTTACCAATTCTGCCACTTCTACTGTGCAGCAGGGCTTGGAAACTCATTGCTATGGTGCTTAAGAATCTTTGACTTCTGGCCTATGTGTATCAGTGGCTAATTTAGCTTATTTGTCCTTGTCCTTCACCTCCTGCACCCCCATGGTACATACTCCCAACTTATTTATAGGGAGCTATCGTATCCCTTGGACATGTTACTAGACCATGAGCTAAGCTTTTCTAGTCCTTGCGTGTCTTTTCTAGTCCCTGAACATTCTGCTGGACTTCTACACCTGCTTCAGTCTAAACCTTACCCTGAGACAAGCAACTAGACCGTAACAGGATATTACAGATGAGACCTCACTGCTGCCTTGTCTGATGTCACTGACATTCCCCTTTCTCTGCTGCAAATGTCCCATTCCCTGCCTGTTCCAGTCAGTCTCAGCTCATGGGATTTCTGTTTGTCACACACTGTGTTGTTTCCAGTCTCTACGTGTATGACTTACTAAGATTGTTGAATTTCATCCTTCTCTTCTATTACCTTAGTTCTCAGTGTTATCCTGCCCTGGCTTTTTCCCTGACATTTAGTATTCCACTCTGCATCTGGAATACCCTGGTTACTCAGTATTTTGCATTAAGGATGTTGTTGACCATGCTGCAATCTTCCCTCCTGCCTGTTGCAAGCCAGAGAATTTCCCCAGTTGCTCAGTCAGCCTGTGTTGCTGAGCTTCACATTTCCAGTCAGACCACCTTCTTGAACTGTTCACCCTGGTAAGGTGCTTCTGGAGCAGTCTGCCTGCAGATGGACATTCCTGACAAAAGCCTGAGCAGCAGGTACAGATATTGCTCTCTGACCTCCAGAACACTGAGGCAGCTCTGCTGCACTTACCTTCTGCTGCAGTACCAGGCACAATAATAAAGATAATCCCATCAGATAAAGCACATAAAACTTGTGGTCTGTTCTCTTTTGTCTTCTCCCTACCAAGCAGTAATGGAAAGCTGCAGCCCCGCTATGGCAGCCAAGAGGAATTCCATGGTCTGACTGCAGGCATCTGGAGCTGACTGCAGCTCCCACATGAGAATCTAGTCTCAGTTCCCTTGACCATATTGCAGGGGGATTATAGATATTTAAACTTATGAAAAATGCCTGCTTGGGGTGATTAAATGTAAATGAAGTGCTTATGGAAATCTGGCTTTAGACAGAGGTGAGTTACCATGGCTCTAGTCCTCCAGCGGGGCTTTAGGAATGGATGGGGTGTGTACCCTAGTTCATCATTAATACAACATAAAACGCTTCTGCAACACTCCTTGCAAATGCTTCTCAGCATTTCATGTTGCTAAGAGCCACCACAGAGCCAATTATCACTGGCTAATTCAATCAGCCACAACCTAAGCCCTCAAGTGCCACTTAAAGAGAAAAGAAAGTGCTTTAGCTTTATCATCTGCAGAGAGATCTTTGTACCTAGGAAAGCTGGAAGCAGCTTCTAAAGAAAAAAACCCACACCCAAACCCAACAAACATGATAGAAAAGCAATTAGAGGATGCAAAACTTACTTCACTCCTTCTCCTCTCTGTTCTCCAATTACAACTTGCACCACCATTTTGTACCTGTCAAATCCCTCCTCTGGACAGAGAGAAAAAAATAATAGTGAGAGCAACAATTTGTTTAAAGTACAAGCCCAAAACATGACCATGAATGCTAAAGATTTCTGGCTACAAAGCAAATGTCCTCTACAAGCCTATGCAAGTAGCCAAGTGGACAGACTGGTTTGTGGTTTCATTTTCCTAGTACAGAGTACCATAGGAACTCCATTATTGGAATTAAAGGGCAAACAGGGTAGTTGGCATCTCTCAAAAGATGCATCTAAGGCCAAAGACACCACTAAGCAGCCTCACTATATGTCAGCATTTTGCTTTGATAACTTTCAAGAGCTGACCACTTGGAAAGAACTGCTGGTGGGCAAAATGCAATTTGAAAAAAATTGCCTTATTTTAAAACTGTTCTGATGCCAAGGTATTGCAGAGATTCTTCTGCCACACAGGTGTTACCTTGGCTTCTGAGTGGGATAAAAGGCCCCATAAAAGCTTGTATGGGTCTGTGTTATGTGTCTGCAGAGATATGCAATTGTTTTACAATAGTAAAGAAATATCTCTGCAGCACAGGCTAGATCCAATTAGGCCATGGCAACGTTCCAGAAGCCAAATCAGAACAAGCATGTTTAAAATCAAATATAGATCCTAATGCCTGTTTTCAACAAAGCAGTGTCCCGGGAAGACTCTGGTGCATTGTTTCCATTGGAGGATTGAACACAACATGCTGGCTCTGTTCACATCCACCACGTCAATTCTTATCAGAGATGCCAGCTGATACAGCGGCCACTCCGGGCCAGCCTTGCTTCAGGCGGCTGCGACTGTGTTTACACATTGCTGAAGCCAAGCCCTGTGCATATGAGCTCAGCATGCACACATGCTGGGACTACAGCTGCTGCTGGCTTTACAGCAGAATGTGCAGCTCTGGGAGAAGCATAAATCCATGGCTACTGTCGAAGGCAACAGTCTGGCCATGTCACTGCATCAGGCCAGCCCAGCAGATGGAGCAGCAGCCTGTACCCAGGAGGAAAGCAAAAAAAGAGTGGCTGTGTCAGCACACACATCCATGTACTTGTACCAGCACAGAACTCAGGAAACACCTGCTGGAGCTTGCAGTTTCCTTCTTGAATGCAAAAATGTTGGAGGGCATCCTGTGCAGCACCACAACCTTTTTCCAGTGCTGTAAGGCTGTAGTCACGACACTGCTTGTCTGACTGCTTCTGTCTCCCCCTTCTCTGCACCTCCTGAACCTTGTTCTGATCTCCCTGCTATTCCACTCTGACCCAACTTTGATCTAACTCACAACATAAAAAATGCAGCAACAGTTCTGTTTACGAAAGCAAGAAGCAATGAAGCATCACTTCTCCTCTCTAATGCAGCTTCTTTGTCCCTGCAGCCCCTCCAAGGCTGACATCCCACACCAGCCAAGCTACATGAAAACAGATCTTGTCTGCTTGAATTAGTTCTCCAGTTCTGCAGGCAAGGAACATACGTATATAGGACAGAATGTTTCATAACAGTAGACTTGAGTTCAGTTAACAGGGAAAGAATAGGTTTCAAGAATAAAAGAGGAAAAGAGGGATTTTGTCAAAAGGGAGAGGGCATGGTAAGAAAATAAATTACTTCCCCAGCATACCTCCTTACCTTTCAGTCTGTCTTTTATTGTCTCTGATAAAGATTTTGTAAGCGTGGGCATTTCTTCTGGGACATACTGTACATCGGCCAGCTTCTCCTTCAGGATTGCATGGATGCATTGTTTTACTGTGGACGATTTAAATCTACCAGGGAGAAACAGGCGCAACAGAAAGCCCCGAAATTTCACACAACGTGCAGAAACATACACAACCCCACGTGGGAGAACGTAGCTTTCACGTATTAAAGAAAAATGACAACTGAAAAACCGGGGGGGAGAAAAGCCCAGCCAAGATGAAAAGCCCAGCCAAGATGAAAAGCCCAGCCACACGCCCACAAAAGGTGTGAAACCAGCCCTAAGGGCAGCTGCCCCTGCAGGAGCCCCCCCACCCGAGGGGGTGTCAAAGTTGGTCAGGGAGCCCAGTGCCCCCAGCCCCCAAACCTCGGGGCTCCCCCATCCCAACACACCCCCAGGCCAGCCCCTCCTGCCCAGGGACCCCTTCCCCGACACTCCCCCCGCAGCTCCCACATCCCCAGGGCCAAACCTCCCCCAGTCCGAATCCTCCGGGGCACCCCCGACTCACCGGTGCTGCTGGCCGGGCCGGAGGCTGTACGTGTTCCCGGCCCCATCCTCCGGGACCAGCTCGCCCATGGCCGCGGCCCCCGGCGCTGGTTACCGGGACAACCCCCGGCCGTGGTTACCGGGACAACCCCCGGCCGTGGTTACCGGGACACCCTCGGCCCTCGTTACCGGGACAACCCCGGCCCTGGTTACCGGGACACCCTCGGCCCTCGTTACCGGGACAACCCCGGCCCNAGTTCTCCAGTTCTGCAGGCAAGGAACATACGTATATAGGACAGAATGTTTCATAACAGTAGACTTGAATTCAGTTAACAGGGAAAGAATAGGTTTCAAGAATAAAAGAGGAAAAGAGGGATTTTGTCAAAAGGGAGAGGGCATGGTAAGAAAATAAATTACTTCCCCAGCATACCTCCTTACCTTTCAGTCTGTCTTTTATTGTCTCTGATAAAGATTTTGTAAGCGTGGGCATTTCTTCTGGGACATACTGTACATCGGCCAGCTTCTCCTTCAGGATTGCATGGATGCATTGTTTTACTGTGGACGATTTAAATCTACCAGGGAGAAACAGGCGCAACAGAAAGCCCCGAAATTTCACACAACGTGCAGAAACATACACAACCCCACGTGGGAGAACGTAGCTTTCACGTATTAAAGAAAAATGACAACTGAAAAACCGGGCGGGGAGAAAGGCCCAGCCAAGATGAAAAGCCCAGCCAAGACGAAAAGCCCAGCCAAGATGAAAAGCCCAGCCAAGATGAAAAGACCAGCCACACGCCCACAAAAGGTGTGAAACCAGCCCTAAGGGCAGCTGCCCCTGCAGGAGCCCCCCCACCCGAGGGGGTGTCAAAGTTGGTCAGGGAGCCCAGTGCCCCCAGCCCCCAAACCTCGGGGCTCCCCCATCCCAACACACCCCCAGGCCAGCCCCTCCTGCCCAGGGACCCCTTCCCNGCAACCCCGGCCACTTCCGGCGCGTCACCGCCGTGTCACTGCCACGTCACGGCGAGCGGACTCGCGGATGGGGCCAGTTAAACAGCTTGTACCTATATAATATCATTGGTAAATAAACGGTGAATAGTTGGTGCAGGGATTGTAAAGTATTTCAGTGGTTGTAAGAATGGTGAAGTTTTATTGTGAGGCCGGTGAAGGGCCTGGAGCACAAGGCCAGTGAGGAGCAGCTGAGGGAGCTGGGGTGTTTGGCCTGGAGAAGAGAACGCTCAGGGGGGGCCTTGTCACCCTCCGCAACTACCTGAGACGAGGCTGTAGCCAGGGTGGGTCGGGCTCTTCTCTCACGCAACAAATGACACAAGGACACAGTCTTTAGCTGCGCCAGGGGAGGTTCAGGTTGGACATTAGGAGGAATTTCATAACAGAAGGGGAAATTAAACATTGGAATGGGCCGCCCAAGTTGGTGGTGGAGTCACCATCGCTGGAGGTGTTTAAGGAAAGGCTGGATGTGGCACTTAGTGCTGTGTTCTAGTTGTTGTGGTGTTCAGTCATAGGTTGGACTCAAACTCATAGGTCTTCTCCAACCTAAACGATTCTGTGATTTGATGATTCTATAAATAAAGGGTTGGATGCGGTTGCTGCCTGGGGTGTGGCAGGAGGTCTGATGGGAAGAGAGCAGGGGAAGACAGGCTGGCCTCTCTGGATGCTTCCCCAGAGCCCCCATCCTGCCCCACACTGGCAGCTGCAGCCCTTGTGTGTACCCTCACCTAGGACAGGAGTGGCTGTGGGTGCCAGCAGGGCAGAGGGTTCTCCATGCCCAGAGACATCTCTGCCAGACCCTGGCCTCAGCTGGACGGGGGCTGTGATGGTGTCCCAGCCCCAGGAGCCTTGTTGGGAGTGCCTGACTGCTGAGGGTTGGTGGGTGCAGGTGGAGGAGAACAGAGCCTGGAAAGCCACTTCCCCCCAGTTTTTGCCTGTGTATTGCTGCCAGGCCTTGTGTTCTCTTCCTGCCTCTGGGCTATGCATCCCTGCCATCAGGGAAGAGGTCTCAGCCTTGCTCCTGTCCTCCAGGAACTTCTTAAATCCTCCAGAAAGGCCTAAAATTCTTGCTCCTCAATATCCTTCACCTGTCATATCCTTGTGCTCTTTTCCGTGCCTGCAGCTGCTATGTGTCCCAAAGAAGGATGCGTGTGACGCAGCCCCTCCTGAGGAGCTGACATTCTGCTTCCTCCACAGTTTATCTCAATGCAGCAATCTCCACGATCCTTCCTGCGTGCAGCAGGTGACACGGCTGAGAAAGGTCCCTGTGTGCTTCACCCAGCTCCGAATGGAAACAGCGTGAAGGCTGGATGTGGCACATCCAGCACTGTGCTGCACTGCACAGCCCGTGCCAGTGCAGAGCGTGCTGCTACCAGGATTGAGAGGATGGAGGGGGCGATGCCCTGTGACAGGGCTGGGAATGCCTGGATGTGCCCCTTGGGTACAGGAGGTGTGAGGTTGCACCAAGAGGCAGGGGATACAGCTGCTGGAGTCTTGCTTGGAATGCACAGGTTTATCCTTCCTGGTGCCAGGTCCTGCCCCAAACTACTCTGAGCACAGATGGGTTGCTGAGATTCTGAGCAGCAGCAGCTCCTGACTTCCACAGACTTCAGCAGCACCACTTGCTAGAGATGGACCCTCAGAGTCCTTAGTACCACCGGGCTGGGCATCAGCTCTGCCTGCCAGCAGGAACAGCACCTCACTGCCATGCTGAAGGTGGTGGTTGCCCCATGCCAGCCCTGTGTGGCACCTTCCCATCATAGTTGCCATTGCTCTGCTCAGGGCCTGCAGGTTTCCGCTCGCTAAAGGAACAGTTTTGTGCCTCTGTTCCATCCCTTTGCTTACTCACTGCTTACCACTGCTTACTCACACCCACGGGCTGCTGCCTGTCCCCACAGGATCAGGTGCTGTTCTTCATGCAAATCATTTGCAGAGCCCTTCCTAATTTCCGAGAAGTATCTGAAAGACCTCAACACTCTTCTGTGTTTATTTGCAAACACTATTAACCATTTCCTCTTCTTGTCCCAGCCACTCGCCTCCTGCTGAGTCAGACCCACAGATGTGAATTCAGTTAAACTGTTGGGGGAAGGATCTTTGGAACCTGTGAGTTTCTCTTCCTGGGCATCTTTTTGTGGTAATTTGTGTTCCCCTTTCATTTGGGAAGCTTTTCTTTCCCTGCATTTTAAGGTCGTTCTGCTCTGGATTTCAGTCAGCTCATCTGAGGTGTTTGATCACAGCTTTCTTTTTTATCTACCAAGCTTTCAGTGCTCCTTAAATACCCCAGATGCTTTTAAGCTATTTTGGGACTGACCCTCTACCCTTTGAGATGAGTGCTCAGACTCATCAGCTGTGTGCCCCAACAGTGATGCCTGCAGGAGAATGAAGCCTCCTCTGAGTCCCAGCTGTGTTGGTGGAACTGTCACTGACACGTTGGGCCAGCTTTTTGCTGGGGAGAAAGAGGACATTCTGTGCTCCCATGAAGCAGTGTGATGTGTTTGCTGAAGTTACTGTCTCTTAGTTTTAAAGAACAAACTGTTTTCTAACTTTTTCCTCTTTCTCTTCCTCTTTAGACCTTCCTTTTGTCTTTTGGTGGACTGTCCCATGTAACTTGCCATATTCCAGCTCACAGAAAGAAAATTTAAGCGTCTTTTTTAAGCATCAAGGGACCTTTTTATGGCCCTCTCAGCAAACCCCCAAGATGTACCCTCGACCCCATTGGGCTGAAGGGGATTTATCAGCATGATGAGGTGCTGCAGCATGGTCGGATCCAGACTGTTTTCCTTGGTGCTGGAGCCAGCAGCAGCTGTGCTGGCCTGGCTGGGTGCAGGCAGGATACAAAACCTGCCTGAAGCCTGGTGGCTGCTGGGAGGCCAGGACTGGGCTCCTCTGCGATGCTGACACCTGGGGCACATGCTGGGCTGGGGCACGGAACCACTGCTCACCTCGCTTTCCTCCGCAGCGGCTTCCTAGCAGCGAGATTGATCTTTTCTTTTATTCTTTTTATCTTTTTTTTTTTTTCTCTCAGAAAAAAGGGCATTTAGCCGTTGTTGGTTTCTCATGGACGCGGCAACCTCCCCGCCTTGGGTGCCGGCTTACACCCATTTCAAGCATACATTGGAAAGTTTGAGCAATTCATGCTATGATTTTAATCAGAGCCTCTGCTGCTGCCGCATGGGGTGGAGAGGATGAGCCAGTTTTTCCTGCTTATCCCTGGTTTGATGAGTGGTGATCTTGGCAGTGATACCCCTCACATCTTCTGCCTTTAGAAATCAAAACATGTGGCAAGTGCCAAACAAGCCTTCCCCTACTTGGCCCAGATGCCTGGTGTAACCATTTGGGGACACAAAGCGTCAAGGTGGAACAACCTCCTTGCTGTGAGCTTCCATATTTCAGTTTAGTTCAGTTAGAATGTTTTAATGGGAATGCAGGAAGTTCTGAAGCAAGAGGTGATGTCCACCTCAAAGCCCACCTGCACCTTTGCACATGGTGGAGAACACTCCCTTTGCCACCAATCTCTGGCCAGGTTGCATGGAAAGGTGATAAGGTGGGCACAGCTCCCAGCCTTGCTCTGCAACCCAAGCAGGGCCAGCAGTTCATGAGAAAGGAATGATGCTGCAATGCCAGGAGGAGAACGGAAAAGGGTTAGGGTTAGGGAGCCATCCACCCAGACTGAGCCCTGTGCCCCAGTTCAGAACCCCTTCCTTGGCCATTCCAATTTGGCCATCATGGTAATGTTAGGCTAATGGTTGGACTTGATGATCTTAAGGGTCTTTTCCAATCTTTATGATTCTGTGATTCTATGAAATTAGCAGTGGCTTCCCCAGCCCACTCTCCTGCCAGGGCCATGTTTGAAAGTGAGAGGTGAGCAAGCGCCAGCACTGCAGCTCATTTCTGAAAGCCTGGAAAATAATGAAATCATCATTAGAATCACATCCTTCACCTCAACTATTAATTTTCCCCTGATACTTTCCAAAATTGCGAGGCACTGAGGCTGTGTTCAAGCAAAGCGGAGGAGCTGCTTTCACCACTGGTTATTTCCTATGTGAGTATTAGTCAGCGTGGTGAGTGGGGAACATCAACGGCGGAAAAATTACAGAAGTCCTCTGCAAATGTCACCCCAATAACAACACCCTGGCCCTGGGCACCTGCCTTTGTTCTCTGCAAATCTGTTGTGAAAAAATCATACTGAAAGAGGCAATACTCCTTCTCTTTCTTTCTCCTTCTCCTTCTCCCTCTCTGCCTCCCATCCCATCCCAATCCCTTGGGAGCAGCCTACCAATAGATGCCCCATGGTTACACAGACCCTCCCTATCTACCCAGTGCCACATGTCCCTCAACACCCCACTGCCTCGGGTAGCTTGTGGGACCACCCACAGGTGCGTGAGAATCCAAGACAGCTTTTACTTATGGGCCAGACTTGGAGCTGAGGGCATGTCCCTTGTGGTCCCTGCCTGCTCCATCCCTGGAAAATTTCCTCAAAAAGGATGCAGGCTCAGAGGTGTCTGTTCCTACTGCTTGGCAGCTGGGTGTCTGTATGGGAACATATCATGAGCATGCAAGGAGGGGAAGGGGCCAGGTCTGGCTCAGCTGAGCACTGCCTTCGTGGGGAGGAAACTGGGGGCGGGAGGCAGCCCGGGTTTCCCTCTGGGGGAGAGATGGGCACGTTTCATTTCCACCCAGTGCTTGCTGTGTACGACAGAGAAGAAGCTGCTGCTGTGGGGAAGGAAGCACAGAGAGAGCTGAGAGCACAGCACATCCAGCACAGTACATCACGCCTGCCTGGGCAGGGGACCCACCGCCTCACCACGGCTCCAGCTGCCTTGAAGACAATGTGGGGCAGCCTGGAGGTGGCCCTGGCTGGCCTCTGCACTGTCCTGCTCTGCTGTGGGCCCATGCTGGCCAGCTGCCGCCGGGGTAGGTACCGGAGTGTGCACTGTGTCATTTTCAGCTCTTGGAAAACGTCTAAGGACTAGTCTAACTAACTAAGCATTAGTTAGTTAGTTCAACTACTAACTTAGTAGTTAAAAATTACCTCTGGCATCAAAAAGGCAGAAAACCCAAAGCTTTTGGGTACGCGTGGCTGAAACAAAGGATATAGGGGTGCTTGTGGCAGAAACAGGATTAAAGTACGGAGAAGGGGACACGGCCCACAGTGCTGACACCAGAACTGTGTTGTGGCACAGTGACTGTGGTTGGGGTTTGGTGTTGAGCTTCTGGGTTTGCCAGTGCCACATGGGGTCTGGTGTTTTCTGCTCTGGCTCTCATGGCTTCACTCTGTGCCCTTGGACTGCAGCTCCTGGTTTGGACTTGACGCTGAGGGAGCCAGGGTCCTTGCTCTGGGTGAAATTTGGGGAAGAAGAGATTGAGAGGAAGGAGTGAGTCTCCGCAGAGCGACTGAGAGCCCTGGTGAAGCTGTGTCCCCCCCTTCCCCTGAGCCTGACTCTTTCTTTGGTGGATTCATGTGTTTTGTGCACTGAGGGTAGGTGCAAGGCTTTGTGTCCCTTGGAGCAGCTGTTACCTCTGGTGCTGGGAAGATGCAGGGAAATATGTAAACCCAACATCTACCTTCAGAAGTCCTCCGAATGCTTCATTCATTGTTGGCAGCGGCACTGGTAGAAAGTAAAGGTCTGAACCTGCCAAATATTTCCTGTTAAACACAAGAACTGGGCACTTCTCTCCATCCCTCCTCCTCTTTGGTCTTATCCCTAATTTCTCAGCCCAGTTTTCCATCAAATCTTGTACCTATTTAAGGAACCATCCAGGTTCCTTTTCTGGTTGGTGATGCTGAGGTTGTGGTCTTACAGCCTAAGGTCAGAGATGGAGGGACAGAAGGGACCTTCTGACTCTGCCTGCAAGCCCTGGGGCTGCTATTGGTGTTGATTTCTGAAAAGGGAAGGTAAACTTATTAATGACAGGGACTTTTCAAAGCCCTGGTGGTTTGAATTGCTTGGTTGGGTAACACATGTGAAAAATGTCTCTTCCCACTTTTTACTGCCCTGAGCAGAAATTAATGCAACAGCTGCCATGTTCTGCTGTATGGGACTGGCTGAGCCGGGGCTTTGTGTTCCTGGCCCATGTTCACAGCATCCCCGCTGCCCAGGGTGGTGAACCTGCAGGCATAGTGGACAGGGAAATGGGGGGAAGCAGCAGGGCTGGTGCTAAGGGCCAAGGGGTTTGTGGCCGTGGCTGACTGCCCTTTGTGCTGGGAGTAGCCTGGCAAACCTGTCCAGGACCCCCAGTGTGAGTGCCTGGCTACCCATGTACACACAAGGAGGGAACAGGCAGCTGGGAAGGGATGGGATTGCTCTGCCCTATTAGGTGGTCTCATATAGTTGTAGATAGCAAATACTGTGCCATGGGCAGCCCCTGCCTACTCTGAGCTCCGAGCAGTGAGGAGAGCTTGAGCATCCCAGAAGGCAGTCAGGCATGAGATGGGCTGCACAGCAGGGCATTGCTCCAATCCAGGTCTCAGTCCCTCTGCTCACCTTCAGAGTCAGCATCAGCTGGAGGAAGGATGACTCAGACATCAAAATATAGCATAGGTTTAAAAATAATACAACCCCCAAGGTCTGTTTTCCCCAGTACAGGTGTTCTGTGTTAATTTTAGGTAGTCCAGAGCACAACTTGCTCTGCTGAAACCACTTCACAGTACAGTTACTAACCCTGAGGGTCCCCCTTCAGCCAGTAGGCACACACTCAGGAGGGGAGAGACATGGACAGATGTACCTCTCCATGACTCAGAGTGATGATATGGACTGGACTTTTATCCCTGGCTCCTGCACAATGGGATACAGCTGTTTCTGAGATCTATGTCTGCTATAACCATGTCTACTCCTTGTTTCCTCTCTCCAAAACAGTGACTATCTTCCCATCAGTGTTAACCTTCCATGAAGGCAGCATAGCCACCTTCTCCTGCAATATCTCCATGGAGCATGACTCTGGCTCAGAGTACAGCCTCAATTGGTACAAGGATACCAACCACAGCCAAGGCCAAAAAATAGCTGAGATGAGACCAAACAACCCCGTGATGAAGACAGAGAAGTACCGGCTCACCAACCACACTCCTGTCTTCAAGATTGAGATCCTGAACCTCCACCAGAATGATTCCGGCTCCTACTACTGTGGACTGATCAGCTTCTTTGAACCCGATAAAGTGATGGAGAGCAACCGGTCCCAGCTGGTGGTCACAGGTCAGCCCTGCGACTGAGCTGATGGGGATGGGTCCCAAGCACACTGTAGCTCCAGGGCTTAAGGCAGGCAGTACCTTGTTGGTGGCGGGTCTGACATGGGTCAGGAGAGCACAGCCCTACCCTTTCCCCACTCCTTTGCATACAGGGTTGAGGTCCAGGGACTCTGGCTGACCTCCCCGTGAGCACTGTATCTGGATGTGGTCCTGAGGCACGAGGTCTCCATTCTGCTGTGGGGAGAAGCAAATCCTTATCCATGGATGGAGGCCTGAGACCAGTGTAGGGAACTGCCTTCAGTCTTGTACAGCTCTTCTGGGGACAGGGATTGTGTTTGGGGTGACAACCAGGACTCAGACCCCTCAAACAGCCAGGGTTGGTGTAGATAATGTCATTGCAAAATCACACTCTGTGAGGCTCTGATAATCCCAGGGTGTATGAGACAGAGATCTTGCAGCAATCTCTGCCATCCTGTTGCTTGGCAGCACAGGGGCTTTGAGGGGGTCAGGCTGGCCTTTTATAAAAAGTTAAAACAATGCAAAAGTCACTGTCTTCCCCAACGTCTCTTCCCGATGTGAGCTGATGCTGTGCTGACCCCAGGATGTGGACATGGCAGGGAGGCTTGGGGAGCCGTGTCCTCCATGGTGCTCTGCTGGGCACAGAGTCATGCCACAGGACTGGATGCAGGTGCAGAGTGGAGCCCTGACCCTCTGCACCCCAGCTGTCAGAGGTGTGGGATCATCTTCACCACCTGCAATGGGATGGAATGGGACACATCCAAAACATCCCCCATGTCACATCAAAATCAGGGACCCTGGAGGGATGGTGGGGCTGTGGAAGCCTGCTTGGACTGAGACTATTCTGAGGACAGCCCCCACGTTCCTCTGTTGCCTTTCACAAGGACTATAGAGTCCACTCCTGACCTGCTGTTTTGTTCCCCCTTTTTTGAATGGCTACTGCAGCAGCCCCTGAGATGAGTCCGACTGAGGAACCAGAGATAGAGGAAAGCAACCCCTCAGAACACATTAAGACCATGCTCCTGGGCATCCTGCTGCTGGCTGGGGTGGTTCTGCTGCTGATCTTTGGCTACATCACCATCATGCACAGAAGAGGAGGTATGATCCCCCCTGGGGGCCACGCAAACTCAGCTTGGGACCAGTGATCAGCCAGATGTCTGCAGCTTCTTGGGGTACATGGGCTGGTTCAACATGCTGTGGCATATCCCTATGGGACAGATATCTGCATGCCTAGGGGAGATGGGTGCTTTGAGCCCTGCTTGCCCTTTGTAGAACCCCCAGACCATGTGCAGTGGCTCTACATCACTTGTTACCGTGGTGCCTTAATACTGCACATGAACCCCTTCCATGCACTTTGCCCAGGCATTTTGGAGCATCTGATCACCCTTCTGCAGCGCAGGGCATTGTCTCAGCCACACTGCAGGCACCCTGGGAGCTCTCACAGAGGGCTCCCCAGCATTCTACTAATTAAAATGAAACTCTAGAGTGTGGGCTGGAGTCTCACTTGTCCTTGTAATGCTCAGGGTGTTAGATCCTGGGTGGAGAAGGAGGAAGTGTGGTGAAATGATTGTGGTGTCCAGCGCTCTCTAAGATAATGGGGCTGGGTCAGCTTGTGCTGTTGTGGCAAACAAGCCTCTTCTAACCAAGTGTGTTACTTTGCAGATGTGCAGAAACCGCCAAGTGAAAACACGCGAGTGGTGAGTTTTCCGCCTCTGCTGCCCTGTCACGCTGCAGGGGAGCATTGTGGCATGGCTGGGGTGAGCAGGGTGCAGTGCCTCCTTTTATCAGCCCTTCATAAGCATCTCCTCCTGTCTTGTCTGCTTCTGCTTGATCTTTTCTGCACAGCGACAACTGCTTTTCCACACCTGCAGCAACACAGCCCCATAGCAAAATCAAAAAAAAACCTGGCCAAGAGAAAATGGGACTCTCCAGTCCAACCCTTCATCAAAGCAGGGTTATCTTTGACAGTGGATTGCATTGCTGTAGAAAATTGGAGGATGTTTCCCCCCAGTATATTAAGCTAAAATTTATTTTGTTGCAGCTGGTGCCCGTTTTTTATTCCCTGTTGCCAGGCACCTCCAGGAGGGATCTCTCTCCATCTTAACCCCATTCATTAGGTAGCTGAAGGCAGAGAGTAGGTTCCCCTGTGCTGTGTCCTCTCTGGGCTGAGCAAACCCAGCCCCAGGATCTTCTCATGCACACCGTGCCACTTTGGAGCCCTATGGAGAGGTGAGAAAAGGGCTCCTAGAACCTCTCTGCCTTCCACTGCTGGACAGGCAGAGAGCCCAGCTCAAAGGCAGAGAGCTGAGACCCACATGGCTTTGCAGTGAACCCAAGGCTCATAACCTGGTTCCTCTGGGCACATGCTATCACAGGTCTGTGCATCTTTCTGCTTTGTATGGCTCTCACCCATCTGGGATGTCTCAGAGCTGATTCTGGCACTTGCTGTCAAAAGGGGGCTTGTGTTGGGTACCTCTGCATGTTGAATCACCATGATGGGATTTCCTTGCAGAAGGAAGAGATACCCCCTGTGATGTCCATATCCACTGTGGACTATGGTGTTCTGGAGTTTCAGAGGGACGAGCGCAGACAGGTGCCCCCCGAGACCCGGGCAGCTGACCAGACAGAATATGCCACCATCATCTTCCCAGAGGAGAAACCTGTCACGCCGGTGCGGGGGAAGAAACATCAGGATGAGAAGACTCGACAGCTGCACTCACAGCCCTTCTGTGGGTCAAGGTCCCTCTTCACTGAGGTGTGGGCATGAACACGCTGCTCTGGCCCCTTCCTCCCACTGCAGCTTGCAGGTGGGAAAAATCCAGCATAGCAGGACTGAAGCAACAGAGACACTGCTGCTGGAGTGGATATCAGACAGTTCTGGCCACAGTGTTCCCGTGGCAGTGGGGTGGGTACCACTGGATGAAGAAGGTCCCTGCTGCACAATATGTGTTGCCTCTTTACTCAGGGCATGGAAGATGGACTGGGACAAAGCAGTGATGCCAACAGGTCTGTCCCAAAGGCAATTTACATCATGAGTTGGTTTTCTACCTCCACCAAGGGCTCTGTGGAGTGGCCATGCTGCTTCCCTTCCCCAGGTTGGATTCAACTAACAAAGCATAACTGCTGGAGGAAATCCTGGAAGCCAGAGCTGGAGTAGATCCTGTGAGATGCTGCTCCTGGGAATCCAGGGTTGAGGGCTTCTCCTTGCTCAGAACAGAGGCTGCCTGGTGTACTGCTATTTAAAGAAACTCTTGGGAAGTGGGCAGCTGATTTTTCTCCTGTCTCCAGGCACTCTCCTCCTCTGCAAGAGGGGAAATGTTCCCCTATCTCCCTCCCTCCGCAGGTGGGAGTTGGATCTTGCCACAGGGGTGAATAAAGGGTTTCGCGTCCGGGGAGCTTGTTGACTCGTGATGGCAAGCGCGTGGGCAGGCAAATAACGGCACTGGCAGTGCAGACGAGAGTTGGGAGGTGGCAGCCTCTGTTGTGGTTCCTGGGTCTCTCTGTGAGATATGCAAGCTTCTCTTCCACAAAGCTGCTCTTAATAATTTAGAGAGGCCAATGCTCTTTTTTCTCTTGTCCCTGTCTGAGCTGAGTACCCAGGCTCAGCTGCAAACATGACCCCACCTTACCAGTCTCATCGTGGGGCATTCACCCAGCCCGTGGGGATGAGCATCCCTGCTGTGCCAGGGGTCTGGCTGTCACCAGCCAGGACAAAGCTCACAGCATGGTGCTTGTTGCCGCTTTCTGGCTTCAAACTTCCACTTTCCCTCTTGAAAGAGGTGTCAGGGCTGCGCTGCCTGCCAGAAACCAGAGCACAAAAAAACCCAGCTGCTTAAGGGGGGAGAAACCCTAGTAAAGGAGTGGCTTTGAAGGCAGCGGAGACTTACCGGGAGAGTGTGAAACCCAGTGAAAACAGAGAAAAGTCACTTGCAAGTCACACTTTGGCAGCACTGTCAGCGGGTTTCTTCTTCCCCTACTTCCAGTAAGCTTTGTGGGAACCAGCCTGGGTGCTGGAGGAAGGGCTGAGGCAAGCCAGGCACCACATCTTGTCCTACGTGGGGACTGGAAGGTCCATGAGAAAATTTCAGAGGGGACCAGATGGGATAAACATTCATTTGTGATGGCTTTCATCTTTCCGCAGGATGGGACAGTGGATATGGTGTCCCCTCTAGGTCCCTGGTGCTGCCTCCTTGGGCAGTGCCGTAACTTCCATGACATTCACTCAGGCCAATGTATGGGGCCCTTTTGCCAGCAGCAGCCCTGCTCCTTGCTCCAACAGCTCTGTCAGAGCTGCTGTGGCCGTCTGGGCCCGGAAAACCAAGGCAGGAGGCAGCTGCAGTGGGCGAGAAGCGGGAGCTCTGTCAGCAGTTTTGCTTTTGGCTTTCCTGTCAGACACTACACCGGTGTGAGAGGGTGGGCCAGTGGGCCCCACTTCATATTTTCCATCCTGCCTCGCAGGCAGCAGAGGTGCCGGATCTTGAGTCCTTCCTGCACCCCCAGGCTGCAGCTATGACTCCTCCGGGAGCAGCTGGGGCTGAGTCCCTTCCTCGCTTGGTGAACGGTGGTCTGCGGCTGGCCAGAGGCCCCCAAGCTATCTGGCGGGGTTAGAGGTATAGTAAAAGCATCTCCCTATGACATTTGGGATGGGAGAATGTCCAACCTGTCAGTGCCTGTGCCCCTCTGATCCCCATCAGTCTGGCTGTGATCCTGCTCCTTGCTGGGAGGAAGGTTGGGATGTGTGGGGTGAGTGGTGGGGATGCTCCAGGCTGCCGGACACCATCTCCCATCCCTGTTTGGAGCACAGGGTGTCCAGCACTGGCAGAGACAGGAGCTATGATCCCCTGCACTGGGCAGGCATTGGCTATGTTGGCCAGAGCAGGAACTGGGCTGGAATAGGCTCCAGGCAGAATGCAGATTTCAAGCCCCAGAATGAGCATCCCCAAATCAAGCAGTGCATTGAGATGGGTGTCAGGCCCAACACCCCAGCATCCTGCTTGGGAATGGGGAGCTGAGTGTGTTTGTGTGCAGGAGCTGATCTTCTGTCTTTCTGTGCAAGCCAAGAGAGCAGACACATGCAGTTTTGACTCTCCCTCTGACCTGGTGATGGTAGTTCAATCTTCCTGGAGTCACTGCATGGGATCTGGAAGAAGCTGTTTTACCTCCTGTCCTGAGAAGTCCCCAGATCTGACTTTCCCAGCTCCTTCACTCCTTCTGCTGCCCCTCCCTCCCTATCACAGCCCTCCTGGTTTTGCTCATCACTGCACCCATACCATTGCCTGTTGTTTGAACTGACTGGCAGGTTTATGCCCCTTCTCTCCACTCCACATTAAGCAAGGGCCCAAGTAAACTCATTTCCACCTAGGATGCAAAGCTTTGTGTCATGTTTTTTGAGGGGGCTGAGTTGACACCTTCAAGTCCTTTGGCTTTCCCTGCCCACATCAAGAAGAGGCTGGGCTGTGATGGGCCTGGTGTGGTTTTGGGGCACATCCTTTTTGCTGCAGCTGCTTTGTTGGCTCTGAAGGGCTGTGGGTGACAGGGTTTCAGTGGTCGTTGGTTTAGGCTGTGGAGAGGAGGTTTGCTGAAGGGCTGTTAGGCAGACCTGACCGACCACCTGGCTCTGCATTTTGACCTTGTGTTCCTTGCAGCATCACAGCCACTGGGACTGAGCCCTGTGCCTTAGAGTTGCTGACCAGGGACAGAATAAGAAGAGGGCTCCAGGCTGGTCCTCCATCCTATTTTGGGTAACTGGTGGCTTACATCAGTGCAAGAGGGAATAAAGAACAAGGCCCTGAAAAATTAAATGGCACCTGGAACCTGACTCTGTGTTCTCAGATGTGTCATCACTGGGAATGACTCCTGAAATGCCGGAGGAAATAGAGTGTAGGTTTGGGTCTGCCCACCTCATTCCTCTTGTCATAGTGATGTGAGTGATGGTGAATGCTCCTGAGAACCTCTCCTGTGCGCAAAGCTCACAACTGCGCAGCAGCCAAATGGGAGCAGGGTCTGTGTGTCCAGTTTTTTCCACCATGTATCCCCCCAGAGCACGCATCCCTAGCCTGGCTGTGCACACTCATGGGCAAGCACACACAAATACTCGTGAGCACACAGATGTGCAAGCAAATCCACATGCAAAATTGTATTCACACCCCCAGATTTGCACAGTTACTGTTACCAAATGTATTTGCACTCCCTGCAGACATGTATCCCCTCAGCTCCCCATCCATGTGCCACAGCTTCTCCTGTACTGGGACCTGGGTGCAGCGAAGGGGGTGATTTCAGGTGCTGAAGCTGCTGCATTTCCTGCACGATCTGGTCTGGCAGTACTCCTCTGAGGAGTTGCTGCCACCACCGTCAGAGCCAAAATGCTTTGTCAGCTCCCTGAGACACACACCAGCCTCTGGAGAGCCTCTTCTCTGGTCCCATGCTGCAGTCTTGATGATGGAAATGGCCAGACCCCTCTGGGAGACCCGAGGGAGCTGAGCCTGATCCCTGTCAGCATCTGCAGGAAGCTTGGATTGTGACTTCACATGCCTGAGCTATACCTAAGCAAGCAAAACCCCCTACATGATGCTTGGGAGCCAGCTTGGCTCTTTATATACCCCAACCTTGATTAAAGGTGGTTGGAAACGACATGTGAGCAAGCATCTCTTAAAGAAACCTGTTTCACTTAAAGAAACCTAAACTTATAAACCATACCTTGGGAAAATTGGGAAGGCAGATGGAGAAGAAATTCTTTCCTGCAGCTTGCACCAGTGTCTTTGAGGAGAGCTGTGCCACAGAGCAGCAAAGTGCTGTTTCTGAAACACAGGGCATTGCAGATGCTGGAGAGGGAAAGGCTGGCCAGGACACTGAACAGTAAGGTCACTTTCAGGTGAGCACTGTCCTGATCACTGGGAGATCTTGGAGACATGTTTTGGTTTGGAAGAGGTTAGGCTAGAGGTGCTGCAGCAGGTGTGGGGGTTATTTGACCCCTGAGTTAATGGAGTGGTCTGTGGGTGGCACTGGTCTGTCAGGCACTGTAGTGCGGGAGCATTGCCATGGTCTTGACTTGCTGGGAAAGCAGGTGTCAGTCCTGGAAGAGACAGGCTGGGGTGAGCTAGTTGGTGGTGTGGTTGGTCATGGGGGGGCTGGACTGATAGGCAGGCTGCTGGTGTCCCTAACCATGGCCAGTTTGCACAGCCCTGGTGTGTCCTAAGGACTCCAGGCCACAGTATTTCTGTCTTGTCCCACTAAAAGCCTCACCCTGCCAGTCCGTGAACTGCTGTAGCCTTGTAAATTATTTGTGTTTCCTCCTGCTGCCCTCATTTTGCTTTCTCTAGTTTTGCTTTGAGTTGTCTCCAGGGTTTCTTCTCTCTCTTCCTCCCTTTGGTGGGATGTGATACTCAAGCAGAGTGCAGGCAGGCCAGATCCTGACACTTGGGGGCTTGGAGGGCCAGGCAGGAGCCCTGTGCCTGCTCACTTCACTGCCCCAAGACCAAACCTACTGCCCATGGCACTGGAGCACAGCCTTGCTGGAGGATGCTGAGCTCTCTCCTTATGCCTGAAGGGACAATCAGAAGGCTCACCTGAAAGTCAGGGATCCCAAACCCATGTGGAGTGATACCTGCCCACATCTTCACATCCATCTACTCTGTTAAGTCTCTCCCCATCACTCAGGATCCCTCTCCATCCTGGAAGTCCAGGGTGATGGGGCAATGTGCCCTCTCTAAAATCTAGCATGGACATACTCCCCTTTCCAGAGGACCTGATACTCCTTGCCTCAAATCCAACCTGGGATAGGTAGGCCCTTCTGCTCCAAGGGCTTGAGTGTGAAGGCAGTCCAGCCTAGAAGGGAATCTACCGCTATTGCATGTGTTGGGTTTCACCACAACAGTGTGACAGCCATTCACCGTCAGCAGTGGCAAGATTGGAGGGGGACTGAGGCACAGAGAGCTAGCATGGAGGTGTGTCCCAGGAGTATATGGATGCCCAATTCACCGTCTACTTCAAGGAGGGGGAAAAAGAGGATCCAGGAAACTCTAGATGAGTCAGCCTGCCTCAGTACCCAGAAAACTGCTGGAACAAATTAGTAAGGCCACCAAGTGGTTACACTGACAGGGCAGTGCTGTGGCTGAGATCACACATTTAGCAGGAACATGTGTCAAACCAGCCTCATTTTCTCTTCATTAGGGCAGCAGACTGGGTACCACAGGGAAAGCGGGAGTGATGCTATCTTTGTACTCCCTTATGTGACATTCTCATAAGCAAGTCAGGGAAATGGGAAATTCTGACCCTGTGGGTGGATGACTTCCCAAGAAGCTATATCCCGTGAGCAGTTATCAATAGCTCGCAACAGCAGACACATCAAACCAGCTTTTTGTGGAAGCATGGCTCACATACAGACAAGCTGCTACTGAAGGAGGGTGTAGGGGCTGTTTGGGTGGAGGATTAGAAATCAAATTCACCCTGGAAAAGATCAAAAACGTCCTGAAAGAATGACTGATGGAAAAGAATTGAGTGTGTTCAGTGCAGGAAAATATGAGGGATGTCTTCATAGTGGGAAAAAGCACTGGTATGAAGGAAGCAGTTTAGGGTTCTGCCCTGTTGCTCAGATGTTGGTCCATCTGTCCTGCAAACCTTACTGTACTCAGCCCATGGACACAATATCCCCATTGCTGAGGAGATGTCTGTCTCTGCGGTCCTGCCTGGGGACCAGGGTTGAAAATCCCTTTCTGCCCCTCACAGAGACTGCCACCTGTGTATAGGGTGACCCATCCTAAAAGAAGGGATGGATGTCCCAGCAAGGATGGCGTGCACATGGGACAAGGAGTGTCCTCATGGGCCTGGACTGGAGGGGTGGGGGACAGGGAGGCTGACACACAGTGAAAGATGAAGAGGAGGAGAAGGAACTTTGGGAAACTTTCCTGCTTCCGCAGGGGCTGCTAATGCAGGGGTGGGAACTCAAGTCAAAAATAATTTCAGGCTGTGTGAAAGCAGCAGGGAAATTACCACACAGACTGCACCTTGTGTCCTTCCTTCATGCACCCCATGGAGGAGCCATGACCAGCGTGCCGGGATGGGGAGGATTGTCAGGGTCTGTCCCCAGCAAGGGCTGCCAGCCTAGTGAGGTCATGTTATGTCCAGGACAGGGCTCATCCCTGCCCTCTGTTGAGGCTGGGCTGCTCCCTGTACAATCAGCTTTTGTTTCCAAGCAGGTGCTGGTAAGCAGCAAGGTGCTTTGGCAGAGCTGAGAGGTGTATGTGAAATAGAACAGGACGTCAAAGCAGTTTCAGCTCTGGGGGTGGTTCCGGGAAAGTCCCTTTAGTAAAAGCAAGTCAAAAGCTTTAATAGAGGGACCAGCTCCTGGCTCTGTCTCAGAGATGACTGTGAGGGCTCGGCACATTGTGAGTTGTGATTTGAGTTGTGTTGCCATGATGTAAGAGGGGACTGGTTTCCATCACAGCTGGGTTTTGAAGGCAGAGACCCATCCCTGTGCCAGAAGTGCCACTGGACCCCAGCTGAATAGTGTGTCTGAGGGGCAGTGTTTTGGACCCTGGAACAGGAAGCATGGGAAGCAGTGCCTGTCCCATTGGGAGCAGTCTTGGGGAGGAAGAGCTGGGCTGAAGTCACAGATTCTCCAGAAGAAGTGATTGGTTTCTTTGGGTGAATAAGATAGTACCAGGAGAGACAGCTGTGTCCCTGCAGGGCTCTTCCTCAAAATAGCTTGAGGTGTTTAACACAGTCACGGCTGCCCTAGATGTAAAGGGGAGGTGTCAAAACCTTTAGGTTCTTCTTGCATTCAACACTCACAGAGTAAACCTTGGACAATAACACAGAGAGGTTCAAGGGAGCAGACAGCTGCTGCAGGGTGGGGGCCCAATCCCAGTACCCTGCTGCTGCTGGGTCCTGTGCCATGCTGGGCCATGGTGCCATCTGTAAGGCCAGCCTTGCTGCTGCTAAGCTCCCACTTTCTGCACAATGAGATTTGCAGCCCTGGAAACCCCACTCTGGCAGGGTGCATGAAGGGGTCTTCTATAGTGAATCTATAGAAGTGCAGGCCACTGGGAAAGGAGTGAGAGTGGGGATGGGGGCAGTCTAGGCTGTCATCCTTTCCCTTGTCCACTTGGATCAAACTGGGGCATAGGGCTGGGCAAGGATGAGGACCTTCAAACAGCAGTGCCACCAGTGCTGGATGTAGGCAGAGCTGGTTTTCAGCCAGGAGAGTGCTGGGCAGATCCTTCAGGATTTGATTGCCAGGATCCAGCTGGAGATTCTGTCTGGAGCGCTCCATGAGAGTGAGCACTATGAGGGCTGTCACCTGGGAATACACTGGGGGACACAGTGGGGACATAGGGATGCATGAGAAATCCAGCTCTGTAGGGACACAGGAGAAGATGGGAGATGCAGCCATCCCCTGGGGAAGCAAGATGCCAGTGACGATCGTGCAGTCATCTGTTCACTGCTGAGCACTGGATGGGTTTAGGAGCAGCTCAGGAGACATCACCCTTTGATGTGCCTGTGTCATTCTCATTGTAGTTTTTGTTTTTACTTGATACCTCTCACAGGGAGGCTGGCCAGTCATGCCTGGCTGGTGAATGGCTTCTATTAACTCCATCAACATTCTGGCTTGCTCTGTTTCAGTGGCCCCGTGCACCAGACTGTGCTGGCATGCTGACTGCTGGGGTGACATGGGGGTTTTGAACATCCCCCAAACTGAACTGCATAGCTTGCTTTTCTCTGCTGTTTTCTCTGGAGTTCATACATTGCCTGGACTGTTGAGGAGCCAAAGCACAGATACAGGCGACCTGCTACTTCCTCCGTATAGTAAGAGCTGAAGTGAACAACCTCCAGACTGCTTTGGGTACTGAAATTGGTTTTAGGACTGTCTATCAAATTAGTCTAATAAGGAACAGACCTGCAGAACCATTGAGGCAGATGCATTCATTCTCTCCTGACTTGGTAAATTATTTGGTCCTGGAGATGGATATGGTAGCAAAGATTCCATGACTGAATTAATGGAAGAAAGATGGGCTGAAGGAAAGACAATAACCAAACCCAGAGCAGCTTGCACAGCATCAATCCCCATATGGGCCATTCACTTAAAAGTTGGACTCAATGATCCTTGTGAGTCTCTTCCAACTCAGAATACTCTGTGACTCTGTGAAATTGAACATGGCAGAGACATAAATCCCTGGCTGTGCAGCTTCCCGGGTCCTGTCCTGTCTTGTCCCATCCTGTCTTCTCCTCTCCTCCCTCCTGTGTCCTACAGGGTCCTTTACACTCCTCGCTGGGTTTGCTTTCTCTGCTAGTGTAAGATTCTCCCGTATTTTCACATATTCAATCTGCAGGCTATTGGTTAAAAAAATGTACATAACAAGAAAACCCTGCGTGACCCAGGGGCTGTGTGTATCTGGTTTCTTGAGTGTTCCGTCCTGCTTACCCCACCAACTCTCACCCTTCCCCAGCGCCTTCACCCCTGAGCAGCCTCAGCAGCCCTGGCTGTGGAGCCACGCGGTGGAGCTGCAGATCTCCGGCACTGCACTGGGAAGCACCGGGACCCGCCAGCATTGGGACGGGACAGCATTCCCTACATGGGCTGTGCCCTCCGTCCTGTTTCTGTGATCAGCTATTTCCCTGGAGCATGGTCCCCCCAAAGCTTATCCTGTGTGGGACTGGAACTCGTCTGTGGATGAGTAGCTTTGCTCGGAGGAGGAGGAGGCTGATCCTGCAGCCTGGACCAACTCCCTCCCCTCCTGTGCTGGGAGCCGTCCGCCCTCTCCCCGCCGGCATTATGTCATGAAGCAGAGACAGGGCCAAGTTTCTTGCTGCCATTGCCCATGGCCCTCTTTCCATGCTGAGGTTTTCCCAGCCCCAGTCATCATGTCTAGCTGTCTGCAGCCTCCCCAGCCACTCAGCTGCTGAGGGGTTACTCCCTTGCCTCTGCCTGAGAAGCCAGCTCTGGTGGAGACTACATCTCTGCAGGAGTTCTTTTCTTTCTCGAGTCTCTCTGCACTTTTACAAGGGCAGATCCATCCCTTGCTCTCCTGCAAGCCTTCTGCACACCTGCTGTGCTCCCCATCCATGGCCTTTTGTGAATACACTGCTTTTTCCCTGGTCCCCTCCTTGCCTCTGCCTACACAGCCTGTCTCCTCATGCTGTGTAAGCATGTCCCTTCCATCATGCAGCCCTTTCATCCCCTCCCCAACACTCAGAGCTGCCTGTGCATATATGGGCTTCTCAGCTATGGTCTCATTTTTGGGGTTCTTTCCAGAATACCCCTCTCCAACATGCAGTTGTGTCCATCCCCCCAAAACTGCACTCAAAGTGCTGCTTTCTGTGGCTCCTGGCACTTTTGGAATCCAGAGCAAGCCCTCACAGCTTGGCTCAGGCCCTAAGGTTGGTGAGCAGTGTCCATGCCCCCAGCTGGCATGGAAACAGTGAACCCACCCCAGGGCAGGTGGCTGAGGGAAGAATGATGCTCTCTCCCTTTGTGGGTCCTGTGCAGGTCCTGGCTGTCCCCCCTGAGATTGGGCTCTGCCGCAGCCAACTCTCAGCTCATGCCTGGCAGTCACATGCAGCCAGGGGCAGTAAAATTTCACCCAGGGCCGTTTTGCTGGCTTTTCACTGCAGCCAGACTGATAAATTGCTGTCTCCGCGCCTGTCTCCCTGGAGAGAAGCTCTCACCACTCTGGCAGGTTGTGAGGTGCCAGCAAATGCAAAGGCCATTGTGGCTCCCACTTTTCTCCTTGGCTGCTTGTTCCCAGCCCACCCTGCAGCCACTGCAATGCCTGTGGGGTATGAGAGGTTGGCACTCAGCAGTGGCAGCTTGGTGAGTAGGGGTGAGGGCTGGGTTGCACTGGGGATTTCCGGGCAGAGCCATCGACAGGAGGTGGAGGAGAGTCTGTATTTATGAGTTAGGGCCGTAATATTTTTTAATGTGCCCCAGAGCTGTATGGGCTCAGATCCTACAAATGTTGGCTTAATGCTCAGGAGACCATGGCTTGATTTTCTCTCTTCTCTCCTTTACCCTCAGTGTCTCTGGACATGTCAGCAGACCCACCACCCTCCTCCCTTGCCATCAACACAGAGGAGCCTGGTGCTGTTTTTCAGTTCTGTGCCATAGAAAAATAGGGATCAACAACCCAGCCCTCAGCCTTGGATCTAGGCACAAGGTAGGAAACAGTGCCATGATTTTAAGTTCTCTCCAAAGGCTAGATTTTCACAGCCTGTGATGCAGAGATGCCCGGCAGAGCTTTGTCCCTGCCTCAGCTCACATCTGAGCTTGCTGCAGAGTCTCTGCTGCGAACGCACACTTTCTCAGTCCAACAGCTACTGGGGATGGGCTGATTTTTCACCTATTTTAAAGCAAAAATCACATGCCTATTATTTTCTCTTCACGTCATTTGAACTCAGATCTAATTGCTATTCTCAGCATACAGGTTGCTGCCCTCTCCTCTTGCCATTGTCCCTTCTTTGGTGATGTGCTGAGGCCATAAATAATTAAAGGCCAGAATCTCATCTGTCAGCCTTTTTGTGATTTGTATTCAGAGCTATTCAGGATCTGTCTCAGGCCATGGCTGAGCAACTGTTGGAGTGAAGGATGGTGTGAGAATCCTCCTGGGAGTGGAGGTGTGTATGGAAGAGACTTGCAACCAGCCTTGACCATATTCCTCTTGGAACGAAAGTCTCAGGGCACAAACTCAGTACATATAAAATTTTATTATGTTCTGAGGAGGAAGACTTCAGAGAACCATCCTTACATGACATTAGATATTTTACAGAATGTAAAAAAATGTAAAAGAAATATATATATATTAAAAAATACCTTGCGGTTACATGACATAGCCAAGAATACAGTTCATAGTATATCTCCAAGTCTGACCTTCCTTAGGCCTTCTGCTCCTCTACATGCTCTACAAATGGCTTTTTGGATAACAGCAAAATGTCAGAGTGGCTCATCCACTGCTGCCTTCTTCCTTTTACTGCAAAACCAAAGGAGGAGGAGGCAGAGAGACAGGAAGGAGGCTACAGGCACACAGAGAGAGGACAGCAGGCAATTTTTGCATGTTGCTTACTGTTCTTAGGAGGGTTTTGCTGGCAAATGAAGGAGAAGGTGTTCCCGAAGAAGGAAGGTAAGCTCACCTGACCTTGTTCCTTAGCGGGGCTTATTTGTCTACATGGGTTTGGAGGGAATCTGGTGGGATATAAATACTTGTGGTGTGTTAGGTGAGTTTTGGTCAGTCTAAAATGACTTGGACACTTGCAATAGGCCACAAGAGGCATGAAAAAATGCTGGACACCATTGGTAAGCTGTAAATCAGCTAAATCAATGACCTAAAAAGCTGTTAAAAGGGACTAGGTTCTTGCAAGAATGAGTAAACTGCCATGCAGGACTAATCAGGCCTCTGAGAAAGAGGTGAAAGCCTGAGAAAGGGTGTTTCATCTGAAAATAAGTATTGCTTAGGTACAGCCAATGTGATGCTGTCTCACGTGCTGGAAAACTCTCCCTGGGAGGTCTGCTGTGGCTGGAAACCACAGAGCTAGTCTGGAGAAGGCTTGATGTGATAGAGGATTGGAAAAGTTTTGGTGGCTGGAGGTGAGGGTGGTACTGAGTCCAAATCTGTGCTCCCTGTCCCTGTGTCCCCTGTGGGTCACTCATCCTACATGGTGGAATACAGGTAGACCACTTGGGCTGGTGCTTTCTTGGCAGCCATGGCTGAAGTTTAGGGCTAACTGTGGATGTGTCCTCACATCCTTAAGAACAGGTGGTTATCACCTGAGATGCCACCAGGCAGGGGTGTTTGTTTGCAAATAAAAATAATAGCAACTCCCCAGGACTCTCTCACTACTCCTTGCACAGAAAGTGTGGGCAACCTGTGGGGTCCAGGCCTGCCCAAGTGGGTTTCCTGCACCGTCCATAGACTCTATAGTTGCATCTTCTGATGGGAAGATTTGCCAGAGAGTCCCAGGGGTGGGGACAATTCCTTGTGCATGGCACAAAGCTTTGGCGTCAGGGAAATGCTGCCTCAGTTGCTGTGCCTTTTTCCTGGCTTGGAGGGAGGCTCCCTAGAGTATGGGTGAGGTTTGCAGATGAGCAGCACAAGCTGAGGACACCAGCTGAGATTCTGCCCTTCACTCCCTTCCCCCAGCTCCCTAGCAAGCATTTCCTAAGAATGCAAGTGAAGGGATGCAGGACCAAGTGAAACAAATGACCTGGAGGGCTGGCAAAGGCTTGGCATGTGTGGAGTATCGTGGCTGTTGCTTGCGAAAGACCAGAGTCTGGAGCACATTAAACAATAACAACAACAAGAAGGAGAGCCGCGGTGGCAGCAGGCTGCTTAGTCACTCATCTCTCCAGCTCTGGGTCCAGAAATGTCCACCTCTCTGAGGAGCCTGTTTTCTTCTCCACCCAGTCCACATAGTTAGAGACCTTGGTGTACACACCATACACCTGCTTGCTGCCACACTCCTCCGGGCCACCCCATGAGACCAGCCCTTGGGCCACCCACCTCCGGGTTCCTGGGTCCTGGATGACAAAAGCTCCCCCACTGTCTCCCAAACAAGTGTCCTTCCCACCTTCGTAGTAGCCAGCGCAGAACATGTTCTCGGTCACGCTGTAGTTCCCTGAGCGTGACTCATAGCTGGTCTTGCACTCGGCGTGCAGCACCACCGGCAGCTTCACATACTGCAGGATGTCAGACAGGGTCCTCATGCCTGAGCTGATGATCTCATCCACTGTGATGTTGGGGTTGGAGATGCCCCAGCCAGCCACCAGTCCCAGCGTGTTGGGGTGAGGCCCCTCCAGCTCGTGCTCGAACTGGGGCAGACAGACTGGCATGACATACTTCCCCATGGTCACCTTCTCCTTCAGCTTGACCAGGGCAATGTCATGGTTGTAGTTCTGGATGTCGAACTCCTCATGGAGGATGATCCTCTCCACTGTCCGGTTGACAGCATCCATCTTGTTCCTCACATCATGAAGGGCCAGATAGACAGTGACGTGTTCCTTGGAGACGGGGATGACAGTCTTGTCCCGCCGCTGGGAGCGGAGCACATGGGCAGCTGTCAGCACCCAGGAGTCTGAGAGCAGGGCCCCACTGCCAAACCATTTGTCATTGGGCACCCGGGACATGTCCTCCACCACAATCAGGGCCTGCCAGGGGAAGAAGCCAGGCTCTGCGTTCCGCCCGCCGATGATGCGCTTGATGATCCCGGGCAGAGGACGAGCCGGCCGGCCACACACTGGGGACAGAACGGACAGGACAGTTACCTCCAGCTTACTTATCTAGAGAACAAAGGAAAAGGGATATCCCTGTGCATTAAGCCACATAGCTCGTTATCTTCAAACCAAACACTCTCTTTTGTAGTTTCTGGAGTGATTTGGCCAGATCCACACCACTTTAGAAGCAGAAAGGCAAATGAATAAACCTGCAGCCTCACTGTGACCTATATGCTCATTCAGCCCTTCCCAGACCTTTCCGCCACTTGCCTGGCTCCTGTTCAGTGTGCCAAGAAACCAGAGGAATGCCGGTGGGATGGCTGGAGCTCGACAGTCTCACCCCTTGCTCTGAGACCTGTCGTGAGGTCTGTGTTCTCAAGGCCATGGCATTTGCTCTCCCATAAGAGCTGTGGCTGAGGAAGGCTCAGCCATGTTGCCAAGCACCATGGGTTTTACTCCTGCACCTCCTCACCACAGTTCTGGCAGCCAAACCAGAACCCCTGTGCTCAGCTCTTCAACAGACCCAGAATTAATACCTCAAGAGCCCTAATGTGCTGTCTGGTTGGTCTTCAGGAACTTTATCCAGGCACTGTGACATAGTGTGAGGAACAGAAGGGACTCAGGATGCTGAAGGTGACTCTGAGAGGGTTGGACAGGGTGGGCAAGGGACAATCCTGTCCCTGTGAAACTTAAGCCTTGGGACATAGCTGTTGGTAGTGGGGCTGATTCATGCCTGTGGTAGCACTGTGGAGGGGGACTCCCAACTGGCTGGTGGCTGCTGATGTCACCAGGAGGTTGTGGGAGTCAGTTTAGGCTTGTCCTTCTACACCTGGAACAGTCCTGAACGGCAGCAGCTCAGATGCTGGTCTCATCCCTCTGAGTCTGCAAAGAGAATCCATATCCTCCATGGAAAGTGCCAGGCCTCTGCCCTGCTGCCACCTGTACTGAGAAGGGAGGATGCAAAGCCTCACAAAAAGAGAATCTGACTTCTCAGGGTGATGGGATTGGAGCTGAGAATTAGCCTTGGAACCAGTGCAGGAGCACTGGGAGCTGCTAAGGTGGATTTGTGACTGGGGTCTGCTTTTAGGAAAAGTGTGACTCTAGTAGGGAGGGAGCATGGTGAGTGTCTCTGCATGTGCTGTGCACCCCTGCCTTTTCCAGTGCTGAAAGGAATAGAAAACAAGCTTAGGAAAAGAATTCCTGTGTCCCAGCCCAGATGGTCTGCTGCACTGAAGCCGATGGTCAGACCAGGGAGATGGTTTTAGAGGAAGTGCATCCAGCCAAATATTTATTCTATTAAATTACATATCAAAAATGCTGACCAGGCTGCAAATGCTACCACTAATGGCAGAGGCAGGGATGGAGTGGCCTGGAAGGGAAGTTTCTATTGACAGGGAGTTGCGTGAGACATGGGGGAAGATCTGAAGAACAGCTGGCCAGATGCTGTCTGCAGATGCTGATCTCAGGAGAGCGTCACCCTCTCTCTGGGATTTTCCATTTTCCTGAAGTCTCTCTGACTCCTGTCACTAATCAGAAGGCCTGGAAAAGGCCCATGAAAGCAGCTATGGCCCCAAAAGCTGTCCCCATATGCTCCCAGCTCAAATTAGTTCAGGCTGAAACATCAAGCAGAGATGCAGGGAGCAGCTGCCACAACAAGAGCAGCCACAGCCCTCATCTTGGGAGTTTTGTGGGATGCAGGGAATCTCAGGGGTCCCTCCTCTGGACTTGCAATAGCTCAGCATGACTGGAGAGCAGACGCCCTCCATGGGGCTGAGCCAGTGTCTGGACCCTGGGGTGGTTGCAGCTGCAGCTGCTGCATGGCAGCCAGATCCCTGCACCTCTCTGGAGAGTCTTCCTTGCACATCTGATCCCAACCCACACCCAAGCTGCCTCCAGGCCCCCGACTTGCCAGCCGGACCTGGCCTCACTCTTGGTTATGGACAGCAAAGGTCCCAGAGACTTTTGTTTAATCCAGAGTGAGCGCTTGTCCTGGAAACTTGCTGGCTGCAAACATTTCTGCCACTGCTCAAAGACTTGGGACTTTTCCTTCCCTGTAAAGCACTTGAGTTTTTCTGCAAGGCTTGAAGAGGTGATAATTGCTACTGGATGTCTACACACTGCCTATGGGAGCTGCCAGGTAATGCTCTGCCTTTGGCTGGAGCCGCTGCCAGGGATGCTGGAGGCTGAACATGGCCAGTGTGCTCTGGCCTGGGGCTGCTGGTTTCCTTGTCTTCTGGAATGAGTAGCATGGGGAGTCCTGACACCCAGGAGCACTGTGACCCCACTGCTGCCCTATACTGCCAGGGCCACAGTGCTGCCCAATGCCACCACTGCACTCTGACCATCTGGGACAGCTGAGATAGCAGAAAACCTCTGTCCCCACCACTCTCCTGGACTTGCATTGTGGCAGTTGGATATGAATAGCCAAGGCATGTGGCACTGTCACCAGCGAGCATGGTCCCTGCCTAGTGAACTATTAGATCTGGTCAGGCATGGCAGCATCCCCTCCCTGCATGTCCCACTCCCCCACACTCCTCACTCCTCCATGCTCCACACTCCTCACTGTGGGAACCAGCTGCCCCAGTATCAGTACCTGGTCGGCAGGATGGCAGCTTGGTCCCCAGCTCCTCGCTCCTCCACACCCCAGATGCATCACACATGTAGGTGGCTGGAAGAGAGCAAAGTGTTAGCTGGTCTGTGGTTCTGGCGTGAAGGGGTGTCCTTTGCACTGAGGACAGGTTGTCCAGCTGTAAGGATGCTGAGAACCCCTTTTCAGAGCACCAAGTGACCTCCCTTTTAATGCTTTTTGTGCTCCATTCCCTGGGGGACCCTGGCAGCCCTGTCCCCATGCCGGGGACATGCCATCATCCTCGGTTTCATTGCCTTGAGCTGTCTGGAGGGCTGTGCTGTGTCCTCAGCTTCTGCTGGTGATTACCTCCACATAAATATTGCCAGTGCCAGCTTTGCTTATGCATACGGGATGCTGGCACCAGATGCACAGGGCCAGTGGGAGATACAAGCAGGGAGACAGGAATGTGAGGAATTCCTTTGGCTTTGCTTGCTGAGGGAGGAGGAGGAAGATGGGCTGGGGTGTGTACACACCCTTTCTGCTGCCCAGAGCCAAGTCTGAAGGGTGCAGAGACTCGTGGCTCTTGTCAAAATACCTTGTGGTTTTTCTGTGGTGGTGAATCAGGGGTATAGGGGACAAACCCCAGTCTGATATGATCCCACTGCTATCTGTTCAACTCTGGCTACGTTGAACATTTGAGTGCTGGGATGAGGAGCCTTGCACAGCCCTTACTGAGGCTTCTGGACCTGGTGCTCTCTCCAGCAGCAGCTCCTTTTACTTTTTCAGAAATGTCATAGTCTGCAGGGAGCAGATGGCAGGGTTAGAAGGCAGAATATGGAACACCCACACTGCTCTGCCAAGGTTGTGAAACACCCAGGGTCAACTCCATCCTACCTCACTGAGGAGCAGGATATGTCCAGCCTGGCAGTCCAGGCAGTGCAGACACAGGATACGGTGTGTGTAGGCTACATCCACACCCTGCCGTTTGCAGAGCACCCTGGAGCAGCCACCCCAAGCTCCCCCCTGCCTGACTCCAAACCCACACTCACATGGCCACGTGCCCACCTGCACTGTGCCATGGAGACGTGGCCTGGCCCCACTGCTCACCCGTGCTGTTGGGGGCCATGTGGTAGTAGGGGTGCTGGCAGTGGTACTGGATGGCTGCTCGGTAGGTGGTCAGGTTGCTTCTGGTGGAGTAGGTGACAAAGCCATGCTCCAGCTCCGGTGGTGCCTTGCAGTCAGCAACTGAAACCCAACACAGAAGGGGGATTGAACCCTTGGGGTATCCAGACAGCCAGCAGGCAGGTAGTGCTGGGCTTTGGCATGTGATGGGGGTCCTGTGGGGCAAAGCAAGGACCTGTATAGTTCTGTACCCACTTTCTCTAGGGCTCTGCAGGAGACACAGCCTGACACAGCCTCAGACAGCAGCTGAAGGCTCTCAGTCAGGGTAGCCTGGCTCTGTGAAACCCTCCCACAGCCACCCTGCACACAGAGTGTATGAGAGCGGCACAGTTCTCCTGCATGCTCTATGGCCAGCACCACTCATTCTGGTGGAGACCCCAGCCCCAGAAAGTCCTCTATTTAGTGTGAGATCTCTCTGCTTTACTGTTGAGAGGGGAAGAAGCCTGCTCTGGCAGGTGACATCTGTTGTGAGATGGTCCTGGACTATGTCTTTTCGTCCCTTAGGAGTGGGTAGGAAGAAGTGGGCAGTAATTCACCAGTCTATGCTGTGCATCAGGGGTGTTCCTCTATGCACGGGGCTTTGCTGAAAGCACAGTCCAGTCCATCCTGCTCTGGTCTTGCTCACCAAACAGGGCTGTTAAGCATTTACAGATCAGGCTGAACAACCCTTGGTCCTGCCTGTCCTATGACAGCAGGGGATGAGGGACATTAAGAGTATGGCTTGGTTGGTCTGCAGGCAGGCATGAGGCCAGCAGATGTGGGTGAGAACAAACACGCTCCAGGGCTTCAGCAAGGTTGGCTCATGGTCTCATGGAGGCGTAAGAATTCTCAGGATGCCTCTGCTCTTCCCCATGGCCTGTCCATGGTCCCCTTTCTCCCCTAGATCCATCAGAGTGCCCTGTCCAGCCTCTCCTCCCACCTTGTCCCCTGTATTGGGTTTGTGCCAAATATACCAGGAAGGACCCAAGACTCGGAGAGGGTTCATCCACCAAAGCCAGGAGTTACTCCTTCAGAGCTGCAGCTCCCTGCCACGTGGGCAGATCACAGCACACCCAGCAATGCTGTGCAGCCTCTCACTGCCCCACCCCGGGGGACCAGCCCCAATGGAGGGCAGGAACCAGTCTGCTCCTGCCAGGAACTGCAGTGTTCTGGAGTTGGGTTATGCTGTGTTTAGGATGAGGGGTTGAGTAGGGGATGGGCAACTTTGCAGAAAGCAGGTCCTGTGGATAATGGATGACTCCCTGTGGATGTGTCCCTGCATGTTCTCCAGGATGAGAAGGGGATGATGAGAGGAGTCCTAACTCATAGAGTGATCCAGGCTAACAAAGAGAGAATTCAATAGAAGTAGTAGCTGGAACAAGGGATACATACTGATGCTCAGGGTTGCTTGAGAGAAAAAAGCCTGGTTTATGGCAAAATGCTGCAGCACACCATTCACAAGGGTCCCCTCCACCTTCTGCGGGAACAGCTGGTGATGGGATGAGTGTGTGGGTGCAGCCAGTCTGGGTGGAGATTCTGCATACCTGTTTCCTTGCAGGAAGGAGGGAATGAATGTTGGAGGACCATCCTGGCTTGCAGCTCTACTCTGGGGTTATTTATGGCTGCAGGACACCATCCACTGGCCTGCAGAGCCTATCTCATCCCTGTGTGTCCCCTGGGCCTGGGCAAGCCTGATGCCTGGAGAATGGGCTCTTACAGAGAGGTGTTGCTGCACCCGTGTCCCAAGTCTGGCTGAAGGGGTGAGGGGAGGGCATTTGTTTTGTGAGCCTTTCCATCTCTGCCTTTGTAGGACCAGAAGTGGACCGAGCTCCTCGACACACACCTCCTCCTCCTCTCCCAGCCTCTGGTCCACACCCCAGCGTCCTCCTAGTGAAGCCTCCAATGCCTCAGGGAGTCCAGGGTGCATGCCTGTGGCTCCTGGGGATATAAATGGGGCCAGGCTTTGACCTCCTTCAGCTGCAATCAGCCTAAGCCCAGCCCATCCTCACCTCTGCAGAGCCAGCAGTGGGAAGCGAAGGGGAGGCAGAGGAACATCCATCCCTCTGTGTTGGTGCCAGGGCTTGGTGCCCCCAGGAAAAGGCTGGTGAAGCCAACCCATCCTTCAGGCCTCCTTCTAGATGAGTCTGAAAGGCACCAGGACTCTTGCAGAGAGGGGAGGAAGGAGTGTTTCTTATTTGTGATGCTGGGCCAGGGAGGAAGGGCAGTGAGAGACTGAATCCAGACAACCAACCAGGTGGCCATGCTGCACTTCTTGTGCAACAGCTGCCTTGGAGAGGGAGCTGAGGTGGCCAAGGCATCCACACGGAGTGGGAGGGATGCAGACATGCCAGGAGCTGGCAGCAGCGTGTGGTCCCCAGGCAGTGGTGCTGTGGCCAGGTGGGCACCCTTCCCATGGGGCAGCGTGACAGTGAGAACGGGGGAGTTCAACTCCCATTTCCTTTGCTCTTCTCAAAACAGAGTTAAGAAAGCACCAGGCGCAGAGGGGTTAACAGTGCCATGCTGGTTAGACAAGCCACAGAGATGGATTTGGCAGCCAGGCCAGCAGGAAAGGGAGCCTGCCCTGGGTACTGGATGGATCAGAGAAGGGCATCAAGACAGGCTGCCCGTCGGGGCGGCACGGCCGGCGCCAACCTCACACAGCCACTTGCTCCGAGCCGGCTCTTCCCTCTGTCTGGTTGTCGGCTCTATCTGCAACTGCACCGAAAGCAGAGGGGAAGGAGGGGAGCAGAGAGAGAAAGCCCAATTAGTAGATGAGCAGAGAGAGACATGCAGGAAACCCAGCCCCCAAAACACCAGAAATCATTAATGAGCGCCCAGGGAGCTGTGCCAGGGTGCTGCAGATGCCAGCAGAGCCATGGCCCTGCTGGGGACCCTCTCGCTCTGCTGGGCCAGGGCAGCCTGGGGGCAGTGGCTGGGAGGAGCTGTCACAAGTTTGTGTTTAGTCTCTCTAGGCTATGGAGCTGGATTTTATCCACACTGGCTGAGCTGCTTTCTATTTTCTGCATTGCTTTCTGAAACCATTTTTGCTTATGCCCTGCCTCTCACAGACATCCTGGGGAGGTGGAAGGCTGTGCAGTTTGGAGGCCTGAATTGCCCATTTAGGGGCTTCTTGGCTTTCCAAAAAAGTCTTAGAAATTTAGTGTAGTGAGTCGTATTACACAAGAAGAGATCTGTTTCAGCTCAGCTGGAATAATGCAGGTAATCCTTTAAATTTTCTCAAACACTTTTTTTTTCTTTTGGGGTTAAAAACATTTACCTGGAATTTTGTTCTACTTTTTAGATGATGCAAATTTTTATCTAATCACTCTTCAAGCTGGATACATTCAACGGGAGATGTGATAATAAGAGTGCAGGAGTGGGTAGTTCTTTGGCAGGGCAGAGGCATCCCTGACCCCACACTTTCTAAGGAGCTCTTTCAGATACAAATCTATTTAGCAGGTCTGAGGGCCTCCCAATTTCCATTCCATTTGAGTGAGAAAACATGAATTAAAACTTCAGAAATACTCTTCTAAGGTAAGATCCACAATATTATTAAAAGAAAAAGGATCTGCCTGGATGAGGAGAGCCTGGATCCCAACATCCCTAGAAAGCATCTCCTCTCTTGGAAGGACTTGGGACACTCTCTGAGCACATGTGCTTCTTTTCTTCTCTCTGGGCCTTACAGCAGACTGAGCAGCAGATTGAGGGCTGAGGGGTTTGGGGGAAAGCGGAAAGGTGTTGTCAGATACATCTCCCAATACTGAGCTGAGAGAGGGCTGGGTTAGATGAAAGAAGAGATGACGCAAATCATCACCTGTCCTTTCAAATGGCATTTCTTTTCTTCTCCCCTTTTCTCCCATTTTAAGGTTTGTAAATATTTGGACAACTTTTCTCTCCCCTTTCACTTAGCTGAGCAGTTCCCAGTTTAGGCTAGTACCTGGGATTATTGCCCTGGGTTTTGACAGCCTCCATTGGGAAGGAAATTTGGACCAGGAACGGGATTGTCCCAAATTGTCCAGGATTTATCTGACAGAGCCAGTTCTGAAGCACCAGGCTTGCTCTGTCTTTGACAGGGAGACAGCAAAGTGGCTCGCAAATCAAGTTATATGAGTAATCTAAATAAGAGCACCAATCTCCTGCTTGTGGTATTTGGACTGAGCCCCATTATGTTATCCAAGAACAAGCCAAAAGAGCTTTGCAGGGTTACGTAGCCTCTCTGGCTGGGCTTGTGTCTCTGAGTAAGGAACTCCACTCTGACAGAGCAGCACCCGTTAGTATGAAATGATTTTAGCAGGAAAAAGCCATTGGCAGGGTGGGGAAGGGTGTCCTTACTTTTGCAGATAGGGATCTTGTTACTCCATGTCCCGTCCTTCAGACACTCAATCTGGAAGGAGTCGCTTTCCAGGTTATCCTGTGCAGAAAAACCCCTATTAGTGTTCAAGGCAAAGAAATAAATCTTTCAATTAAAAGGGAATTTCTTGGCAATTTAGTCAAGTTATATACAGTCTCCCCTGCAAAAGGACTTTTTTAGATCAAAATTACAATAAAATCGTAGTGAAAAACTTGAAGAGTTTTCTCATTGCCAGCAATTCGGTGGCATGCTGAAAGCAAAAGAACTGGAGTCATTTATTCCTGTCCTACATGATAGGATGCATAAGGAGGCAACTCTGCATGAAAAATGTACTAGGAGGAGATCAGAGAAATACCCAACTCCATGCTGGAAATCATAGTGGGCTACTGGTTTGCAGGGAAGACAGCCACCCCATGAGTCACCCACACTTCCTGTGGTTCTCAGCTGTTTCCTGGAGAGGGCCTGCCAAAATCCTGCCTCCTGTGACTTGCTGAAGCTATCCCAAAGTCCCAGAGGACCTCCCAGTCAGTGGAAGGTGGCCTCTGTAGGTCTGCTGAGCCAGTGCCCACTCAGGTGGGGAGCAGAGAGCCCTGGCAACTTCCCCAGGGCTTTTCCTGACTTTCTCTCTGGCAGAGGCACCAAGCCTGGCATTCTATGAGCTTGATGGGTCTGGAGGGATGCTGAGAGGGTGGCTCAGGAAAGTGCTATCTCCTCTCTTACTCTGCACCTTTGGAAAGGAAAGGTGGTGGCTCTCAGAGGAGGCTTTTTCCTTGCCCTGGGGAAAAGGGTAAGGATGGTGTGTGCATTGTGTTTGCTCTCTCAGAGATGCAATGGCTTTGAGAGGAGGGAGCCTTTATTTCCTACCTATATTCCCAGCTCCAGATCATCACCCCGTACCTTCAGCACTTTGTATCCAGTGTTGCAGCTGATGACAACCTGGTCTTTGAAGGTGTACTTGGCTTGAGAAGGCTCAATTTTCCCATTGATTGGTGGTTGCACTGGTGGGCATGGGTTTCCTTTAAATTAAAAAGAAGCAGCAAAACAAAACTCAGAGGAATAAATTGAAGAAATGCAGAGTCCCAGTTCTGTTACCCAACCCTTGTAGCAGAGTTCTCCTGCTTTAGTCTGCACTGGCATGGCTTATCCAGGCTCTTCTAGAAGGCATGGAGGCTCCAGATCTTTCATCCAGTCTGTAATTCTTAGGCTTTAGGCATTACAAATCTGGGAGTTAATAACAGTAGCCTGTGCAATTATCCTGCCCACAACTGCTCTGCTTTGCAATGTTATTTTATGCCTCTTCTTATGCAATTTCTGGAACAGATCCTTTCTGGAGACAGAATCATGGACCACCAAACTCATGGTGTTCACCTGCAGGGTTTATAAAGCTCTTCCCATTCCCAACCCCAGCAGACAGAGGAAAATAGCAGGACTTACCAATTGCTGTGTATGACAGCTTCCAGCCCCTGTTCTCTCCGGAGTTGTCACTGTGGAAGAGGATCTGTACACTATTGGTTTGGGTTTCAATACGTCCTGGGGACTTCTCTCCACAGAATGGTCCAAACTCCTTTTGGCCAGCTTTGATCTATTGAGGTAAAGATGAATGGATGGTATGAGGAGGTTCTTTGATCCCTGAGGCTAATGGGTGGGCCTGCAGTGGGGTCAGTGGGGCTTAAGCACCACATGCTGGGGGGATATGAACAGAAAGAGGGTCACTGTTGGCTGAAAGGGTCAAAATCAGATATGGTAAGAGACATAGGGTCAACAGAGCACAGGGCTCCTGCTGGCTCCATCAATCCTGTTTAGACTGGGGCTGTTTAGTCCCATCACCAGGGCATTGGGGAAAAGAAAGGTGAGTGGGAAAGGAGTGTGCAAAGCCCAGCTCACCTTGATGTAGTCATATGGACAGGTCACCTCGGGGTGGTCTTCCACATCAAAGCTGTCCTCAAAGTCCAGGGTGATGAAAAAACCCTCCTCCAGCTCAATACGGTACAGGCAGTCCGAGCTCTTGGGGTAAGGGCTGGGGAAGTCGGCGCTGGTGATCACCCCGCTCCTTTGGGTGTAGAGGTTGTCACTGCACTCCACTGAAACACAGCCATGGCTCTGTCAGGGCCCTGACAGTCATGTCCCAGTCTTGACCACACTCAGGAGCCCTCCCAGTGGAGTGGGGTCTGTTGAGTGGGTCCATGGAACCCAAATATTTGTCCATGCATGGAGAATCTCTCACTGCCATCTTCCTAATATGCCTGTGGCACAGAGGCCTGGGCTGAGAGCTTGTCCCAGCTAATATACATGATGCAGATTCAGAGCACAGACTAAACCTCTCAATTTTTCTGACTTGAGGAGGTCTACAGAGCTTATCTGAGGAGCACAGCCCATGAGAAAATGCAGTCCCAGATTACTGTTTTGGAGGGGAAGAGGCACCTCATCCCTCCTGGCACCAAAAAAGGCAGTTTTGCCTGTGTTTGGTAGGTCTGTTGCCTGCTCAGGGACCCCTCTGTGCGACCACCCCTGTGTCCGAACTGTGCCTGGGTGGTACCTTTGCAGGTCCTGTTGTCGGAGTGGAGGATGTAGCCGAACCTGCAGGAGCAGTAGTACCCGCCGATGTAGTTATGGCAGTAGTGGTCACATGCCAGCTCTTCATCACTCTTCTCTAGGCACTCATCCACATCTAGGATGGGGATAACAAGACACAGAGGTCACCCTACAGCTCTCCCCATGTCACTCCTCATGGGGACATTTGCTGCAACACCGATAAATTAGCTGTCCCATGTGGTGGGTCACATGAGAAGCCAGTGAGCCCCGTACAGCCCAAGGGCTGCAAACAAACTCTTCTCTTGCCAGGGTCCCCAAGGCTGACCCAGGATGTGATCTTTGCAAATTCATTTCCCTACCCCAGCAAGCTGGTCCTGAAGACTCAACTGCTGCTTACCCACAGCTGTGTAATGGGCATCAAAGCCAGTGAAACGTTCCTCGTTGGAGAAGTCAGACCTGAAGGTGAGCCCCATGTAGGGCCCAGGGGACAGGATCACTTGCTGTCCAGGAGCCTGCTCTGTGTCTGTCGTCTCCCTGCCGCAGAAGGTTGCCAGCTCCTGGTCTTCAGCTGCAATCTGTTAGCAGAAAGAAGAGGTGAGCCTGGAGAGCCTGCTGTGCATTCCTCGGGGACATCAGCTGGGTTTGGAATCATTCTCTGCACCCAGGAGATCACAACTCTGCCCGTGCTTGCCGAGTCTGTGCCCTGCCAGGCTGAGCAGTGTCTCCATGGGACAGGCTGCCCATCTGGTAGCCTTGGATGGCCACAGCGTGAGGATGCAGCTCTGGCCCCTCCAAGCCCCATCCTGCTCAGCCTTCTGTTGCCTTGGCCCTTCCCAGGGCATTTTTGAAACAGCATTTTCTAGCCATTCCCACTGAATTCACACCACATTCTGCAGCCAAGCAAGATTCCAGGGATGCTCAGAGCATGGCAGGTTTGAGTCCCACTGCTCCAGGTTTTTGAGATGCTGTTAGTGCAGAAAAGCAACTAAGCAGGTTCTGCAAAATGGGCACAGGGATTCAGGTCTGTCTGCTCTGCCTGGAGTCACCCTCTGAAGAAAATGTGGAGAGCAGGTGGCATCCAGGATGTAGAGAGGAGCTGGGGGGTGTAAGGGGAGGATGCAGGGTAGGAGCCTGTTTGGGAGGTGGGGTGAGGATGCGGACAGGTGATGCAGAAGGTGATGTGTGGAAATCAGACCCTGGGATGTGTCATTCCCACTCAGAGCTCTCAGTACTTGAGATGCTCCCCCTCACCCCTGCCCATGGCCCAAACACTGATCCAGGCACAGCACCTGCATGAGGGCTGTGCTGCTGGAAGGATGCTGGGAGCACAGAGGAGCCCCTACCCACTGGTTTTGCACCAGTTCAAAGCAGCAGTTGTAATTGTGTTTCTGTTCCCTGGGCTGCCTTTGGACAATCTTGGTCCTGTTCCTGCCACCCAGGATCCCTGTCTGACTTGAGGCACTGTTTGGACTATGACCATGCCTCCAGAGGGCTAAGGAAGGGGAGCAATGAGCCACTGTGACCTGCTGACATATCCATATGCTCTGTAGTCTGTATGTGCAACCCTTTAAAACACAGCCTTACCTGTACCTTAAAGAAATGTGATCCCTGCAGAAAACTCTCCAATTTTCCCTGGAAATGCCCTCCTTTCCTTTTTCCTTGCTGTTTTCTCCAGCATCGATCAATCTCTTTCTCCTACACATCCCATCCCCAACCCCTGTCTCAACCACAACCTCTCCCAGGCGGTTCCCAGCACCCTGCCTGCTTTCCCTCAGGAGACTTGGATGTGAATAAGGCTCAGCAGAGGAATGCAATGAACGCCACCAGCCAGCCTGCCACCACTCAGGCCAAGCCACGGCTATTGAGGCTGTGATGAAGTGTGCAGTCCCCCAGCACATGCCTGGGGAAAACATTCATCTGCTGGAGGACCCATGGGGTTCTGGAAGTGTTGGAATGCTGTCCCCAGCCTGCATGGCCTCAGCAAGGCAAAGCCATTCTCCAACTGCATGCCTGTCACCTGAAGATCCTTAGGATGTGTTGTCTGGGGAGGGTCTGGGACTGAAAGGGAAATTTCCCAGAGCTGAACAAACAGGCAGAAACTCCTTCACACCAGGGAAAGCCAACATGGAAATGGCAACTCAGCATGCCTTGACATTGCCTCCAGATATTTTCCATCCTCTCATACAAGCTAGAGCTGGCCAGAAAAGAGAGAGACTTTCCGATGATAAATTTTGAGAATTTGGAGAAAAAACACGCGTCCCTCTTTGGGACAAAAACCCAATTGAATTTTTATTTTTTTCTGTAGTGGCATTCTGGGGAAAAAAAGAAAACAAGTAATTTGGGCTCCATCTGGTTTCAATCCCTTTGAACTATACTGTGGTACTTTAGAATAGCTTTTAAATCTGAAAGATTGTTTTGAAATAGCATTTCAGACTGAAAAACGGGAGTGCCATCATCAAAAGTGAAGGAAAAAGGCATTTCAACCCCAACATGCAGACTTGGCTGCGCAAGCACACAGGATGCAGCCTTTTCCGCAGAAAATGCTTCTTCTTAAGGAAATCTGTGGGAAGGAGGAATTTCCAGCTGGCTGCTCTGTGTGGGGCTGGTGGCTGTCACCTCTGCCAGGACACATGAGCCACTGTGTGAGCTCCCATCCCTCTCCTTCAGCCCCAGGACCTGCAGCACAGCCTCACTAAGTGCGGGAAAATCTTCCCAGTGCCCTGTGTCTTGGCCCAAGGATGCTCTGGCCATGGGGCCAGCCCCAACACTGCCCCCAGCATCCCTGGATACAGTCCCAGAGCAGCAGGATGAGGCCCGGGAGATCCATGCTCTCCTCACTGAAGGTATCCACAGCCTCTTATCTGAGACGGGTCCCATGCCCTGAGCCACAGGGAGCAGAGGCAGCCCTCCAGCAGTAAACTAAACAGAGAGGTCATCATCCCTGGTTAATATTTGCTGCTTCTGCTGGGGACTGTATACTTTTTTTTGTAGATCATTTACATCCAGCGAGCAGGCTGGTAATTAAATCCTGGTTGTTTGTTTGGAGTTTCTCCCTCTCGGGTCATGATGTCGACGTTTTCACTAGAGAAGATGTGTCCCTGAGGGAAATATCAATTGCCACAGAGAAATTCCCTATAAAAATACGCTGAAAGAATCCTCCTTTGAAAAATAAAATATAGCGACACCCTCGTGCCTTAAATTTACCCTTGCCAATGCCTCCTGCAGTCTTCCCTGTTTCTGCTTGCATCCTCATCCTCTCACTAAGATTTCTGCCCATCTGAATAGAGGCGGATAGGAGTCCCTCCCTGGCTATGGCTGTGACCCCCTGCATTTTGGCTGGTGCTGTGGGTAAAGGGTGTCCCAAGCTGTGGGGCCCCTCTCTGCCCCACAGTGACTTCCCCCTTTGGGGCAGGAGCTGGGATATCCTGTCTCAGCAGGAAAGAAAGGCTGCCCCAGAGTATGGGCTGCTGGCAATACCGGGGCACTGATACCCCAGACAGACCTCCTGCAGGAGATGCCTCCTGCAGCTGGCAGGTTAATGAAATGCTACGATCACCAAGGGGAATCTGGCTCTGCAGTTTGGTGTCTGCTGCTGGAGGAGCAGGCAGTCAGCAATACGGAAACACAGCCGCCACCAGCACCCCCGTCCAGCCCTTCAGGAATGCACTAATTGGACTGATGAAGGCCAAACATACCACTTGTAATATATATAAATGGCTCATTAGGCAGAGAAATCGCAGTGCTGGGCTGAAGACACTGGGAACATGACATGGGGAGGAGACTCTCAAAGCCAGGGGAGGGCATGAAGTGGCCCCCGCCGAGCGGCCCCACAGTGAGAGTGTGGCAAGGATGCAACATCCAGATCAACAGGGCTTTTTTTTTCACATTGCTGCTGCTGCTGCTGCTGCTGCTCACTGTTGGGAATGAGGCAGGAATGGGACAGCCACTGGAAGAGCCTGTGTCTAGGTCTCCTGGAAGTCCTTTCCCCAACGTGCTGTCCATCCTCTCCAAAACACACATCAAGGATCCTTTCATTTGCAAACATGAAATTGCCCTGAATTTCCATGGGAACATGTGTCAATCCTGACACGGGGGAAAAAGGAGTTTCCTGTGCTGTGGACTTGGCTTGGTGGCCAGAGACTGTCCTCTCCTGCATGGCAGCTGTACCCACACGCCCTATTTTTGGGCCAGGCCTGTTTCTGGAGGGGCTAGGGGTGAAAAGGGACCCAGGAGGGATGCTGGGGTACTGCAGGAGCTGCTGGTTTGCTTTCATGCCTGTCCTCCTTCCCTGGCATTGGGGGTAACTGTGGTCCCCAGAGGCACAGGGGGTGGCCAGTGCTAGCACACTCCTCTGTGCAGAGCCATCTTCCAGCTGCCTCCCAGGATCTGAAGTGCCCCTCTTGAGACCCCACACTTACAGGGCATGAATAACCCCTGGCAGGGGTTGGCTAACAGGACCAAAAGAGGATGCTCCTCTCCTGAACCCCCAGTTCATACCACGCCTTGATTTGTGCTTTTTCTCCCTCCCAGCTGGTTGCCAAGTTCCCAGGGGGTGATTTCATTCCAGACATTGACTGAGTGATGTTCAAAACCTCATGGACAGGACCCCAGGCCCAGATCTCCCTAATAAGCTTGGGGATTTACTCATGAAGGGCCCTCAGAAGTCAGGATTTCATTATCCATCTCTTTGCCTCTTCCACAGTGCTCCTCAATGACACTATTCAGGTCATTTAATCTGATTTCCTGGTTATGGCCATTTCATTTGGGGTGACCTGGTCCAGCGCTGGAGACTTGTATGAAAAAGTGTTCACTGCTGGGTGACCCCAGAAAGGAGTTAGACAAACCACAGTGAGACCCTGTGCAAATGAGGAACCCTCAAATCAGTTCCCTGCAGACAGTGAGAAGCCAGGCAGAGCCTACTGAGGAGCATGGCAGAGAGCAGGAGCTGAAAGCCCAGGGTGGATGGCTGCTCCATCCCTGTCCCCAGGAACCTGGCAGGTGGCTGAGGAGAGGCTGTCTCCAGTGTGCTGGGGCCCAGAATTTGGTTTCCCGAGGCAGTGTGTGACTGGTGCTTTCTACCTGAGAGGGGGGCTTTCCCAGTCAGCTGTTTTGCGGGTGGCTGTTCCATTCCTTTGGGCTCAATCCTCCTCTCTGCTATCCCCATTTACACAAACAAGCCTCCCATCTTGTGAGCTTTTCTTTAGGAGCCACTTTCTTTTTACATATATACACAGGCGCACGCGTAGATGTGCATATATATAAATAAACAGCTATTGTTTTAATTAGCCATTGTTTTAGAGCTCTGGAAACTGTTCCCTTCTGCAGACCACCCCGAAGGCAGAGATCTGTGCGGGTTTGCAGCTCGGCTCACCCTGAGCTCACTTGGGATGAGTTTCTACACTGCTCAAGAGCTTGGGCATGTGGGCAGCCAAGGAGTGAGGGAAGAAAAAGCCAGGGCATGGGGGATTTTTGCCTGTTCTGAGCTGAGTCTTCACCCGATCAGTCCCATTTTAACCTCCTTCTTATGGCAGTCAAGATGATGAAGACTGAACAAACAAGGTATTTCTTCACATACACACACACAAACACACATACACAAGTATATAATCGTATGTTTAACCTATGCAACTCTCTACTATGTGATGCTGCAGAGATTAGTCACCCACGTGCTCAGAAAGCAACAGTACAAGCTCATGTGTGGGGAATCCATTGAGCACCATGCAACGCAGAGATCCACCCCTGTCTTTCTGAGCTTCCTTACTGGGACCAGCAGAGTATTACACAGAAGCACCTGTATGTGCCAGATCTATAGTTATATTCTATACCTGTTCACTGAGGTCTCTGTCAAAGAGTGCACTGATGCTGCTTTTACACCTTGCACTGATGCAGACAGAGATGGACACATAAACACAAGAAGGAAAATCACCACGGAATCACTTCTTGCTCTCCTTGATGTTTTCTGAGCTGGTGGTTCGGTAGCATCAAGATTGCACCCTTACCCAGCAGAGGAACCTACGTGTCTCTCGTAATCCATCCATTTCAACACTTTTCAAATGTAATTCTGTGGTGGAGGCTCCGCAAACTGAGTTACAGCCCTGAGCAAATTTATACAGCTGAGATTTAAATCCCTGTGAAAAATACTGCCTTCTTACGGAAATCCAGCGGCAGGGAGAGCTGTGGTGCCAAGTTGGCACCATGGCCAAATAACAGGGAGCCTTATGAAAAAGGAAAAAAGAGCAGGGGGTGAAGGGTGGGAGGAGGGGTAAAGCTTGGACTGGGGAAAGTTTCCAAGAAATCTGCTCCTTGAGCTTATTGGGTTTTTAAAGCAATATATCTCTATATATGTCCCTGGCCCTTGTGCTTGGACAAAATCCAGGAGAAGCAGAAAGAACTAATCAAACCTTGATGAGAGCTGTTAGTAGCAGAATGAGTACCAGCACAAAGGGGAAATTACAGCAGCAAGCAACAGATCCTAGAGGAAAAAACACATAAATGATTGCTTGATTTTCTTAGGGTGAGAATAAAATAATTTCAGTCATCTGGCAATTAGCACCAGGGCCAAGTTCTGTGGTTCCAGATCTAGGAGCAAGCTCCACCTGCCTCTGTGCAAAGGGGCAGGGTGAGGTTTGTGCTGGGCGATGGGGTAAGGTGTGTTCAGCCAAGCAAACCTAGAAAGCACCTGCTTGTCACTGCTGGTCTGCCAGATGCACCAAATGTGACCATTTTCAAAGATATGGAGAACCCAGCTTGTCGTGGATGGGAAGGAGAGCCCTGACTGGAGAGACCTGTGGTGCAAAAGGCAAGGTTGCTCTGTGAGTGGTCCACTGCAGTTTTGGATAGGTTACTGCCCAGCAATGAAGCAGACTGAAATATTTGGAGGTTTTGGCCATGACAGCTCCCCAGGAACCTCCATAGCAGCCTTAAACTCAGGTCTAACCTTTCCTTTGTGCTTCCCTGGGGGCTGTATAGTGTGTCCCAAGAGCCTGCAAGCCATGTCCAGGGACCCAGGCTGGCTGAAAGCGCATCCACCTTGGCCTGGCAAGGTGTGGTGACCTCAGAGGTCCTCCTTGCACATGGCTGGCATCAGAGTGGCCCAGACTGGTAGTTTAGCCACAAGGGTTTCATCAACCCATAGGTGTGCAAATCCCATTTGGTCCAATGAGGATCAGATGCCCAAATACTTTCAGAAATCAGGTCCTCTGTGGGTAAGCTCTGATGTCCCACTCACTGTGAGTCCAATGGATGTTGTCAGCTTACCAGTGCTCTCCCCATGGTCCACTGGATTGACAACTCCTGTGCACAATAAATGGGGAAAACCGTCTTGTTCCCAACTTTTCCAGCACTACCCTTTCTCAGCTGGCTAAACAGGTCTGCTGTCTACCTCACCATCTGCCCCATGATCTCACCACTCACCTTCACATAGTCGTATTCACAGAGGTAGGATGACTCCAAGTCAAAATGCATGAAGTACAGCTTGATTTTAAATCCATCAGGCACAGAGATGTTCCACGTCACTTCTGAGTCACTGGGATAGGAATCAGGGAAGTTGGGAGACTGGATCTCCCCAAACATGTCTGTCAGCTCGATGGCATCTGCCATGCAGAGCAGCAAGGCACAAAAGGGCCAGGTCAAGAGGTACCTGGAAAACATACGTGAGGAGGTGAAATGAAACACTAGAAATGACAAAATCTGTTGAAAGCTCATCTCTTTTCCCAAGCAGATTGTGCAGGAGGAGTCACCATGAGCACTATCCCTGCCAAACCGCAGGAGGTAGCAATGTGGGTGGGAGATGCATGCGGCTCCCATGAAGGGAAACCCCTTTAAAAGGTGTGTGACACAGGTGCCACATGTAATGCAAAGGCAGCTCCACAGCTCCCAGCCAGCTTGAAGTGCTGTCAGGAGCTTGGCGTTCCTCATGTTTCTGAGAGCAGCAGCCATTGGCAACATATCCATTAACTAATGGGGCTCTGATGAACAAACCTTCATTTAATGGAAGAATAAACATAAGGATGCTTAATAAAATCATGATGCTTTCTAAAATGGTTTAATGAAAGCATCATGGCAATAACTGCTAAGTATCATTATTATTATTATTGCTTAGCCTCATTGCCAAATTGGGATCATTAGCTTTCAATAAACAGCACAGTCTTTGCAGCTGGGTGAAAAAGACCCAGGCCCAAGCAGCACAACTCTGCATGCTATTCTTTCCTTTCCTTTCCTTTCCTTTCCTTTCCTTTCCTTTCCTTTCCTTTCCTTTCCTTTCCTTTCCTTTCCTTTCCTTTCCTTTCCTTTCCTTTCCTTTCCTTTCCTTTCCTTTCCTTTCCTTTCCTTTCCTTTCCTTTCCTTTCCTTTCCTTTCCTTTCCTTTCCTTTCCTTTCCTTTCCTTTCCTTTCCTTTCCTTTCCTTTCCTTTCCTTTCCTTTCCTTTCCTTTCCTTTCCTTTCCTTTCCTTTCCTTTNCTCTCCTCTCTCTTCTCTTCTCCCTCCCCTCCCTTCCCTTCCCCTCCTCTCTTCTCTCTCTTCTCCTCTTCCTTTTTATCTTCATTTTCTAAGAGTTTTCACCCAAGACAGAGAAGCACACAGAGGCTGAGATCCTTAGAGGTGTTTTGTCATCAAACACATCTTTTAAAAAATCTCAGCCTCAAGGGTTTATCTCGTTACCAACTCATTTGTCCCAGAGGATGGCACAGAGGACAGGTAAATCAGTGGCAGTCCAGCTGACTTTGCACCAGCTTCGAGTTCCATTTGACCGTGACAGTGAGCATAAATGGAGCATTTGTCTGTGCAAGGAGAGACCACCACCTGTGTCAGAGGTGTGAACACAAAAGCCTGTGCTACTGCATAAAACCCAGAAAGAGGATCAAACCTCAGGCTCTTTACACACAGTGGAGCATACAAAGGAAATTAGAGTCACTAGAGAAGAAAATTTCTGCTTTCTAAAATAGGCACTAAAGTCTGGCAAAGACTTGTAGGTGTGTACTACAGACATTGGAACTACTCACACGAACACGTACACCTGGTTTGAAAATCAGGGCTTGATTTAGGTATGCTGGTGAGGAAATTAAAGCTATACTGGTGGATTATTTTTAACCTGTCTGTATTCTTTCAGGGCAGTAAATTTCTGGGGTTCTTTTGTGTAGTGCCATCACTTTCCTCAGCTCTTCAGTACAAAGAAAAGTAAATGGGAGCTTAGAAATTTGGATAGATTTTTCTTTCAAGAAGAGTGAGGTTGAACATGCTTTTTTTTGACAACTTTTCTGAAACCACAAAAATGTGCTAAGGAGAAAACTGTTCCTCCTCTGGTCAGAGTAAGTGCATGGGCCTTGATGCTCAGTTGGTGTAAATGGGCATCACCTCCTCCATTTCAATGGGCTGTTTGCTGGTGCAACTCTGAATTCCCCTTAAACACGGGAGGTAGAACAGCATCAAACTTCTTCCCCGTGTCAGGAAAGTCTTAACGCCAAGTAAGAGCGATAAATGACCGTGTTGTCCACAGAAACGTGAAGGCGGTGCCGCAGGTCGCACCTTTCTCCCGCGGCCACGGCAGAGCGGTGCCCATCCATCCATCCATCCCCCGATGTCCCTGCCGGGATGCAGGCTGCGCTGCGGCACGAAGCCGGGGCGTGAGCAATGCCTTGTCTGCTCACAGACGGGGGAACTGAAGCCACGGTCACCATCGAGAAACCTTCCTCAGCAGGACGGCCCCCCCTGCCCGGCCGTGCCCAGAGCCCGTGGTGTGCGGGAGCCCGGGGTCAGCCCGGCGCGCTGGTACTCACCTCATTTTGCTGCTGTGAGGCTTTCCCGGTGGATTCGGTGCGGGGGATCGATGGCTCGTTCGCGGAGGACGACTCTGCCTCCTTCCCCACGCTCCGCTCTCCGCCTTATCACTGTCCGGAGATTCGTGAGCCTGTGTGCGCCTATGTGTGTGTGCGTCTGGAGCTGTCTGGCATTTTCCATGCAGGTCACGCCTTTCCCTGCCTGCAGCCGTTCCCCACGTCCAGGCGGGCAGCAGGCAGGCAGGCAGACCTGCCCGCATCCCAGCCCTCCTCCCCGCCCGCCTCTCCCTCCTCTCCGCCGCGGGGCTGCCCGGCGCTCCAGCATTCAGCGGAGTTTTTGTCTTCCCTAATCTCCAGAGTTTTGTATGTGAGTGTGTATGCCCATGCACATTGTGTTTTCTCTCTCTTTTTTTTTTCCCCTCACAGCCTGCTTTGCCAGATGGCTAAAATTTGCCTCTCAATAGAGTCGGAGGCTCCAGCAAAAACAGAAGGCAAGAATGTGTGAAAAAAAAAAAAGAAAAAAGTGCGGGGATAAATAGTTTTATTGGTGGTGCTGCCGCTCTGATTGGCGCTTAGGACTTGCTTTCAGCATCTCTACTTAGTGCTGGGCAGCTTTGGGATGGGCATCTGACTTCCAGTAAACTTCGGAGTTGTGACAGTCCGAATAAAATTAAGCCCTAACTTGCAGCCTTCTGCAGAACTGAGGAATTGCCGGGTTCAGTATTTTGCCCCAGGGCGAAAGAGCAGCTTTAGATATGGACGCTGCTTAGGAGTGAGATCTTTAAACACTAAAGTTGCAGGTTTTGAGCCTGACTCCCTCCTGTTCGGGAAACAGGTAAAAACATGAACACTCCCCACTCAGCTACAGGAGATTAATCTCCCCTCCCTGTGCCAGGCACAAACCAACCCAAACTCCCCTGTCTGCACAGCTAAGCGGGAAGAAGATCTATCTGGGCTGCAAACAAGGGAAAAGCACGTAGAAGTCAAAGGATGCAAGCGACTCCCTTATTCAGAAATCTTGGACACACGAAGAGCAAAACATTAATAGCTGTTTACCAACTTCAGCTTGAGCTGGTTAATGTAAACCCTGCAGACATCCACTGGCAGACACGGATACACATGCGGCATGTTAAAAGGCACACACAAACAAGAGCCGGGAAAGAGGCAGGGAAACAGGGATGTGTTGGCACCACTCCTGGAGCAGCAGCTCCCAGCCTTCCCGGACTCCCCAGCTCGCTGATGTCAGGCTGTGGCGCTGCTGTTAAAGGGGCAATCATAGCTCCAGCCTCTGTGTCGGTTTTGCCCCTCCAGCAATCCTGGAGAAGCTGGGAGGGAAGGAGATAGAGTGAAAAAACCTCCAGAATTTTCTTTTCCCAGTTCTTGTCTCTTTGTTTTGGGGGGTTATGGTTCCTTGGCTTCCCATATAGAAGCTGTTTCTCTTGGTCCCATGAGTCTCTGGTTCTGTGCTGGGAAAGAAATGGTACCTAAGAGACACAGTGAAATAAAATAGAAAAATGAGTGGAAAAGCACTAGAAAAACAGGAGAGAGGCTCTGGACAAAGGGAAGATTTTGGTCTGCCATTATTTGTAGCCTTATTTGGGAAGTTTTAACAGCTTATCACTACACAGGCACAAGCTCTCACTCATTCTAACACACCCAGGCAGGCTGATCAAAGTAATTAATATGTAAGCAATGTGTCAAACGCAAGGATTTATTTTTGCAGGCAAGTGTGGTCTTGTCTGAGCCCTGAATACATTGTGATCTATTTTTTCCCTGACTGTTCTGCAGGGTGGGTCCTTCGTACACTCATTTTTCCATCACGGCAGCCTTCTATAGCTTTTTGGAACAGCTCCTCTAATTCAGGGGCAACATTAATTCTGAAGTAACATTTTCTATGCTTCTTTCAAGCCAGATCACCTAGGGTCAAAGTCAGTGTCTACACTGTAGACACTGTAAAGTGGGAACAGAAGCTCTGTATGTTTTTGGACCAGGTTGCTGGATGCAGCATGGGCTTAAGGCATCCCTGCTGACCATGTAGGCTCTGGAATGCAGGAGAGGATGCCCAAGAGGCAGGACACTGCAGATCCCATCAGCAGCCCTCTGAGCTGATTTCCCTGCTAGACTACTGTGTTCTAAGGAGTTCCCTTGACCCAGTCAGTGCTTGTTCTCGTGTACTAATACCCTTGCTGCCTGAAAGCTCATGCTGACCAGCTCAGGGATCTTGTTTTTTCCTCTGGCCAAATCTGACCTGAGACATGGTGGATTCCTAAAGAAAGCTGAGAGGCAGTGGCTAAATGGGCAGAAATTTGGTTCTGCTGTACCCTAAAATTATCAACTGCACCTCCATTTCCTCCTGCTCAGAACTCCAGCCCCAACACGTGTAGTGTTGAGTCCTCTAATAAGGGAGTCAGGTCTCCAGATGAGTCCTATTGGAGCCCCAATTAGCTGTCCTGTTTAATTGCGCTGCCTCCCTCAGTTACAGCAGGTCAGCCCTGATGGACTCTGCACTCCACTGCTGCAATATGCAGCTTGGCACTCCAGGTAGTTCCCAGGCTGTGTGGCAACATAAACCCTGTGCTGCAGAGTCTGCTGGTGGGGACCCAGACAAGGAAGGGAAGGCATTGCAGAATCTGCTTCAGCTGCAATGCCTTCTCCAGTGTTATTCCCATCTTTTTGAGAGGAGGGTTCTCAGTAGCCAGGCCTGGCCACTCACATGACTATGTGAAATGTCCGCCAGGAGTAAAGGCTAAAAAAAGGTCACTGGGAGGAGGATCTGGTGCTGTCCAGGCTGGGTGCCTCATGTGTCTCATGTGCGCTGTTACCTGCTCTTTACCTGAAACATCCAGCTAACTCATAACTATCCCAGTGATGTCAGGGGCGTTGAGTCTTGTCCCCACCTTACTGGGGCTCTTGCAAAAATATTGTCAGAGGTCTCACCATGCAGTGACAGTAGTGGGCATCCTGAGTTTTTAACGAGGACTGTTTTCTTCCCCAAGTGGTGGTGGGACAGTGGAGTTAGAATGTGACAAACCAGCACACAGGCTTGGACCTGCTTTCTCACCAATGTCTCCCATACTTTAAGAGGTCATCCCAGGGGTTACTTCTGCATGTCCATGATGCTCACCAAGGACTCAGCTCAGCAGTGTTGTCCAAAATGCTTGGGAGCATATTCAACTCCTGGAAATAATACCCCTAGAATGAGTGGAGTTAGAAAGGGATAAAACAGCTGTGAGGGATAAATGTAGACCACAGGAGTAAAAGACTGTGGGGTGAATCTACAACTGCTGTAAATGATCATACACTGAACACCAGTATCCTGCAACAGCTTGTGGCCCTCTGGGTCAGGCCAGCATAGCCCACACCACAGCCTTTCTCAGGCCCTGTGTTGGGCACATTGCAATATGTGCACTGCTCCTGGTCATGATGCATATGACAGGGACAAATGTTCTGGCAGATCCTGCTCTTAGTTAAAGCTGTGAACATCTCCCCTGCTCTCCTCCACCCGGGATGCTGGAGAAGACCTCATTCTCTGGGAGACGTGAGCTCTGCTCCTAGCATCTCTCCTCCGTCCTACAGGAGATGCAGACCCTGCTCCTGGCATTTCTTCTCGTCTCGGATGGGTTCCTGGAGCCCCCTCGTGGCTCTTCCCACTGACGAGGTCCCACTGAAGCCACCCTTAGGGAGCTGCTGCTGGGACCCACAGCAGCCTGCTGCAGGTTCTCTGCAACTCGAGAGCTAGGGAGGGTGGAAGTGCCACCATGGGCATGGCACTGCCGGACAGGGCATGAAGGTGACAAGAGACACACTCAGGAGTCTGAACAGCGCAGACAGTCCCATTGCAAAGCCCTCTCCCTGCTTTGTGAGCTTGGGAGGAGATAAATCCTTCAGTGGCTTTGCAGTGCCCTGCCCCTGGAGCCTGCTGCACGGTGTGACAGTCCCAGGGGGAGGTGGCCACAACCCAAACCTGGCGTGGATGAAAGGAAGGATGTATGGGCAGGGAAAAGGCTATATAAGACAACGGGGAAAAGAAGGAAGGTGGAGATCGGGAGACTACACGAAGGTGGGAAAAAGAGGCTGTGGGGTGATGACAAAGGGTGGCTGTGAAGAAGAGGGGAGAGCAGCGTGGGAGGCGGTGGGCAAGGGAAGGCTGGCTGCCCGGGAGCTGGGGACGTCCGTCTGTCCCCCCGGGCCCCGCGTGCCGCTAGATGGCACTTGAACCTCTCCGTGGGGAGGTCGAGGGTGGGTGGGTGGCAGCGGAGCCAGCGCGGTGCGACACGGCGGTCCCGGAGATGCGCTGGGCTCGGGGGGCTTTCGGACTGCTCCCGGCAGCAGTTCAGCGGATGAGTCTGCCCTGGGGGCTGGATAAGGAGAAAATGTAGAGGTGAGATGGCTTTGGGGACAGATACTCCCTTCTGCCCTTGGGCTGTGCTGGTCCTCCTCCAGCACTCGTCCTGCGGAGAGGCTCAGGCCACAGCCCTTTGCGGAGGTAGCACACAGCATCCACTAGAAGGTACCTAAAAAATAAACCCAAAAAACTGGTGCACTCTCAGCACAGCCCAGTGGCTATTCAATAAATCGATGTTCTGTTTGGCTGCAAGAGAAAATCAGATCCATAACACTGTGGATGGAAATATTGAGCCCTCTTTTCCTCCTTTTCAGCCCCATCCTCTGCTTCTGTGTGAACACCGTGAGGTCACAGGAGGCAGCCTGACTGTCACAGCCACGTTCATGACTTGCACGAGATGATCAGGATTGTTTCAGCAACCTGCCATTCCTCCCTCTACTGAAACTGAGGGATATTTGGTGGACCTCAAAGGATGCACAGATGAAACAAATGTGTATAACACTGAAATAAACCCAGAGAAATCAGGATGTTGTGTCATATATGGGCTAATTCAAATATATCTCTCCTACTTTTGGTCCCAGCTGTTGCATCACTGGCTCTTGACAGCTGCCAGAGCTGTGACATTGACTTTGTGGTGGTGTGTAACCATGGGTGCTGGCCCTAATTTTGATGGATGTTTTGGCATTGCTCCCCTTTGTTTTTCACTGGAAAGGAAGCCCCTGAATGCTTTTGAGAGAGTGAGATTTGAAGTGCTGAAGCATCATCCACCTTGACATGATACAGGCTTGGCTATACACTGCTGAAGGACAGGCAAGTCTTGTGAAAGGCTGCGGCACTTAGTACCCCTAGAGGCAAGCAGCAGGGCACCTCTTGCATACTTTCAAGACAGAAAGACCTCTGAAACTTATTTGGAGCAATCCAGAGGAAATCCGGGGCAGGGACAGGCTTTGGAACCTATGGTCCTGCCTCATAGCCTGATGCCCCACACCCTCCCTAGTCCGGAGGAGCACTTGACATGGCCAGGGCTCTGATTTTCCTCCCCAGGTACCCAGATGCAGCACCCTTGCTTGTCCAAGCACTTTTCTTGGTGACAAGTGAGCCACTGGAAAGCTCTGGACCCTACAAAGTCACACCACAACCAATCCCTCTCTGTGCAAACCAGTGTCTTTTCCAGAGGTAGCACACAGCTGTAATGCCTTCAGACAAGCCCAAATCACAGCGATTTCCCCCTGACCGAGCGGCCGTGAAATTGCAGCGGGACAGAGTGTGGTGTGACTGAAGTGATTACGTGGGTGGCAGGGGATGATAGCAAATCCATGGTGTTGGAGGGGACTGCACGATGTGCCGTGCTCCCTAGCACAGATAACATTCTCGGCTGAGCTCAATCAACAGCTTGTTTGCAGCACCTTGATTCCCTGGGGGGAAAATAGATGGAAAAAAAAGGACACAGAAAAATCTGAGAGCGTTGTTTCAATTTCTTTTTTTTTAATGTCCAAAAGTTTGGCCTTGCTGAAGCTGGTGGGTGTTGAACCATGATGTGAGTCATTGCTGGCTCTGATAGCACCAGCCCCTGCTCACATGTCCAGGGGTTCACTGTGATTCTCCACAGCTTGTAGTTCCCAGCATTTTGGTCTGCAGTCCCTGTTCCAGGTGTGTAACTCTCTGCCTGAAATGCAGACTCCTTCTCCTCTTGGGAAGCCTGAAGACCAATGGCCTGGGCAACTCAAAGCTTCTTCCTACAGGGGAAGATGGATGTCCATTTTCTCTTGGAACCAGTAGATGTTTTGAAGCTCCTCCAAGGGGAAGCCCTCTCTACTGTAATCCCTTCTAGATGTGGTGGTGAGGCTGTGACGGACATTGGAAGCCTGCAAGTCTTTGCTACCTGCAGCGATGAACAATCCCATCCCTGCAGGTGATGTGTTGGGCCGCCGCTCACTGGGGTCTAGGTTATGGTGACACCAGATAGGGTGGTGACCAGGGAGCAATTTATCATGAGTGGCAGCTCCTAGTAGTGCCTTTTGGTCCTTGGTGGAGCTGGGGTGGGCAGGCAATTTGTGTCACTGGTACTGGGGACACTGCCCATGTGTGCCATGGCCAGCACACATTTATCCTTCAGGCCCCCAACTGTGGTAGGAAGCATTTTTAAGGCTGGTGGTTGCACCCTCACAGTTTTTGCTATCTCAAGGAACATGGCCTGGAAACAAAAGGACCTGAAGAAGGTTTGGTACATGGAGAAATTTCACTGTGACATCCAGTGCTTCTGGACTTGGTAAGACCAAAACCAATGGCAAAGCCCTGGTGCTGGGACTGGTTCAGCCATGAGGCAGCTCATACAGACATCAGTGACAAGTGACTCATTTGCTTCCGGACACAAGTGGAAACTGCTGCTGCCAGCACAGAAACCCACATTTACAGGGCCTTTCAGTCCCTCCAGGAATTATCCCTCTAGCTTCCCACTTCTAGAGTGGGACATTGCAGCTGAATTGCTGAAAAAATTATATGGCTGGAAGGCAATGCAGATATACGGGGCCAGGTTGCAAGAAGGTGTCTCAGACAAGTCCTTTGACTGTTAATGCTGGTGCACATCGTGTCACTGCTGAAGAGATCCCCACGTCCCCCCAGCCACAGCTGGATGTGGCCTTGCACCTCACACATAGCATGGCATTCAAGGAGGCTCAGTGCCCCCTGTCTCAGTTCCCCTTGGTGTCCCTTTCTCATGGTGAGGATGGCAGCCCAGGCATCTGAGATACTCTGACATTGGAAGGGCTGAGCCATTAGACACAGTGGCAATACAAATAATCAAAGTCATCGCACCACTAACTGATAAATATGCTTCCAAAACTGCTGCTTTCATGCAGCCAGCTGAAGGTCCCGCTGTCCCAGCTGTGTGAGCACCCCCATCCAAGGAAAATCTGGAATTTAACACTTCCACTGGCCATCCCTTGGAGCAGTAATACAAAGACTGGAAACTCTTGGCTGTGCACAGGCAGGGGAGTAGAAGAGGACTCGGGGAACAGGGAATGCAGGAGAGGACTGTGAGCTGTTTGCCTGCCTATGTGCACTGCTCTGAACCAGCTCGGGAGCAGTCATTCTTCATGAGGGCTTTGTGAGTCTTGCCGTGGAGTATTATCGACAAGCAGCAGCTCTGCTCTCATTACAAGCTGTTAATCATCCGGCCTGGGTCGAGTTGTTAGGAGGCGTGCAAAGACCTTGCAAATGGCAGGCAATGCATAACATGCTCTGTAGGCTGGGGGCGGGAACACAGCTCATACATCACATAGCTGGAGACAGGAGTGCTGGGTGGATTTCAACAACTCACCTGGATATATGAGATCCAGCAATGGGCCGTTAGTTTTCTTCAAAATCTGCTGTGACTTGTGCTTTTATGGACAACGACATATACAATGTCATTCAAATCACATTTTGATTCTTACTCATGCCACATCGGACTCCTCCTCTAAGACACAAAAAAACAGCTGCTGATGAGCATAGGCTTGGGAGAAGCAGAAAATTGTTAGTCCTGAGGGCAACAACAGGCAGAGAAGAATAGTGCCCTGGGCTGCATTTGTGGAGAGCAATTTCTGCATTATTCATTCATGAGTGAGCTCTTTGGGGGTGTATTTGAGCACAAAAATTGATATTGAATATTTCTAACATGACAAAATGATTGCACACAGGTGATTTCACTTGCTTTCAGGATGTGGCCACTTCTAGGGCAGAGTTCAGGTACTGAGAGCACATTACCAGTGGAGAAGCAAAGAGAGGACAGACTGGTGAAGGGAGAAGTCTGAAGGCAGAGTCCGCCTGAGACACCATCAGGCAGTGACCCAGGCGCACTGCACCCTTGCTTACAGACAGAAGAAATTTAAACAGCAGTTTTACACTTCAGGGAAAGCTCTGCAGACTGGGAGCATGTTTTGGGACTCTGCTCCCATCTCAGAGCAGGGTGCTGAGGATGGCTGGAAGCCAGGGGTTAATGTTGCTCACTGACTCAGGTGCACTGGCTTTGCCTGGAGACCAGTTAGAAGGAGCCTGAAAACTCTGTAAATAGCTACAGAGCAGCTGGGAGTTGTGTTGTTGAACCTTGGGAGGGCTTCCCCATGGTTCCTTTGCTCCATCTCCCTCCTCTGCCATTTGCATTAGGCTTGGGGCACAGAGAAGTGTGAGTAGCTGCTCAGAAAGCTGACAGATGCAATCTAGGTGAGATTGCGGTGTGCCTGGTTTTTAGGAAAGCCTGGTGATGAGGGTGGGGGCACTTGTGACCTCCTGCAGGAGAAGGATGTAGGCTTTAGGCTTGACTTGCCATGGAGGACTTTCTTACAAGCCAGCTACATCCAATTTCTCTTTAATGGCATCTTTATAATGGTTGTGGGGGCTGAGCTGGGATACACAAACCTTTGCTCAGCTCCCAGTCTGGCCTCCCTGGGGGAGGCCAGTCCGTGATGACTGGAGGCCGGACGGTGCAATGTGCAGGGGATGAGCTGTATCTATAGCTGGTGTAGGTGGGTGAGGATGCTGTGTGCTACCACGCTTTAAACAGTAATAAAGACACCAAACCCACACAAACAGATCCCTAATGAGGCTCCAGCAGCCTTAACAAGAGGCTGAGGGACCATCTAGCTGCCTGCAGCAGTTGCTGGTGGTGAGATATGCTTCATGTATCATCAGTGCTGGGGGAGCGCTGGAAAAGAGAAACAAAAAGTGAAACCAGGGATGGAGAAGGAGAAGCTGGACAGAAAGTTTGATTTTATATCCATTTCCAATTGAGGAAAATCTTGAGCATATTACGGGACTGTCAAGGGATGTGATTGGCTCCCTCAGCAGGGTTTGGTTCCCCCCATAGCAGCACTGGAGCACAATGGCTTTTTGGTGTAGTCAATAAGAGCATCCAGTTTGGAGTGTGCATCTGTGGAATTGTGAATCGCTGCTGTGAGCAAAGGTGACATGAAATACAGTTCCTGTGCCACTTAGTGCTGGAACTGCCAGCCTGGGAATATATCCTATACCCTCCTCTGAAGCAACTGTCTTTGGGGACTGAGTGGTGAAGAAGGACACATCATGGGGTGGCTGTCACTTCCAGCCTGTCTCAGCTGCTTTGCGCCAAGGTGATAAATGTTTTGTGGGGTTTTTTGTTTGGTTCGTTTTGGGGGTCCTTTTATCATCCCCTAGGTGTGTGATCTCATCTATAAAATGCTGAAGTGTCAGCTGGGATCAAGTCCTGCCTTTCATTTTATGTTTCTGCTTAAATGAATATTGATGTAGTGTTTATATTTATTTAATATTCATGATGATAAAAGACTTGGAGCCATTCACTTTTAATTACATCCCTCTCAGAGAAACAGTCTTGTGCAATTAGAGAGCTTCCAGTGCATGAAAGAAAAACAAATAAACTTTTTGCCTCTACTTCCAGAAGTGCCAAGTGGGGCTCCTAGGGGCATCCCCTTTCTCTCTGCTGTGGTGGCCTCTGAGCAGGAGCTTCTGTGTAGGACTCCTCTGGGCTGTGTTGTTAGGGACTCCACAACACTTGGGTTACCATGTGCAGCCCTCCAACGTGAGGCAGTGTCTGGGAGGGAAATGTACAGCTCCATTAGACTGGGTAGATGGCTTGGAGTGGAAGGAAAAGCAGCTGGGGTTTCCCAGGTGGGGGATTGTGACATGGGCGTTCCATTTCTATCCTCGCAGCAGCCTCGCTGTGTGTGGGGGAATTGGACCCCTTGTGCTCCCTACCCTCCCTTTTAGCTAGACACAGCCTTGTCCCCTTGTGCAGCTCAGAGAGTCTCCCTCTTCTCCTGGAGCAATAATTAGCTGTTTAAATCAAATCTGGCAAAATGATCATGGAGTGATGCCTCAATAGCAAGGCAATGACCAGCTCTCCTCTTTAGCACTCAGACAGCATTGCTTCTCTCTCCCATAGCATTATTCATGAGCAAATTGTTGTACTGAGCTGTGCAAATTGCCCAGGAGCTTCTGGTGGAGTCTGAACCTTTTCTGACACATAAACCCAATCTCTCTGAGTGTGCATAATGATCAAACATGGTCTGGCTATCAGCATCTCTTTTGGTAGCTGGGTCAGTGGTGGCTTCTGCTCTTAGTGTGGCTGGTAATAGGAGGCAGCAAAGGTGAGGATTTCCTGTGCACTGAGCTGGATTTTCACAAGTCTTTGAAAATCTCAGCCCTTAGGAGTTAGATGTCAGCACCCTATGCAGAAACATCCCATGTTACAAACCTTTTGGAGACTCCTGTGCCATACAGCTTTCTGTTCTTGGGCTGCCTTTTGATGAGCATTCAGACATTATTGATCGCATCATGCTCAAAACCAGCTCGGTGCTACATGGGGCTTTCTCGTGTTTAGTGGCTGTTCCCAGCAGCGATGTCCTTTGGCTGAGACAACACCTTAATGAGAAGTTCTTTTAATGTCTCTTCTCTGTTGCGTTCAGCCAGGGCTGAGGAGTGCAACAGGCTGATCATTTTCATCCTGTAAAATATACATAATTCTATTTTACATAGGGAATAATCACTGCAGGACTGATTCTTCTTTTCATCCTTTTCCTGCTGTAATTACTATCCCTCTGCTGATGCCTGTGCCAACGTCTGTGCATGATGAGTGAAAATTTAAACTGCCCTGGGTGATGGGACATAGACCTTGCTGAAAAATTTAAATGTCTAGTATCCAGAGAAGGCTGGCCCATAAATAAAGGATGAAGTCCCCACTGCAGGAGGGGGAGAACTAGTGCAGCTCCAGATTTAACACCTTCCTGCCCACCTTCACCCATGCCTGGAGCTGTGGTTCTTCTCCTTGCTGAAATCTGGGAATTTGTAGGAGCCCCAGGGTGTCAGGGTTTGGAGAGCCAGGGCTAGCAGGCCTGCCTGAGTCACTGTGTGCCAGAAGAAATTCTGGGAATTACAAGTAAATTCAAAGAAACCATCCTGAGCTTAAGTGGGCTTGTTGATCCATTTAGACTGAGAGCTAAAGCTGCTGGTACCTGTGGAGCAGAGAGGCTTAGCTAGAGCAGAAGTAATAGGTCATTTTTTTCCATGGGAAATTGAGGAATACAAGTAATTAATCTCCTTGCAACATGGAAGGGATTCTGGAGGAGTGTGATTATACCATGCTATGAGCGCTAGCATGAATAACCCACTATCCTTTATAAGGTCAGTGATTTTTAGTTTTACAGTGGAGGACTGTTTCTATTCCCACATCTATTTGGAGGTATTTTACACTCATCTTTTGCAGGTCAGCCCAGATAGTCACAGATGAAATGACAGTTTGGTGAAAAATCTCTCCCAGTAGTAAGTTGCTATTTCTGTGTGTTACTGACTGTGCTGCTGAGTTCACTGTACAGAACAGGGGTTGGAGACCTATGGCATCATCAGCTCTGGCTCCCTTCTGTCACATGCAAAACATCACATAGACTTCAGGGATCCCTCCCCCTGGCAAGGGCTCATCCAGCATGCAAACATGAGGCTCAGTCTCGCCCTGGACCTTTGTCCCCACTCCACACTTACTTAAGCAGTTGCATGGAGGAGGAAATTGTGTGGGATGGACTAGTATTTTGGGAGGAGGCCGTGCCACTTCTTGTTTCCCATGTGGTAGTTTGCTCTGAATGTGAAATGTCTCATTTCCAGCTTCATATCCCAGGAATGAGATGAAGGGCTTGGTTCCCTGTCTCTCACCCCAGCACCACGAACCTTCCGCCAGTTGCCCCGTTTTAGTCAAAGCTGGCATGGAACAGTCTCAAAGATGTTGAATTCCTCTTCAATGAAAGGTGGAGGAGAAAGACCCAAATTGGTGTCTCCAAGGGGTGAGCTCACTTGGGGAAAGTCCATGAAAAGCCACCTTTGTGGCTCTGCTGTTTGTGCAAGACTGTGTGTGAGCAAATGCAGGCAGGTCCACAAGCTGTGCTGAGATGGCTTTGTGGTACCTTCCTGCCATCAGCCCTCGGGGGTAGAGAGACACAGTAAGACAGATAGGACAGAATATCTGCTTCCATTAACATGGGTAATTGCTTTGTCATTCCCTTTTCAGAGCGGGGTGCAGTGAGCTGTGCGGAGTGGCTGGAAATTGCATTGACACAGTTTGGGGGTGATGTAGAAATGAGCTACGCTGCCAGGGCATTCTGGGGTTCCAGGGAGATGAGTGCCCTCCACTGTTGTGGGTGTGCTAAAGAACCCTTCCATGGGGTGGTATGGGATCGTAGGGATGGGGGAGCTCATTCCCAGGGAGGTCTGTATGGGCTCTTCCAATTAACCTACTATGCTTAATTAGTAGGGGCTCCCTGTGGAGGCAGACAACTAGGTAACAAACTTGAGGATTGGTCCTTATTAACGCTGGGTTAGGATATTGGATGGGGAAGTGCAGGATGCTCTGGGATCTGCTGTCTGAAGCCTGGAGAAATTGGGCTCTCATGTCGTGAGTGTTCCTGTCCTCAAGGCAGAGTGTCATGCAGTCCCTGTGTTTCCTGCAAGTGTTTCCATGAGGTCACTCCTTCACTTCCCAGGACCCAAGGGGCTTGCAGGATCTTGAGAACCTTGCAGGATTTTGCAGGATCATGGGCCACAGATGCCTCTTTGCAGAGCTTCTTTAGAGGGAAGCTCTCAGAGATGGAGAGTTGCCCTCAGAGTGCAACCAGCAAAGTTCATGTTGCTTGCTTGGGGGCTCTGTAACAGCCTGGTGGAGATGACCAGAGATCCCTGTCTGTCCCATCTTCCCTCATTCTAGCTATTTCCTGTGCTGGAGACTTTGTATGGGAATTTTCAAAAGGCCAGAGCAGTCAATCCAGCTCTATTCCAGCTGTATTCTGCCTGCAGCAAGTAGTTTGTGATAGCTGTTTTATCTTGTCTTCTGATGCCTGTTCCCTCCTCCCTCAGAGTGGCCCATCCTCCTCCATGTGGAGCGAGCAGCCCTTTCATTTTGCAGCTGCACCTTGGAGAAACGAGCTCTGGGTTTTTATTAATTTTGAAGAAATAGCTATTTTGATTGTCAAGTCAATCCCAGATTATTTTGGGCAAATGCAGTTTGACAGACCATTATTTTGAAGGGACATGGATCATTTAACCAAGCTTAATTGCCTCTGTGTCACAATTAGTCACTCGGGCTGAGAAGGAATTGGTGTCACCATCATTTTGTATTTGGGAGCCAGTGACTAAATCTAATGAAAGTGTTTGAATCAGAACTTTTATGCATGTACATTCATAATACTGCAAATTTCGCCATATCTCTCGTGAGGCTGGGGAAGGCTCTGTGAGGGTATGGTTGCTACTGCAAGGGTGAGATGAAGTGCTCAGGGTTTGGGAGGGGAGAATGAGGTCTTCAGGTGCCTCCTTGGGTGGAGATATGCAGGGCTGCTCCTGCAGGTACAGTGCTTGTGTGTGCTCAGTGACAGTTTTGGGGATGCCCTCTGAGATACAATTAACTTCCCAGCAAGGGTGATAGGCTCCTGTTTGGAGCACAGACCTAGAGGAGGGAGGAAAATAGCCAAAGGTCTGAAGAAAGGAAAGATTCTACAGTCCTTGGACTGCTTCCATCACCTGGTGGTGTCTCTCTGAAAAGCAAGTTAAGGGGCTTGAGACCAAGGATGCAAGACTGTTCCTCAGGGTGAAAAACTGCCCTCCTTCATTTCCAGGAGGTAAATAGCGCTCTGTGGTTGTGTCCTGGCAGTGGTCAGAGTTACCCAGCAGGTAAGGGTTCACAAGCCCCTGCTCCCACCACTATAGCACAGGCTCGTGTGATGCTGAGGGTGGGTTATTTGCTGTTTACATTTTAAATGTACCAGGTAAATCTTGCTATGCTTTAAGGCTGTCTGTCATCACCTCTGTTGTGTTCACCAGTGGGAAGGTTGTGAGAAGGAAAGCTGGGAGCCTAGTGGAAGGCCAGTGCTCCTGTGCTTCGGGTACCACAGACACTGAAATGCCACCACAAAACTGGGGGGTGGCAAGGGGTTGCTGAGAACTCGCCTTCTTGGTCCACAAAGTCCAAAGTTCCAAAAATCTTTCAGTTTTTCAGAAAACTGCAGACTGTCAGCTGAACGTAGCTAGCAAGCAAAGGAGCCAGGAAATGAACTTCTCCATGAAACAAAAATCAAACTGACTCATTTGTTTTCAAGGTTCTTTACCCCAGCAAAATGAAAGACATAATCATACAGGGGAAATAGGAAGATAAATTGGGTGTTATTTCAAGTATCGCTGTCTCACATAATTTTATTGTGATGTTTGCAAGAATGGGCATTTGTTCCAAAGCTTTGGATACTGGATTCAGACAGATTTTTGTTACTCTAAGCTTTTAGTAAAGAAAAGGCTGTTTTATGCTTCTTAATCATAGAAAACAGCTTGAAAATTGCAGCCTGAGACTGACTCCAAAAGTTCAGCAACCAGAAAGCGAGTAAGGAGAACTCAGGACACTGTCAAATTCAGGCCAAGAGGTCTTGCCTTTGAAGGTCTCTGTCACAGAGCAGTACAGATAATGAGCACAGAGCCAAATTAGCTGTGTCTCAATAGCTGGGGACATCGAGGTGTTGGATATGTGAGCTGATTGTGACCAAACCAACCTCCTGGGAAACTCATTTGTCTGCAGCATCTCTGCAGGTTGAACTTCCTGGGAAGGGGGGAATGGGACATGTGGGTGACCTGTCTCACTGAATGGGGGAAGGACTTAGCACTGACATGAGGGGAAGATGTGGGAGCTGCCAGACCCTGTGGCCATCAGATTTCTGATTTTATTATGCCCTGATGCTATCGTCATATGAAGGGGGTAAGTTGGATTCAGCTCCTGCTTCTCCTCTGAACAGCTCTGACAGCCTCTCTGATGGAAATAAAACTGCATTGACCCCTTTCCTGTTTTGATCAAGACAAATTTTTCCATACTTTCAAACAGCCAAACACACAGCCTCAGAACCAGAGTAAATTCTGGGGACAGATCAGGTAATCCTTAGGTAACTTGGAAAGTGGTGCAATAGCAGGGGAGAGGTGGATCTGACAGAATCTTTCCATGCTCTTGAGAAACAAAATACCTGGATCCACTATGGCTTTAGGGAAAGGGAGTGAAGGGAAGACAGGGTGAGTCTGGTACAGTTAAGGCTATGCCAGGCTGTCTCACATCTTCATCCCACTCCCAATAGATGGGTCCCCATCACAAGGGAGCCCTTGCATTACACACACCATTTTGTAACCATCTGAGGCGAGTGTGGCCCTGAATGGTTGCTAATGTGCCTTGTGGAGCTGTGTCCCCTCTTCATTATTAATGTTTAAATCCCTTTCAGAAGCACAGCCATTAATTTTGCCATTGCCTTGGTGTCGAAGAGCCAGCACAGACAACATTGAGTGTTCCTGGAGGCAGAAGTCTTGCTGAAAACAGCCTCCAACTCTGCTCAGCTGCCTTCCTTATCCACACCATGAGGGCAGAGGTGGGCTCAGGTCCTTTGGTGCAGGTGCTGCTGGTCAGACAACGTCTGCTACAATTAAGAAGGGACAAATGTCTCAGTGAAAGCAGAAGATAAAAGGTTGTATCTTGTCCCTGTCTTCCTCTTACCTCCTCCCCTATAACTTGTTCAGCAGCTGGTTTGGTTGTTGTCCTGGCTTATCTTGCCTATGATGCATTTTCTGAGGAGGGTGGCTGTAACCTGTCACTCTGAAGTTTCATACCTTGGAAAGCAGAAATTTTTTCAAAAAATAATTGTTATAGAATAGCAACAAGAAGGATCTGAGGTTTTAATAAATAATTCCAACAGACTTTTGGGGCAATACTAGCTATTCTTTTGCTTAGACAAGAGGGAGAAACAGCCAAAAGGAACAAGATGATATTCAGCAGGAAGAAGTAAAAATTTCTCTAATATGTTGAGGCTCCCTGACTGGTTTTGGCCAAATGATTCACATTACACAGACATAGCCCAGCTTGTCTGGACACCAAGCCTCTACCAGAAGATGCTTTCAGTGCTGTAACAATCCAGTCCCAGCCAATAATCAGCTTCACCTACTGATTCATGTCAACTACAGGGTCTCCTCTGTAGTTAGGGAATGGCAATGTGCATAAACATGTGTAGACTGGAAACTGTTCATCCCATAACTTAAATGTTGAGTGTCTGGGAGCTACAAAGCCTGGCCCTACTGCAGGACTTTCTGTGTGATGTCCAGAGCAGCAGGAAAGACTCTGATGCTCTGCATGGCTGCCTGTGCTGCTTAACTAGGAGACTGCACCTCCTTAGCGAAATGGTCAAAGCCGAAGGTGGGGAGGAAAACCTTTCTGCACTCATGAAAGGAATTTGTCTGCCAGTGTTTCCAGTCCTCAAGGCATTTCTTTAATTCTGTTTTTGGAACTAACCTTGCCACATCCCTGAATCTTATGCCACAGCCCAAGGTCTCCAGCAAAAGTGTAGCGGGGCAGGCTGGTGGCAGATGCGGGTTCCTCAGCGGCTGCTGGGGGAGCAGGTGCATGCATCTTAAGTATGGGGCTCTTTGCTTGGTTTCTCTCTCCATTCCTTTTTCATTTCAGGATGTTCTAAGAGTAAAGCCACTGCCTGAATTATTGGCACAAACTGCATTTAGATTGCTTACATATTTGATAGTCAGTGGTCAGCCAGCCTGTTGTACTGATGCTGTGCTTGATTACCAGTCATCACCCTGAAACATGGGGCAGGAAAATGTCCTGTCCAACTCATGGCAAGTGATCATCCCACACGTGTGTGTAAACAGCTCCTCTTCTGCTTTTTCTGCAGATTTATGTCTGTCTGTCTAGGTGTCTGTCCTCCAATACTCCCACAAAGAGTCTGGTCCCTGATTGCCTCCCTTAGTCCTGCCCCAATGCTCAAACATTAGCTGGAGAGCTCTGACTCACCAGTAAAACTGAAATGAGGCAGGGAATGGGGATGTGCTGAGGTGAAGCCAAATGGCTCTTGGAGGCAGCCAGGAGGATTTTTGTCACACTTGTTCTACTCATTTTTATATTCTATGAGAGGGGAAGATGAAGGCCTGGGATGGAGCTGTGGGATGGCAGTAGAGCATGATTTTTAACCTGAAAAGTGAAGTTTTGTTGGCAGAGGGTGGTCAAGACAGCAAAGGAGGCATTGGTTGTTCTGGCCATAGAAACAATGCTGCATGTAGGGCTGATCTTTCAGCCTGGGCATCCCCTTCCATGAGGAGAGCTTCTTCCCCATGCAGTGGAGGATGCACTGGGCATCTCTAGGGCCAGAGCACTCTGCCTCAGAAAAGGATATGCTTCTCCAGATGGAGCATTAATGCAATTTGGACAGATTTGCTGTCACAGTCAGCTCCAGCACTTGGAGACTGTGCTGCAGGTCTGACAGCTACCCACAATCAGCTGCATGGCTAAATCTTTGTTGGGGATGGAGCTATTTCCTGGAATTCTACAAGCCCTGTGGACATGTGTTGCACATCCATGAGGTCTGGGACAGGTGTCTCTTGCGACCTTTGGCTGCACAGGCAGAGCAGGAGCCCGTGGGGTCAGAGGCGTTTGGAGGAGCGGGTGGAAGCAGCGTGTGAGAGGTGGCTGTGGCAGCAGGGAGGCAGCGATGTAAACAGGGAGGGAGAGTCCAATGACCAATAGTTATGAGCTATGGGGCAATATAGCAGCACAGGCTGTGGCTTATTCAGGCCAGGATGCTTTAGGGAGCAGACATCCCTTCACACTAGTTTGAGGACCGTGTTTCTTGGCTCGCAGCCACTAGAGGCTGCCCTGCTCCAGCTCCTGAGCCTCCACTCCCTGGGATGACTGCAGCTTTGCTGCCTGGGCTGGAGACACCGGGAGAAGGCAGTGGGAAAAGCTCTGAAGGTTTTTTTTCCCCTTTCTTCTGGGAGTGGATCGAGCAGGTGTTGCAGCAAACGTGGGTCTTTAGGGATGTACCTTGTGTCCCTGCTCACAGGCAGAGAAACTGAGGTACAAGGAGCTGCATGGAAATGGCTCATGGCAAGGAGGATGTTATCACAGGCAGAGCCCAGTGCCTGTCTCTGGTTGCTGCCACATGAGGGGTCAGGAGCAAACCCGTGATGGGTGGGGAATAGCTTCAAAATCCACAGGCCTTCTGGGCGAGTTTGGAGGGACCTGATTCTGGGTACAGCTGGGTAGACCTGATGGCTGTCAACTGACCTAAAGCAGCAGAGCTTCTCTGGAGGAACTGCAGTGTCTCCTGGTGCACATGCAGCTTCAATCCTGCACTCACACACCTCTGCAAGCCCAAAGCCCATGCTGGTGTTTGCTGAGTTCCCTGTGCTGGGTGGATCTTGGCTTCTTAACTCCACAGTCAGCACACCCACTGCAATGTCCCATTCGACAAAAATCCTGCATGTATAGTCCCAGTGTTTCTGTCCCACGTGGTGGTAGATGCAGAGATGCAGATGTAGAAAGGTAAGTCCTGAGCTGTGCTGAGCCAGTTGAGTATGTCCCTGAGATAATCCTGCTGCCTTGGGAGAAAGCCATGGTGCTGGAGATGTGAATTGCAGGCAGGATGCATGAGCTGATCCCGTGGGGATGCTGGATGCCAGAACAGAGTATTGTGAAGGTTCCTCACAGCCAGGCTGATTTCACCGAATGCTCAGCACCAAACCTTCCTGTCTGCTCCCTTTCAACTGGGGTGGGGGGGTCCCAGCCCTGCTTTGCATGGTGCTACATTTGGCACTGCGTTTCGCTCATGGGCCAGATCTAGTGGATCTGGCACATTTCCTTGATGTCCCAGCCATCCCCAGACGCAGCTGTTTACAGCAGAGCCCCGTGTGCTCCACCATGTGGCAGCAGGCAAGGGAGTGCTGGGGATGGAGTGGTTCCCAGGCAATCCGACAGGATTGGGGTGCTCATGGGTCAGAGCCCCAACTCTTCCTCTGTTTCTCTTTTGATCTCACTCGTTGTTCTTTCTTTTCTCCTTGCCCTACAGAGGTTGCCATCAATCTCTGCTTCTGCCCTTCTGCTAATGGGCTGCTTTGTCTGGAGCAAGTAGGATCCTTGGGTGATGTAAATTGATGTAGCTGCCCTGTGAGCAGGGTTCTGGCACTGAATTAGCCCAGGTGAGGATCTGCTCCATAACCTCTATTTCATTGTTATCAAAGTCCAAGCATAGCTTCTAGTGCCTGAAAATCGCAGCCTTCTATCTCACTTGGTCTTTGCAGACCGATGTGTTGACAAAGACGTCTTCGTTTATCTTCTCACTGCATCCGTTGCAGCCGGATGCTTCTCTGACCCTCACGTTTTCAATAATCTTTTCCCTTCTTCCCTCCAGCATTACAGAGCCTCTTACTCATTTGAGAGATAAGTATTTACGTATGTGTTGGTGAGGAAAACTTAATCAATAATGCCTATGAATAACATTTCTTTGTGTGTTAGACCCACCAGATCTACCCCCCCTTTCCTTTGTTTTGTTGGGTTTTTTTGTTGTGGGTTGTTTGGGGTGGGTTTTTTGTTTATTTTTATCCTTTCCGGGCAGGATTCACATTCTGCTCTGGCTCTCCCCCCCCGAAAGTTCAATTGTCAGAGAGGGAAAACAAACTCCAAGCAAAAGCTGTCATTTTGGAGAGACATCAGTCTCACCAGCTCCCTCCACCCACACCATGACTGTCCAGAGGGGCTGCCCATCCTGCTGCCCCCAGCCTCTCCAAGAGACACAGGGCAGTCTCTCCCTGAAAATTCAGTCACTACTTCTGGGCACAGACTTCACTGTTGGGAAGTGGTTCCCCAAATCTGCAAGTTTCAGAATTGAGCAGTGAAATGCAGATGCAAAGTACTTGTGAACTGATTTTATTTTTTTTTTGTCCAGGTGATTTAAAACTAAGAGACATAAAATTTGTATTCCAGTGCAGGGGTCTTACATGAGGCTTCAGCTGCTCTCTTTGAAAGGGCAGGGCACTGTGGGCACTGAGCTTGTTGCCTGCTGCTGTGAGCGGGGGCAGCTCTGGCTGGGGAGTGTGATGGGATGCTCCAGCTCCTGCTCTAGCTACAGGGCTGGATGTTGGGAAAAAACCCTCTGACCCCTCTCCCTGCTGAATTCTCTGTGCAAGTGCTTCTGTCAATGGGTCTCATGCAAACTGCCCTGTGCTGCCACTGTGGCAATCTCGACCAGTCATCACCCACTGGTTCATCAGCAGTTTTTCACCTCCATGTGGAGCGTACCAGCTGTTCTGGACACCAGCATCCCTGGGCATCCTGCTCTGCACTGCCCTGGACATCGCTGAGCTGCTTTTCCTGTGCCCCTGGAGCGACTATGACAGATGCATGTGTAGTCTGCCCAGTGCCTGTGCTAGCGAGAGGGAAGCTCACACACTATGGCGATGTGTGTGTGTTTGCAGGAAGCAGCTACAGGAAACTAATGGACCATGAAATTATCCAAGGAAAGGAAGAAAAAGGAGAGTGTTAGAGCAAACTGCTCTGCATCCACAACCCTGCTCCGCTCTCAGCTGGCTTAATGCACTGGCAAATAAGATATAGTACTTTCATGTTGGAGGCAGAAGGGGCTGGTAAAATGGCTCTTTCCAGGTTATTTGGGTGACCTAGTGTGAAGCTGCACTGGAAACAGCAATTTTCTGGGGGAAGGTACATGGAAGTGTTAGTGCATTAAGGGGGGAAAAAAATAAGAAAGAAAAAGGGCTCTCAGGGGAGAATCGGATAGTCAGCATCATCCTTGTAATAGTAATAGTGCACTAATCCAGCAAGCTTTATCCCAAGGGATTCCAAACTGTGTTGCCAAACTATACAGAAATTCCTTGCCGTTTTTCTGGAGATCCGCTTCTAGTGGGGGAAGCACACAGAGGGGCAAAATATGCTTGAAAACAAAGACTGCAGGAAGAAATTGAGAGACATGGAACAGCTACTTAGAACATAATTCAGCAGCAGGGCAGCATCCCTGGGTGAGAGGGATGGAGGTTGCTAATGGCCGTGAATGGGTGCAGAGAGAGTAGCAGCAGCTTTTCATCACCACGCTGCCTATCTAATCTAATCTGGTTTTACCAATTCTGCTTTTTACCTTACTGCCACAGCAGTGTCTGAGATGGTCCAACTAGTTGTCTGCAATAACTGAAGCTGTTTGGGAAACGTGTTATTTTTTACCATCAAAAAAAGTCTGGTGAGAACATATGTTTTTGTTGAAGCAAGGGAAAAACCCTCTGATTTTTATTTATTTTTCTCTATTCGAAATCTGAAGCTCAGGGCTTCAGGTTTCTGGAGTATCTGTTGGAATTAGTGCACTTCTCAGCTCACAGAGAGGAATTGTCTGGGGAAACGTTAAGTGTCCATTTGATCAAAAAGGCATGTTATTGCTGTGTTGCTCCAGGAGTGGAGCATGACCAGTCAGGCTCTGCCAAAGAAACAGTCAGAGATCATTTATCTACTCTACTGTAAGCTCACCAGGTGATGATGTTCTGTTATGGCTGCACCTTTCTCTACAGCTTCATAGAACAGAGAATAGCAGCTTGAAAGGGACCTCAAGGATCATCTGGTCCAACTTTTCTTGGCAAAAGCATGGTCTCGACAATGACCCGGCACCCTCTCCAGCTGAATCTTAAAAGCGCCCAATGATGAGGAATCCACCACTTACCTAGGGAGATTATTCCAAAGGCTAATTCTTGTCCTTGTGAAAAAATTTCCTTTTGTGTCCAATAATTTTATTTCTCCCCAAGTTTTGCATCCCCGAAAACAGAACCAGACCCAGCCCAGGGCTCAGCATCAAGCCCCAGTCTAACTTCAGTTCCCTGTTGCCAGATCTGGGTGGGACTTCAAGGTGCACCAGTTCAGGGCCTTCTTTCCATCCTGTTAGAAATGACCAGAGGGGGCATTTTGTCTGATAAGTGAAAGATCAAAAGGAAGCTCTGGGGCTGTTCTGTCCTGCTTGAACCTGTGCAGTAATTTGATTTCTCCAGTGCCATGTTCATTTGACACTGCTAAGGATCTGAAATGTGTTTGCCAAGTTAATTTGCTTGCAAACAACAGATAATTGACACCAATGCTGCAGCTTAAATGCTATGTGAGAGAATGTAAGCGCATGTGAAAGAGCAATCACCCTCCAAAATAAAGGATGGTGGCCCTATGCTCTGCTAAATACAGCTCTGTCTGGGATGCAGAAAGTGGAAAACACGTAAATAAGAAAGAGGTGGAATTATCTGATGTGACTGCTTTGAGTCATGCACAAAGGCAGCTACAGGAGGTAGACAGGCAACCAGAATATGTGGGTTTTCCTCCACCTCTTCTGTTTTTTCGTTTGCAAGTTCTTTGTGGAAAGAACAAAAAAAGACCCTGGCAAATGAAGCTGTGCTGGGGGTCTGTGGTCCTATGGTGGGATGAAGCTTTCCCAGAGCTCTTCTGAATCAGGTCCTCAGCTTTCACCCAGCTGGGAGGGCCAGCCTTGCACAGCAGTGCTGGTCCCCTGTGCCTGCAGGGGAGGTGGTGCAAAGGCCCCCATCCATGAGGGATGTTCTGGGTCATCACCTCTGTCCTGTCCACATCCCAGACCAAACCAGAGGATCCCAGCTGGTTGGTCTCAGGGCAGTGCTGCCTTCCAGCAATCTGCTGTGGCTGTGTTTCTCGGGTGCAGACAAGCTCTCTTCCCATCATAGGTCTACTTAAGATTATTCCCCTTGAATTGGAATAAGCAGTGTGTCCCACTGTGCCACCACAGTGGAAGCAGCCTGAAGCAATGCTGGGCTATAGCAGTCCGTCACCGCTCAGCCAAGCACAGAGCCCTGCTCTCTGCTTATGAAAAGAAAGTTACATTAGAAAGGCCTTTTACCCAGATACTTAATTAAAATAATATTGAAACAAGCAAGACACACTGTGTGCTAAGCACACGGTCACAGCTTCCCACAGCTCATTTGCAAGAGTGCTCAATAATGGCTGTGGGTAATTATTTTTTAATCAGCCAGTGTAAAGAACGATTGGCATGTTAACAAATGGTACTTATTTTCTCTTGCTCCAACGGGGCGAGATCACAGGCGATGTGGTGCCAGCCAACGAGTATCCCCTGGCACAGCAAAATCCTCCAGCTCGCCATGGCTGGGTCTTGTGTTTGGAGATGCAAAGAAGTAGCTGGGATTAGGGATAGCTGGAGGCAGGCATAAGGAGGCTGCTGGCATGGGGCACCCCAAAAGCATTGAGATGCTTGGAAATGAAGCCTTTTGTGCAAAACCAGGAGAGCTAGGCAGAGATACCTTTGCAGCTACTGGGCTCCCATCCTCCCTCCCGTATTAGCCTTGAGATAATTCAGGACAGTTTTGGGATACTGTTTTTTATCTGTCCAGAACCAATACTTCAGTCTGGGAGTCTTGGACTGGCCTTCTTGTTAATTAGCTGAGATGTCACGAAAGCTCAGATGTGATTTCAAGGGCAAGAGTAATGTTGCCATCCAGCTGTGAGCTCTACCTCTTGTGGATATTTTGCCCTTCCTAATTGCCTGCTGTCCTGCTCCCTGGAAGCCCAGGGTGCCTCAGGAGCAGGGCAGCCCTGAGTTAGTGCAATTAGACAATTTCCTCTCCTTTTAAAAGCTAGGTGACTGTGTTGTTTTATTCCTTCCAAACAGCAGAGCCACTGAGGGGGCACAGGACCTTTTCTCAAAGGTTCCTGCTTTTCTATCTCTGCCTGCCTCCAAGGACAAGCCCAGCTGAACCCTGAAGGAACGGCTTGCTCAGTTATGTCTTTTTCTTCCTTGGTTTGTTAGCCCTGCTATGACTCTCAGAGGGCCTGGTGCTCCCAATAGTGCTTGGGTAACTTTGAACATTAATAATTCTGCTTGTTCTAAAATCACACTCTGGGTGCTATGAAAATTAATGAGAGAGCCTCTGGAAATCAATTTGCTACTGTAAAACCTCCTTTCTGGAGAACTGGGTGCTGTGTGACTTTGGGGTTATTTTAGGCTGGTAGTGTTCTGTGTCTTTGACCAAAGGGAGTTCTGTCTTGGGTGTCTGCTGTGGAAACATGCTCCTTGTTTACCTGCCGTACATTTTCTGCCTCCTTTACATGATGAGTGTTTGACAAGCCTTGCTCTGACTCTTCTGCTCTGGGTTTACTCAGTTTACTTGGACTTAGAAGAGTGCCAGCAGTGTCTCCTCATCTTTGTGGGGTTAAAAAATGCTGTTTCTTCCGGCCTTTCTGCATGGCTCTGACTCTTCCTGCTACTGCTCTTTGTTCATCCTACAGATATCAGATTCCTAGGATTTTAGGCTTTGCTCTCCTTAGAAGACATAGCAGTATCCCAGCAAGTCAGGAGGAACAGAACTCCATCTAGAGTCCCCTGAAATTGCTGCTCATCTGAGCAAGAATTTGTCTTTTTGTGGCTAAGTGGCCATGTGTCCCTGAAACCTCAGCCCCAGTGGCTACAGAAAGTTCAAAGATGCTTCCTCACTTGGGAAATTCATTGTCATCACCACAAAGGGGGCTCTGAAGTCTTCCAGGCAAGATCTTGGTTTCCCGGCAGTTGGCTTCATGTGGCCTTTGTGTTCCCACAAGACTGTGTGGGCTCATCTTCATCTCATCTTTCCATCTGGTTGATTTATTTCATTAAGTTGCAGCATTGCAACTGACACATCCCTCCCACAATTAAGTAGTTTTTTGGGGTGCAAAAAATCACTTGTCTTACAACTCAAGTGCGGTAACTTATGATTTTCCCATCTGTGCAGATGTGCTTGGTGCCTCGGGGATTTCAATGTGCAGTGGAGAGTTTCACATCAGCCACTGTCTCCAGCATCTCCATTGTGCAGTGCTGTTCAGAGGGTAGAGGTGGGGGAATAGAGATTTCCCATTCCTTTGGTGCATGTTTGATTTTTCATTGATGTTGCTAATTATTTTTTTTGTTTTCCCAGGTACAGTGAATTCTCATGGTTGTCCTTCCTTGCAGAGTCTCCAACACAAATTAACTCAAACTTGGAGTAAGATCATAGCAGGGAGCTGGATGCTGATACCCAGCTGAAAGCTGCTCCCACTGGGGATGACTTATGAGTCCCATTTGGAGCCACCATGCCTTGAGATGAGTTTCAGTTGAACACCACGAGACAGCACATGATCTGTCTGTTCTCTTTCCTCCTTTACTTTCCACTCCGAAAATGAGACTCAGTCTGTTTCCACCCTCTTCTCTCCTCTGAGCCAGTATATCACATGGTTTGTGCCCTCATCTTTGAGATGCCCAAGGGTCAAACATGCCAGAGAGCTCTTCCCTTTCTGCTTTTTAAAAGCAATTTGATTAAAACAGGTCTCTAAACTGTGCCCCTGCCCATGCTCAGGGGACCCAGCCATAATTTTTCTTGCAAGTCAATTTTCCCTCCTGGTCAGTCCATTAAAACCCTTTTCCCTGCTGGAGCTGTTCTGGGTGACAGCACTTTGCTTTATTAACATGGGCATGTTTGCTTGGGAATTGGAAAAGGGGGATTTCTAAGTGAATTTTGTCCTTTGAAACAATTCTGTCATTCTGCCTATATATGTTTTATTTTCCTGGAGTGGAGATGAGATGGTTTTACTGGGGAATTGACCCATTAGGGTTCTGCTCAGCTGCCCGAGGAGAGATACTCACGTTAGTGAAATATCAGCAGTCGGTGTTTAGATGCTGCTATCCCTGGTCCCAGCTACATGCACTCTAACCAAATGGGAAGGATTGGACCTTGAAAGCTGTCCAGACTGCCTAAGCTCACTTAGGTGTCACTTAGCAAATCTACATTGCAGGGAAAGGGTAGTCTGGGTCTTGACCCACTCTGGGCATGCAGAAAGGGAAATGGCAAGGGATGCTCTGTGCTCACCTGGCTCATGGAGTGGTTCTCTGGGTGAGGTTCTCTGACTGCACAACACATTGCATACCATGAGCAGTGTCAAGTAGACAAACAGCTTGCTCTGAGATCTCAGAAAAACAGCCTTTCAAATCCCAGAAGATTCCCCATATACATTGCATTTCCTACTTAGACTTACTCTCAGCTGGAAAATTACTACATGTCTCTGCTGAAGGAGATATTCAAGATACACCCACATTGCTATCTGGAGTTAATCTTGCAGTCAATCTCAGTCAGTTCCAGTAAAATGAGCTCCCCTTTCTTCATCAGATCTCAGGTGGAAGTTGGGATTAAGCTGTGATATTGAGGTTGCCCAGCAAAGGTCTTTCTGGGACAGGCATCAAATATGTGGACCAAGCACAATCTCACACACACCTGGGCATGTGCAGGTATGTGTGTGTACATGCACACATCCCACTCTTGCTTTAAAGATCACACAGTGACAGGCAGAATCACTTCCTGCTCCCCAACCAGCACTCAGGCTCTCAGCAACATCTAATCTCTTCCTGTTGTTAGTGATGATTGCCATAAATACCCACAACATGAATGTGACTTCAGCCATGCAGTTAAATTCCATTTGTTTTCCCGTGATTTAAATCCCACCAACCTTGGCTGTGTTAAAAAACGTAATTTTTCTGCCTTTCCCCACTGTCCTCTGCTCTCCCCTGTAAGAAGATTATGAGCTGAGGGAAAGTAAATGCCTTATTTTAAAGTTAAAAAAATAAAGATAGTGTTGAAATAACTGCTGTCAGAGGAAGATACATTTTTCAAACACATCCTCTGCTCAGCATGAGGCAGTGGTTGCTTATGTTTCAGAGCATTATGGTACATTAGCTTCCACATGCAGTGTCTCTTTCTTTGTTTATTATTTTAATTTCCAAGTCACTTGCAGGGGTAGATAGTGCTGGGGTGACGGCATGGGAGGAGTGAAAGACTCTCCTTCATGATGCAGTGGGGCTGGGGACAGCAGAGGTATCACTCCCCAGGCAAGTGGCTCATGGCAGGGAGTAGGGCACTGCCAACCCGGCAATGAACATGATAATTCCTTCTTCTTCCCTGAAAAAAATTATGATCTGGAGCCTCCAAACTCAGCCTGCATGAACACCTCAGAGGCTTAGCTACAGGGGTCTTTGGCAGGACATTGTCCCAGCTATTCCATCCTTACTTTCTTCAGAGGAGGAGCTGCCTCACTAACAGAGTAGAAAGGTCAGTCTCTGGCTGTGGAGAATGATTTGGGTGAGCTAAAAAGGATTATTTTTTTTCTTCTTTATGGGTGCAGCCCCTTCTCCCTGAGGTGCCCAGTGCTTCCCACATGAAAGCAATGATAGGAAAATGTGGGTTCAAGTCAGTCACTATCTCTGCTCTATCCTGTGCAGATGGCTTTCTTTGTCTATGTTTTGTTTTACTGTCTCCAGAAAATTAGGGCAATTTTGGAAGAAAAATAAAATTACTTTGTAACAGGGGGGGGAAAGAGAGAGAAAACGTTTTGACATTCTCACTCAAAACACCCTCCTTTCGTCTCTACCAAGACTCTTTGCTGCATTTGACCTGAATTCTCAAATAGCTCTAGCCCTCCTGAAAGACTGATTTTCAGTAAAAAGTACCCCTCTTGATTCACCAGATAATGTTGCCCAGCTCCACTCAGGAGGCTGCTCACAGGGTGCTCTGCCAAGACCTTACAGGGTGCCTGGCTTCCCCTGCAGCTGGTTGATTTAAGCTGAATATTTGTTATTCTGCCTCTGCCCTCATCCCTGGGCTATGCTGATGGCAACGTCTGTCCCATTCCATTGCCTGGAGAGCCCCAGAAGATGGGAATCTTGGGAAGTATTTTCCTCCTCTGAGAAGCTATTTGCAAATATTAACATAAAGCCTATTTGTATGCATTCAAGGCCAAGGTTAGGCTGAGTTCCTCATATTCAAGGCATGATTAAGAGCACCTCCTAAGCCATGGCGAGATCAGGGGGGAGTGCACAGAATCAGATGGTGGGTGGATAGGGATGAAAGGTTGGATTCATTAATGACACTTTTCACTGTCTGCCTGGTTCTGATACCAGCAAAGATTTACAAGGCAGTGCAATCAGTGGGTAGCAGAGATGCTTGGGGAAGTGTCTGTTTGTGTTTGCTAGCATGGAAAGGAAGTATAAATAAAAGTAATTTCATCCTGAAAACTCTAGAAATGGACTTGACATCTGATAACAAAATGAAACTGGAAGAAAATATTGTGTTGAAAGCCAAATGATTTGACAGAAAACGTCTGAGCAGCTCTAGCAGCTGGGTAAGCAGCCACTGCCTTGTTCTGAATGGCTGATGGCCTTGGTGAGCTGGTTTGGTCATTCCCTGCGAGCATTCCAAGACATGGCTGTGGTCACCCAGCCTGAGTTCCCAGTGTCACAGCCAGTGAGGCTTTCCAGTGTTCTACAAGGTTAAACTGGACTTTGCCTTCTCAAAACCAAATGGATCCTGGTCAGGATCCCACTTTCTGGACTTCAGGCCTTGACAATGAGGAGTCTGCTCTGAGCTGTTATTGCAGGAGGTGACAAGAGAAAGTGGTGTCTTGTGACATCGTTGTCCTACCCGCCTTAATATCCATCCCCCGGCGTGGGGCAGAACATCTTCTGGAAATGCCTCTCTCCCCTCTGACTGTAGAGAGAGCAGGACATGTTCATTTCCAAGGCAGCCAAATTTCAGGGAGTGGAGTATCTTCCCGTATTTAGTGGATTTTGCATATCCCAAGGGAATGGCTGGGAAAGGCATCTAGGGTTCCCAATATCAAAGGTGCAAGATCCACCCTGCAGCCCACGGCTGAGAGGGGCCTGTGTATGGCACGGCTGCCAAATATCATTTCAGAGCAGTCACTGCAGGTAAAGAGATAAAGAGAAGGCACAAGACTTTGATCGCTGTGAATACGCAGCAAAACAAAGAGAGCCATTGATCTCATTTACTGCCTGGTCCCATCAACAGGGATGGAGAAAGCAGCTGCTCAATCCCACTTTGTCAGAAAATCCTGCTCTGAATATTAGTTTCAGCTCATCCAAAAGAGCCTGACACTAAACATAAATCACAGTCAGAGAGGGATGAAACAATATACGTATATATATCCTTACTCTAGTTTTATTGTAGAACCCAAAGCTGTGACTTCTGAGTCAAATGCTTCAAGTTCAGACACAAAACTTCTAGTCCAACCTCCCCATAATGCTTCTGAATCAAGCCCGCATTTCCAAGCCAGAAGGGGCGGCTCTGTCCAGCCTTTATTTTAGGTAGGACTGAAATTTGGAAAGATGAAATGAAATCACATGGCTCTGCCAGACAGCTGACAGTCAAAAATAAATGTGTTTCCATGGGGAAAGGGGAGAATTTTTAGCAGATGTATTAAAGTTTGCTAATCCCAAACCTCTGTTTCACTTTCTTTACAAAGCCAGTAATTGCAGAGAGGATCTGGAGGAGTTGCAGCCACTTGAGATGAGTGATTTGTAAGTAGACAGTAGTTTGAATTTCACTTTTTTGGAACTGCTGGTGAAGGGGCAGGGTTGGCTGGTTTCTAATGCAATGTTTTCCAGGTATGTTGTATAACTTTTTTTCTTCCAAATCTCTGGAGTGGTCCATAATGAGCAATTATAAAAGGCTAATCTCATTAAAAGGAAAATCTCCTCATTCATTTAATTCTTAAATCTCTTTCTGTTGGGAGGGGAATATTTAAATGAGCTTCCTTCCATTATAAAGTTACTTCATGCTCTGTTTTTCATCACAGTTAAGTCAGAACAGGGGCATGAGGTGCTTTTACTTTAATCTGTTTTTAATCTGATTTTCCTTAAATGAAATTGGATCATTTCTGGTGCAGAGTCCTAGAAACCAGGGAGACAATGACTAGCAAGAAGTCATTTATTCTGCTCCATGGTCCCAACAGGGACCCTAAAGTTTCATTAATGATCATTGCAGTCATAAAGAAACCCACTCATTTTACCGATTGGCCAATAAATGCTTTATAGTATTTAATAGGACTCTTCTTTATTTAAAGATGAGAGGGACGAGAGCCCTTTGTAGTAGCTGAATCTCAGAGCTGTCCTGTCACAGGAAGAGCTGTGAGCAGGGAGGAATGTCTGCACACCCCAGGGGGCTGGAGAGAGGGACTCAGATCTGGAGTGGCATTTTGGCATCCCTCAGAAGCCATGTCTGGGAATGGGGATGCTGGGAGGTGATGGAGGGAACAGAAGCATCCTGACATTGCTGGAGAGGTGGTCTCAGGCTCTGCATGCGTGCAGTTCTTTGTTATCTGGGCTGTGCACTCCAGCACTGCCAGCCTGCATGCCCAGATAGCACTTGGTTTTCTGTGCCAAGTTCATCACTGGGCCTTTCTTCTGCTCCCCTTCCATCCCTTATCAGCCATGCCCGTGCCTCTGTACCCACCAGTGCTTTTGGGAGACAAGGTTGTGCCTTCACAACCGCCCCCTCCTCCCCCCAGGGCAGGACTTGGCCTCTCTGGTCACTTAGCAGGGGAAGACAGAGCTCAACAGGACAAAAATCAATCCTAATAATAAAGTAGCAAACCGCTCCAGGAGAAGGAGAGTGCCTGGAATTACTTTTAATTCAAAAGTCAGCCTGAGATAAGGTGTGAGTCCGAATGCCAATATGCTAATGTTGATCCTTTAGCAACGTTCTCTGCCAGTATCTTTACCCTGCTTGTTCCATATCTGTGACAATGTCTCTCCTCAGCACCAGAGATACATATTTGCTTAGAAATTAGGGTAAATCATTCCAACGTTTCAATGTGAATGATGAAAAAAGGCCAACATTCTTATACCATCCTCTTATGTGTTCTCTTTCTCTCCTTCCCCTCACCCCTGTCCTGCTGAGCTTCCCACCACATTGTCTTTGGAGGTGACCCTGTGATTTGGGTTTGATCCCTGGCTTCCATCTTATCCACTCTCCAACTTTCCATTGGCATATATCCAGAGTTTCATGTGGAAGGATGGAAAATGTTTTGCTAAGGAGAGTAAGAAAAGAATGGAGGGTTTGTTCAAAGAGAGAAACTTCAGCATGATGGGAACATTGTTTGAAACGGTCCAGAGCAAAACCTCGGGCTGGGACATTCCCACAGAATGGCCAGCATCAAAACTGGGACCTGGACTGGAGTGTCACGAATGGTTGCTTTGGCAACAAGCCAGGGTTCTTTTCCAGACAGGGATTTTAGCCTGACTGCCTTTTTCTTTCTCTGCATTATTTCACGTCAGGCTACTCTTCCTTTCTGCAGTGAGAGACAGTCCCTGAATGCTCTGTCCTCATCCCTGCAGGAACAGAGGGGTTGGACAGAGGCAAGGTTCAATTATTATCTTGTCTAAGAGCATTCACAGACAGTCAATCCTGCCTCTCAATAAATGAAATATTTCCTCTCCAGTTTATCTCCCCAGACTCCAGCAGCCCAGATTGCTAATTGGTAGCAACCTCTTCCCTCAGCAGAACAATCCTTTCTCATGCATGGATTGTTCTCCTTAAATTTGGTCATGACAGAAGTGGAAATCCATTTTTACACCTCTTGCTTTTTTTTCTAGAAGAAAACCCTCTCCTGTTGTTGAAATGAGTCCTGTTTTAAAACCTGCAGACAGATCGCTGTCTCTCTTGGTCTTGATTAATTTAAATGTAAAGTTTAGGTGAGTAGTTCTTGATCACAGGAGAAGGCTGGGTATGGAGTTTTGTTTTCTAGGAACTGTCATACAGAGCATAGTAAATAAGCACAAAATGAAATAAAACTTAGCAAATATTATGAAATAGTCTATTCTTATTAGAAGAACCTCCAGTGATATTTTCATTTTGGAATCAACGGGGAGCCATTACTATTGAAACAACAACCTTAATGAAAAAAATTACTGTGGTAAAATGATCTGTGGAAGGAAAAGGTCTAAATCCCTGTATATAATTTGGAATCCAAAATGCTGACTTTAAGGGAAAAAAGCTTGGAGAATAGTTTTGTTTCTTTTCCTCTGAAAATGCTGACTTTAATGCCCATGCCCCCTCCCCCAAAATAATTCCATCGAAAAGTGCAGAAAATATTTCAAGTGAAAATTACTCGATACTATAAATATCACTTCCATTTTTGAATAGAAAGATGTGTTTTATTTGTGAGGAATATTGCGACTCTCTAAAACAGTCTACCAGTACTTAATCAAGCTGCCTGACTCCTAGCAGAGTGTTAATGCGTGGAAAAGCCAAAGCCCTCCAGGCTTGCCCAGCCTAACTCCCGCAGGTACAGACAGTAGTGAAAGGACCCTGGGCAAACACTTCTTCAGCTCTCTAATTCAAGATGAGTATTGTAGTTCAACCTATTCTGAAAATCTTCAGGGATAGAGAGAGGGATGGGTGGATGCGTGTGGAAGAATGGATGGATAGATGGGTGAGGTTTGGTCTCCACCACAAGTAACTCTTCCCTGCTTGGCTGATGATATTCCAGCTGTATGTTGGCACAGCTACTATAGGGCACTTCCTCATTTTTGGTCACTATGGGTGCCCAGCTGCTGGAGAAAAAACCCAAGTGTAGCCTTCCCTGAAATCAGAGCCTGGGTTAAACCCCAGCTCAAGCATCTCCTGTAGGATAAGGTTTACATTTAAGGAGAAACCTTTGCTCTTCTCCCGTCAGGGCCCCAGGAAGTCTGGGAGATTGTAGGAGATATGCTGGTGAGCCAAGGCTGGAGCAGCAGGACCAGGATGGCAGAGCTATTCCTGCCTGTCAGTTCTTTCTGATCCTGAGGCTGCAGGAACAGCTGGAACTGCTGCTTACACTCCTTTCTTCTTAGAGCAAGAGTCCTCAGAAAGATGTGTATTTTTTCCAAGTGCACAGCTTTCAGGCTGCTATTTTTGCTGCTCTGTCTGATCTGCTCCCGTGGCATGATGATATTTCTGTTCTTTCCTTTACAGCATCTTCCCTAGCAGGGTGTGCAGTGCCTTGCAAACATCCACAGATACGAGCTTGCCTTCTCCTTTGGTAGAGAAGGAAACTGAGGCAGGGGAAGAGCTGTCACTCAGCCATGGTTACTCAGGGAAAGTAGGAGACCTCAAGAGCTTAGCTTTGGGTTCAGTGCTTTAGCAGCAGGGCCGTCCTTCCCCTCTGAACTGGGCTACTTTAAGTTGTCTGTGCATTTTATTATGTACAGGATTTTCGTCAGACGTGCAAAGTAAATTAGCACCGTATTCACAGCCATAATCACCTACCAATGATCTCATACATGTGGCACAAAGGGAAAGGATCTGCATGGGATTCTGTTCTGCAAGTATAATCCGCCCATAGCCTCCTTGTTAATTAGCTCCTCTCAAGCATCCAATCTGTGGCAATTATAGCAATCAAAAATGCATTCAGCCCCCCACCCCTCCTGCTCCCCATCAGCACCTGACAAGCCGCAGGCATATTATCCCAAACCACGGCAAGCGCTCGCTGATAGGACAGAAACCTCTCCACCGCCTGACTCAGGATTCATCACCCACAATACCAGCCCTGGCACAAGGCCTTGCGTACCAGGAATTATTACAAAAAAAGAAAGAAAAGAAGACAGAAAGAGACAGATTTCAATTTTCTCCCATAGTTTTAGGAGTCCATAGAAAACCGAGTGAAAGATGCTATTTAGCCCCTTGGGTTCAATTGGCATCTTCTTCTTTATTTCTGCTGATGTCAATGAAAAAGTGAATATCTCTTATTTTTAGTGTTTTAATTGAAAGCATCGCTCCCCTCATCGTGCACCAGGAGGCCCAGGTGGGATGAATGCCTGGAGCGATGGGTGCATTGTGTTGTACTCCTCGCTCTCTGCTCTCGGAGGCACACTTCATGAGACCAGCAGTGGGATTGCACTGGGGGAGTTGAGAGTGGAGTCCCACTAGAAAGATCTGCTAGGTAAATTCAGCTCCTTCGTCCTCCTGCTGCTTCCCAGTTCTTCTTACCCCAAGATCTCTGCAGCGTGTGTGCAAGAGCAGCTATTGGTGGGAACCTCAATTTGAAGTTTGCACTATGGATTGTCCTTGCTCCCCTTGGGCTCAATAACAGTGTATTTCCTGGGGAAACCCTTTGATTTGCACTAGTACCTGCAATGTCAGTAACCCTGGAGGTAAATTTGCTCCCTGCCTTCCTGAATGGATCTTTTCTTTTGCTGTCCAGGTGTGCAAATAAAATGGTAGAGGGTGCTCTAGACTTGATATCCATCCTGTCCTCCCTGGGGTCTGGGCTAGACTTGGCTGGAAAAGCTGTGAAAGCAGTGGTACAGGGTGCAGGTCCACCTTGTCATGTATCTGGCTGCAAACCCATGCCAGGTGTTCTTGGCTTCTCCTGCCTGATAGTGCTGCCTCTCCATTATACTGTGGGCATCTCCAGATGTTTGTGGGCATTTTCACTACTATCTGAATCAAGCTAAAGGCTCTATGAAAATAAAAGTATCTTTTTCAGTCCAGATCCTGTTGCTGACCTGCATGCCCTCAGTCCCAGCAGCCACTCACAGCTACCCATTGCAGTGTCTCAGTGCTGGGCACATGGGACGATCCATCTGAGCCCTCCAAGGTCAATCCCATGCAAAGTCAGCTGGCCGAGCTAGAGGCAGTAGTGCTTATGAGTCTCCTAGCCCACCTTGGCTGTGGGCACATCATCCTTCAGGTAGACTGATCCCTTGGGAAAGTTGCATTCCCAGCCTGATGCTCCAACCTGCCAGTGAGAGACATCACAAGCTCTATTGATATGCCATTCTGGGTTCTCTAGGCTGCATGATGCCAGACTTTTAGTTCTGAAGTGTTGAGATAAGTCTGCAAAGGTGAGAGATAGTCCAATAAAGCATGGTCTGAGCTCAGGAGAGCCCCAGAGAGCTGCTGCATCCAAAATTACTTGCCCTTTGGTCTCCTTCAAGGTCCTTCCAAAGAGGGACTTATTGCTGTTTTTCACAGACCAAACATGTCCCTCAGATGGTCTTGAACTCCTCTGCCTTGAAAATAAATGTCAGATAACCCACACTCCCACTTTGCTTACATGGAGCAGAGGTAAGCTTATGAGGGACAGACTGCAGAGAGCCAGAGCAAGAGAGAGCACCTCCACAATTAACTTCTCCTGAGGTATTTGAGCTACTACATTGTGCCCTCTTCAACCATCACAGCACTTTCTGCATAGCTCAAGCCTGCCCAGAGCTCATGTGGGGCCAGCCCTTCTCCTCAGACTTCACTGCAGTGTGATGGCTTGTGCTTGGGGGACTTGTGCTGTCCAGGTCCTCACTGTGATCCCAGATACCTGTCATCCCACAGGGCTGGTTCAGCAGGGATAGTGAGGATGAGGTGGATGGGAAGGGAGGAAATGCTGTATGAGCAGCAGGCCAGTTGTTGCTGCAGCCAGTCAAGAGAGCTTTTCCATCCCTGCCTAATCAGGATAGTCTGAATTAGTGTCCCTGGACAGAGTCAGCCCTGCAGGCAGCAGTTCCCAGCCACTGCCTAGGGAGGACTGCAGAGTCCTAGGTGCTGGCCCAGCCACCGTGGCACCAAAAGAGACTGGCTTGGAGCTGTAATGTGGCCTTGGAGTCCTATAGGATTTTCTCCTCCCTGGCATTGCCATTTTATCTCCCCCAGCAACCCTCTGCACCTTGTTGAGTGTCTCTTTCTTTTGCCTCTCCATTTTTCAGCCCATTTCTCTCTCACCTGGACTTGTCATAAGGCCACCCTCACCACAGGTTCTGCTGGCCCTGAACTTTGCCTGCCCTCTAGCATGCAGGCCAGCACCAAGTGAAGAATCAAGCCCCAGGTAACAGCTTTGGCCATCTGCCATCAGCAGTGATGTTTCCTTTCGCTTGCCCAATAGATAAAGACACTGCACCAGTAGCTCTGTCACTTGATGAAATTCATGTTGCAGCTGAATGTCACATGAAGGGTTTCTCAGACATGAAATGACTTTTCAGGACAGTGTGGTTGCCTCAAATCTCCTGTTTATCTCCATTTGTTTAGGGTTTGTGGTGAGGTTTCTTTCCTTTGAGCACAAAGCCTGTTTACTCTGTCCTCTCCTTCAACATATTCCTCGTGAGGAAGAGGACAGAATTGCACCCAGGGGTGTGAACCCCTGAGGGGTGATGGTTGGTAGAATGAAAGCCCAATTGCAGCGGCATCCCCGAGATGGATGCTGAGCTGGGGTCATGGTGTGCTGCTGCACAGAGGTGTAGGCACCTCTGCAGAGGACCCAAGCCTGTGCATCAGTATGGAAATGGCTGGAGAACGGGAACTAATCAGTATATATGGAAATAGTGGGAATATTAGCTGAAATAGCTACGTTGTTATTCAGCTTCCCTTTTCCGTTCCTGCTTTCTTTCCTTCCCAAGCCAAAAATGCTGGTTTACATTCTAATGGCTTTAATTACTTCACGAAAATGTGAGTGGATGGGGAAGCACTGCCACCAACAACGCGTTCATGGTCGGCTGAACACAATTTGAATTAATTTGGTTGAGATGGCTATTAGCACTAATACTCCAGGGCCTGTCTCGCTGGTGTTGCTGTAACTTCCTGTGCTCCTCACAGAGTGGAGGCTTCCAGGCACTTGCTTGGTTGCCCACCCTCCAAGGCACCTCAGGGAGAGTTGGGAATTGCCCTGTCTCCCTATCATCTCCCTCAATCCTGGCTTTATTTCAGTTGCTTATGTGTGTTCTTAATTTGGAAATGACTTAGAGCTGTCTTTGAGCCTGTATTAAGTCATGGAGACATCTTGCCTATGCCTCCATCTCTCACAATCTCTCTGGCATCCAGAAAAATGTGAAATTTGCCCAAAGTATATCCCAGCTTAGCTCTGTGCCTGCATGCACATCGGTGTTTGTGTGTGTGTATATGTGTGCTCTCTGTTGTGTATGGAGGGGCTGAGCTCCAGCTGCTGCACCTGGTGGAGAAAATAGCAGCGGCCCCTTCTCTGCCTAGTCCTCCACATCTAAATCCACATCTACTAGCTCACAACACTTGTGGGGACTTCACCTCTCTAGGATCTCTTAACTCTAAAAAACATGCTCTGGAAATGGCCTGAAGGTTTAAAAGCTTCCAGTGTGGCAGCTGACAGGCCTCCAGACAGCATGGTACTCTCAGGTTCAGCTGGTCCATATGAGACTTGTCTCTTTAGGCAGCCAAGGGAGAAGCAGCAGCTCTGGCAGCACTGGGGCAGCAGCTTTGTGTCTGAGAGCTAAACCTAGCTGCTCTTTTCTGTACCACAAGATCCTCAGATGGACTTAAGCCCCAGAACTGCCATGGTTGCTCCAGGCTTTCTCTTCTGTCCCTGCCTGTGTGTCCTCCTTAGGATCAGGCCATGAGTGCCACCTTCCAGGCAAGCCTGGAAGGAAGCGGCTGCTTGACTAACCCAGCCATGCTGGCAGCAGGTGACGTACAGACTGAGCAGGTGCGGACCCACCAGGAAATTATATCTTTGCATCCTTACATATTAGCACCTCTTAGGGTTGTGTTTGCAGTATGTCACCTGGATCGGTCACAAGAAGCAGGAGCTTGTCACTGGTCCTTTATTCCCTTTATTCCCATGTCCCCTCTAGCCCCCTGTGATCTCACGGCTGCCATGAGAGATGCAGGATGTGTAGATGCCTCAGTCTCTCTTGCCCCTGATTTGCACCCACCTGCCATCACATTTAGCCTGGCCCCTGCCATTGCTGCAATAACTAGGGAGAGTGATCTCGCAGGGTGTTAATAAAGAGCCTGAAGGAGAAGGAAATTAAAATAGTCTTCTGCATTGTGTCCTTTACTCTACCCACACTGTGCTCCTTCCTCCCTGTCTCACACACTCTGCTTCTCATTGCAAACGTTCTCTCCTGGGATAGATTTTCTTTGATCCATCTGCAACCAAATCCTCCCAAATGCCACTAGTTTCACTGACTTACAAATCTGTCATGCTTAAATAGTCTGAGAAGCCTGCCACTGCTTTAGCTTTCATGTCCTTTTCATGAACTTAAGGTGGAAAGAGCCAGCAGTGAGACCAGATTAGCCATCACTGGAGACTGGTGTTCCATATCCTTTCCTCAATTATCTGAAGTGATTGTTGTCTGTTTTGCACTGGGCTGGAGGTGGGACCAGCAGTGCTGAGGCTGAAGGTGCTGGTGGGTGCTGAGTGGGGCAGGGTTACTCGTTTGGGAGTTTTTGCTGGGTAGTTCCAAGGCTGGAGCACCATGTTGTATGCTTGGTCATATGTACCTCCAGGCAATGTTTCCCCAGATTCTTTGGCCACCTGGATCAGCCTGTTATCTCCATCTGGCTGCGCTCTCTTCCCCTGCATCTGCAGTAGCCAGGCCATTAGCAGTGATTCCAGCTGCTCCACAAGCACAGACCTGGCTCTCCCAGATGCAGCAGCCTGCTGTCCCTCTCACCTTTTGCCCTCCTGGTGAAAATTTGATCTCAGCTCAAGAGTGTTCAACTGAGGCACCTTTCTGCCTCTGTGCTGCTGTGCAGGGAGGGGACAGCAGTGTTTCTCATAACTAGCATGGGCTCCCTTGCCTAAAGAAGTGCCCCAAATTTTCTGTTTGTCTCAGCTCCAGACCTCCATCAGATTAAAGCTGTTGTCTCTGCCTGTCCCTCAGGTTGTTCTTCTGGAGAAGAACTGGGGAAGGATAGGTGTCCTCAAAGGGGGGCACAGTCCTGTCCAGCTCTGGCATCTCCAGGAAGGGATGAGCTTCCTGGGGCAAGTTGAATTGATGCAGAGTCTTTGCAGCATCATGAATCAGTGGATAAAAAATTTGATACACCCTAATGCTGAGCATGGCAGTAGGTCCATACCAAGATCTATGGATGCCCCAGAGCTTGATGTGAGTCGCCTTCTTGGACTACAGCCTAAACCTGAGGCCAGGCAGGTTGCGGGCTGCAGGGGAAGTCAGTCTGGTTCCAGCCCTGCAACTCAATGTGCTGGAATACAAAGAGAAAAACCAAACATTAATATTCATCCTTGAATGCTGGCGATGGACTGATTACTGTCTGCAAGGAAGATATCAGACTGCTCACGGCAGGGATAGCTTTCTGAGGTATAAAAGAGATTATTGTATATTTAAAATACAGACTTTGAGAAATGTTTTTTTGGCTCCAGGAAGAAAAGCTTCTTTATTTGTGGAGTTAATTTGCATTTACTGTAGCCTGCATTAAAGTTACCCGTTTCCTTTCATTCAAGGGACTTCTCCTTTGTTCACATGAAAGCAGGCAGATTAACCATCTGCAATGCACGTGTTCCTCCTGCTAATTGCTTTCGGGATGCTCTGTTTTACACTCACCAGAACAACTTCCCAAAGACTAAGCCAAGGTCACCACAACTTCCCAAGAAGATTACCTAGGAGGTGAGGCTCTGTCACCACTCCTTGAAAATACTGAGCAATGCAGGCATGGACAGGCACTAAGGGATGGATCCAGTGCCCGATTCTACTGACATACTCCGTGTCACAACAGCAATCAGAGACTGTGTCTGTCAGACATGGCTTCCCTGCTGGCCCTGTTAGCATCCTGCAAGGAGATCACAGGGGAATGTCGGGCTGCTTTGAAAGGAGCTCCTGACTTCTTCTTGGGTGCATACACGGCATGTCACAAAGTGTGGCAGTTCCTCCAGCATCCCTGCCTGGCTTGCTAATGAGAACTCCTTTGATTCAGCATCCCCCTTTGCCCTTGGTGGTATGTAGCAGGGCTTTTAATAACATCATCAAGTGGCCTCTGTGGTGCTAGGTGCTGTACATAACAAAAGAGACTTCCTGCTTTAAAACATTTGCAGTCTGAAAGGACTACACAAAGGAGAGAGGCTGGAAAGCCAGAGGAATGAAGACCCAGCTTCAGAAAGGTATCTAAGAACCTCAAACACTCACCAATGCTAAGAAACTCCCCCAAGGCCAAGGCAAAACTGGCATACCTCCCAGTCGGGTACCCCCACCAACAAAAGGGGCTTTTTTTCTCTTTTCAGCAATGCTTGGGAAAAACTGGCAGAGGAAGTGATTCACCGCAGTACCTGCTCTGCAGGAACAGCGCTTTGTGCCTTGCTCCTGGGTCTGTGTGTTCCTCTGGAAATGTCCTGCTCCCTTACACCGCAGCCGCACTTGCTGGTAGTTGACAGTTTTGCAGATCAAATCTTTATCTGCCTTTCCATCCAGAACACTCAGTTCATGTTTCTCACAGGGTTTAACGATGCATGAGATATGGATGTGTATCATGGATCTGCCCTGCTCCTTGTACAGAACACATGAGCAGAGACAGGTGCTTTCTAAAACCCTTGGTCTGGGAAGGACCCACCAACTTGTTGAGGACAAGATTGTCCAGCCAATGTCCCTGCTGCCTGTTTTCAGCAGTAGGACCAGCCAGCAAATATCCTTTAGGTCCCCCTCAGGGTGGCCTGATCAAGCTTTCCTCAGGGGGGTTTAGCTTACAGGGATTCAATACTAAGATTTATACATGTTTTGGCTAAGTGATTTAATGATTGCCAATCATTAAATTAAGTTAAAAGAAGAGCAAGTGATGTAGATAGACAAAGGCTTTCAGAGGAGCCAAGGTTTGTAAGTTGTCAGAAGGAACTCTCTTCCTGTCCTCCATTTAACATGAAAGTTTGCCTATTTTTATGCTTCTAGCATCAAAAATGAGGATTTCTGACTCATTCTGCAAGGCTGAAGAAACAGCTTCTTAGGCTCAAAGGAAGAAATCAGGAATCATGGGGACTAGAGCATCATAGACCCCACCCCCAAGCAATGTGGTACCAGTTTTCAGCATCCAATGTCACTAAATCCTTTGTGGGAGAGCACTGCATCTCTGATCTGAGCAGCCTGGGATGAAGATTTCATCTAAAGCACCACCTTGCCTTTGCACAAGGGGATTTGTAAAGAACAAAAGCTTCAAATAATCCTCCTCATCTTAATAAAAGGATAAGACACAGTTACAAGCAATCTGGGGAAAATCTAGTTAGGCTTCAAATTTGGACAGGCAGCTTAAAGCCAGAGAGATTAAACTGTTTGACAAGCATAAGTATTTCTGTCCTCCTGAATTATTTTGTGGGCAGAAGACAGCAATGTACATTCTTAGATGCTCCTGGCAGTCCACTAGGAAGAGCCATCCAAATTCCTTAATTTCCTTCCTGTGAGAAAATACTGGTTCAGACCCTTGGCTGGCACAGACTGGCTTTTCCCCTCTGATGGCAGGGGAACCCAGCCAATTTGAGCCTGCTGAGAGTCTGGCTCGCTTTCCCAGCTCCAGTGTTGAGGGTAAGCGTGCCGGGAGAGTCTTCAGTGAATGAGCCTGTGTGCTCAAGAGAGACCATCTGGTTTTGCTGGAAGCATTGCAGATTAAAGGTCTCCTAATGGTATTTAATTTAGATTCCATGAGACCTCCAGTGGATAGCTAACAAAGGATCAAAAATGTGTTTCTTAAAACATCTCCACTGAGAGATAGCAAAGCTGCTGAAGCTTAGTGGATATAAGTGTGTAAACACTGCTCAGCAAGCTCCTCAGCACAGGCTTGGTCCGTGCATCACAGCAAGAGACAGCAGACAGTTCTTAAGCTTTTTTCCTCATTCTACAAGGCTTTCTAAAGGGTTATGATGGTGAAACGGATGCTGGAGTTTGATGCAAGGGCTGCAGGCAGCTGGCAGTTTGTCCTTTGCCTGCAGCACACTGATATGTAGGCTTATTCTTGACTTAATCTTGGTGAATTTAGACCAGACAGGGAAGAGATTTGACTGTGTTTCTAGGGAGGAAACCAGGTACCTCTCCCTGGACACTCAGCATCTTTCAGATCCAGGCTTAGACTGGTGATAAGTGGGTTTGGGATGCAACCTTCAGGACCATCTCTGCTTTTAGGGATCATATCTGTGGGTCTTTAACCCTGCTGGATCTCAGCCACATTCACAAGAAGATTACAACTGCTTGTTTCATGCAGCATTTACCTGACGTCTCATGCTCTTTCTGAGCGAAGTTTTCACTTCTCCCTTTTGCTGCAATCAGGGAGTCATTGCTGGGTTGCCAGGAGTGGTGTTGGACCATTGGGCAGTGTAACTCTGGATTTCACCACAGCGAAACCCTTTGGCAAGACGCTGCCCTGCAAAACGCACCGTGGCTTCGCTGCTGTTTCTCCAGCCCCTGCCAGCAGTAAGATTTCCTGCTCTAGCGGTGCAATACTCTACAACCTACGCTGAGGCTTCTGCCGCAATGGTACCATAAATCCTCATTCCCATGCTCCAATTATCCCTCTCGGTGCACATCTGACTTCAGAATCCCATCAGACAACTTCACTTAAATTCTATGAGCGACAGAGTCATTAAGTACAGTCTGGTCACCCTAATTCGCTTAATAATTTGACATGGGCATTTTTTCACCTTTTTTATGCCCATACAGGGAGGTGATTATAATCAGGGAAGTGACTTGGTTCAAATGACATAATTGGTTTTCTTATTTATTCCCCCTCACTGATCTCAGTTTAAATGTACTCAGCTCACAAGTCAAAAAGATGATTTCTTCTAATTATCAGTTCTGCAGAGCTCATCTTGGGCTCTGCAAATCCAGCTGTATCCTTTGTGCCTCTACCATGCTGTCACCAAGAATAAAATGTTTGCAATCAGGAGGCAGTCAGTCATGTTTTGTTGCTAATGTGCAAGGCAGAACGGAAGCTCATTTGCTCCTCCACCCTGCTACTGGCTCTGTTGAGTCAAGAGTAGAAAAATGCATGTTTCCAGCTGGGGCATGACTGCAGGAGGGAAATGCAGGGGACTGTGTAGGGGGAGCAATGCAAAAGGGGTGTTCCAGGCTGCAGGAACAGCAGATGAGGTGAGGTTGACGAAAGTTGTGGGGGATGAAGTCACTCATGAGTCAGTCTCTTTGCACAAAGGGTGAGTGAAAGAGCCATGTCCCCTTGCTTGAAAGCTTCCTGCTCTGTGGGCTGGGATTTTACAACAGGCTTCTGTGGCCTTTGTGACTATTCCTGCAGTCAGGAGTTTGGGTCACAGTCTTATTTATAAGTCTGTGACACAGTCCCAGAGCTGAGGCCATACTTGTATTGACTGACATTTAAGCAATCTCTGACATTGATGCCATGGACCTTCCTCACTGAAGCTGTGGTTTCTGCTAATTGAGATCCTCCTGAACTTTCACACCTTGCATTTGTAGACTAAGACCAAATCATGGCTCTTGATGAGAACCTGGGTTTGGGCTACTCTTGCCATGGGAAAGGGAAGGGATACATGAAGGAAAGAACCAGGAGAGAGAGACACAAGACCACAGTTTTTTCTCCCTGAAGTTGCTGTGTGAAGCCACTTCTTCCCTATGGATGAAGCCACCACAGGCCACACTGCCCCATCTTCTGGCAGCAGGCACAGTCAGTCTGACTCTGTGAAGTGTCACCCTTGCCAAAAGAAGAAGGGGGTTCACATCTCTTATGCCATTTCTCATCACTGTGCTGGCTTAACAATGACTTAATTTTGTGCACAGAGCTGGCACTGCTAATGGGTTTGATAGACAGCTCATCAAAATCCAGGGCCCAAACGAGCCTTTGCTAAGGACCTCTATTTAGCATGTCCATCTGTTGTGTGCATGATACAGATGGCAAAAGCCATAGTTTGGCAAGACTTCTGCACAACTCCTCACCTGGTAGCCCGGGGGTTGAGCTGATGGCAGGGCAAGGGGGAGTAGCACTAAGTGCTGGAAGGCTTTATGGGCAGATGGAGAAAAGCAACTGAGGATCAAACAGCTGGGGGCTGAAGGCAGATTCCATGTTCCTTGAGTCATACATTTTTAACAAAGTGGCTTCTACCTGGAAGAGGCGCCCAAGGAGCATGGTGCCTTCTCTGTTTCCCAGAGCTTTCTGCCCCAGGCTGCATCTGCTATAGGTTGGCTCAGCACAGAGCAGCTGAGTGAAGACCTATGGGCTGTGACAGCTGCGGGTACAGAGCTCCAGCATCCCATGTCCTGAGCCAGGTGTCTCTGAACTTCCCCAAGCAAACTCACTGAGATTTCTGACATTTGGTGATACATTTGCTACCTCTTCCCCCCTCTCCCTCTGCCACCTGAGAGCTGTGGTTTTGTTTTCTGACAGAGCTCTGACACCTTAAGGGGATGATGGGGTGTCGCGTACATGAGGTGTGGATGAGGTGCTCTGGGGACTCTTCTGCATCATGTGGTTGCCCCGGGGCTGTGATTGCTGGGGATGTGGCTTGAAGTCCCTTTTCTTCCTTTCCAGTCTTGTGTGCCTAATTCCTCTGAAGCAATCCCAAAAGGGCAGTCAAACATTTCCATAATAAGGAGCATTCTAAATAAGCAGTTTCTGTCTCTGCCTCATCTGTAGGCTTTTCTTAAGACAGCAAGTAGTTACTTTTGAAAGTAAGAACAAAACCCCAAAGAAACCAAACTGAATTTATTTCCTTTAAACTGTTGTAGAAAATGTTAATTATGATGATGAGCTTGTCGTGCTCTGTGGGATTTTTTCAGTGCTTCTACTTGAAGAGAATGAGTAAATTCTACCTAACTTAAAGTATGGACAATTTAATACACTTATACATTTATATATATATATACATATATATAACTTTCCTGATCTTGCCTACAGCTCTTTTGGAGAAAGCTTGTGTTAGTATTGCAGATATAGATACTAAACTTGATGCATGATGCAGTAGTTCTGCACCTGAAATAAAGATAAGGTGAACAATTCCCCCAGCTCTATTAATAATTTTCCCAGCAGGAAGAATAATATTCATCCTCCACTCCAGATTGGTCACTTTCTGCAGTGTTATAAAATATCACTTATACATCAAAAATCCCCCAAAATGAAGAACTTTTCTCTGACTTGAAACAAAAAGGATTAACACAGAGCACAAATGCAAAGCTGATAGATAAAGGCATTTCTTTCTAAACCTCCTATTACTTTCAGATTTCCAATCAGCTGATGGACAAGTTCACCCCAAGTTATAGGAGCAGGCAATCCCATTTGTTTACCCCTTTGGCATGATGGAGGAGTTTTGTAAAAGCTTTTCTCATTTCTCTGAATTTGAGACTGACAAAGCAGAGAGTCACAGTCAGTTCAGAGCAGACATTACCAAGAGTTTTCAAATATCTTGTTTCTGAGGATCTGCATTATTTTGCTATTTAGTGAATCCATCCATCCATGCATCCATCCATTTGCACTGAACGCCATAGTTATCTGCACTGATGTACAACCATTATATTTGCACAAACACACCAGCCCACCCATCCACCCTCATATTGTGCAGGTGCTGGTAACGCAGCGGGAGCTCTCAACGTGGGATCTTGTGGTACTTGCAAAGAAAAAAACATCTTTTCTTTAGCAAATTTTTCCCTGGTCCTCCCAAGGTCACCTTTCTGATTAATCAAACACTAAAGGGTTACCTTGGATGATATCTAACAGCCTCTCAACAGGCTCTTGTGTCACAGCACGGGAGGAGCTGTCACGGTGTGAATGAAAGAAGCACCCTGCGATTTTCACATCCAGGCAGAGTTGAGCCAGTTCCCAGCAGAGTGTTTGGAAGTGCTGGGGTAACAGGCAGGCAGGGGATGGCAAAGCCAGGAGCTGCTGCCTTGCATTTGTCCTCTACTCCTGCACATCTCATGCGTCCTGTTCCCACCTCATCTTGCCAATACTGTTGTCTCCCTTCCCTGGTTGGTGAATGATGCTGTCCCCATCCCCACTGGCACATGTTGGGTAGGAAGTCTGGGATGCATAGGATGAAGGGACAGCATTCAAGAGAGGAGAAAAATGCTGGGACAGCTGATTCATGGCTGACAAAGGGGAGGGATAAGAATCTACAACTGTTCAAAGGCGCTAGCCCAGGAGGAAAGGTGCTGAGCAAGCATCCTTCTCCTCCAGAAAGTGACAAGGGGGGCCTTTACAGCTGCCCATGAAAGAGACCATTCCTGCGTCACTGTATGGTATCACATCTGCAAGAGCTCCCCTTCTCCTTCTTGAGGGTTTAGAGAGCTCCCAGGGCAGCCCCAACCTTGCATGATCAAGGCTTGGCTCTATCACCTGTGTCTGCTCCTTCAGTTCTGCCCCTGCAATGCACAGCAGCCAGCAGCTCTCACCAGCCTGGGAAGGCTCTGCAGGAAAAACACTTCATTTTCCCTTCTGTGACTGCCAGCAAGATGCCCAGGCTCACCTGGCAGCTTCCCTGGAAGCAAGCGTGCTGAGAGGACCCTCTGAAGAGCAAGGCTCCATTTCCCATGGGTACTTGGCTTTGATGCTTTGCCACATGCGAGAATGCAGAACCCCAGTAGTCAGGGCAACTCACAGCCAGGCTCATCTGAGAGTCCTGGTGGCTGCAAACTGCGCTGTGTCCTCACTGACGTCAGCAGTGTCCATCCCAGCCACGACAGTGCTCAATGTGCAAACTCTCCTGCCCGTCTTCTGTACCAAGAGAGGAGTAGGACCCCAGAGAGCCTCCACTGCCTGGTGTGCACCTCCAGTAGCCCTCAGACTCCCAGGCCAATTAAAATCCTCTTCAAACGATATGTCTCATCTCCAGATCCTCCTGGGGAACTTGCACCTCATTAGTGTAATTGGAAGATGTTTCCACTGTAGCAGAGCCCACCCAGCCACTGAACTACCATGGCTGCTGTGGGAGAGTCTAGTAACTTGAGACACAACAGGGTGAAGGGAATCACCAGCTCTGACATCTGATGGGGACCTTCTGTAATCATTCCTTGCAGAGTTCAGCAAACAATGCAACACCAGTGTTTTAATAGCATTTGTTGTTTCTGTGATGCCTGTGTTGAAACACCTCTGCCCCTGAAGCTCCACGCAGTTCATAAATGCTGCCACAGTGTCTAGGTACCCGCTGGTTGTATACAGCTTTGAAAACCTCCCAGTTTACCTTCAGGGACCAGGAGGTAATTATGCAAACTCCTTGGCACAGATGGAGAAACTGAGGCAGAAGGCTGTGAATTAGAGCATGAACAGTGTGGTCTTCCCTCTGCCCCGGAGGGGTGTGGGGTTAGAAAAAGCAGATGTGAGGAGTCCTCTCTCAAAAAAAACCCCAAAGCTGTTTCCAAATTGCTAGAGGCAGGGAGCAGCAGTTTCATGGTGTGGATTCCCTAACGTATCCTTTCTTCCTGGGACAATCTGGATATGGCTGTCCATCTTCTACCAGTCTCTCTGCTGCATCAACTATAGTGTGGGGCAAGAAGTTTCTTGCTCACAGGGGGGACAAAACTGGTTTTAACAGGGCTGGTACTGGAGGGAAAGGCAGGGGGAGGCAGGGGGTGAAGTGGCTTAGCAAAACAACCTGTGCTCTTTCCTTCTCTCGTGGGCAGGGAATTAAACACACCACAGAGATTTTCCTGGATGATAGCTGGCATATGATTCTGAAATAAATGAGGCAGCAGCATGGGGAGGTGTGAGACCAGCGCTGTGGAGTGAGGAAGGGGCAGGTGTGCCGGCTCCTGCTCTCTACCCTGACACACAGCAGGACTGGGGAAACTGAACCTTCATGTCCTGCTACCCAGAGAGCTGCTGTGCTCCTGTGAGCTGGTGTCCTGCACACTGCCTCACCAACATGGATTCAGGTAGTGTCATTGCCACCCCACTCCCAGCTGATCAAATCAAACCCGGTACTGAAGGAGAAGCAGCAGCACTAAAAGGACACATGCTCAGCATGGCAGTAAGTCCTCCCTGGTTGCCACCTTGGTGAAACAGCTGTAACCATATAAAATTGCCATTTTCCTGCATTATTCTGCCTGCAAGGATCATGTCTGCTGCCTAATGCTATAGACAGACTGGGGCAAAGTAAATTCAGTGACAGGGTAAGGACAGAAGGTTTTGACAGAACCTGGCTCAATGAAAAACAAATCTGCATGCCATTTAAGAGGTCTTCTGCTTCCTCTAAGTATTGGCTCCAAACTGATATAGAGCAGGGCTTGTATGGCAGGATTCTCCCCTTCCTGTCTTAAAAGTATTATGAAAGATTAGTGCCTGCTGTCATCATGGTTTGCAGGCATGTTATTGTTATTAATTATGGTTATTACTGTAGCACAGACCTACGCAGCATCTGGCCGACAGGCTGCCTGCAGAACCGGGCTGCCAGCAGCTCCTGCTGCCCGGCCAGCTTGGGAGCCAAAAATCCGGCAGCTGCCCGAGCAGCAGGAGCTCACCCGAGCCGTGGCCAGCTGGCTTGGCAGCCAACACGCAGTGCCAGCGAGGCCGGCGGCGAGAGGTGGCTCTGCTGCCCGCAAACATTGCCGGAGAGATGGAGAGTGGGGAGTGTGGGGAAGGGAGCTCTCGTTTTGGGGCACAGCAGCTGTGTCTGGGTGTCCTCCTATGTACAGTAGGAGGGAGTTTTCATGAATGTTGTCAAGCAATGAATTTAGCTCTGGAAGTTTTGCAGAGACCTGCCCTTTCATCAGCCTGGAATGCTTGGGAACGCTGGAGGGCTTTTATGTGGCGTTTTTGGAGGCGGGGGAGGACTTTGGTATTTTTAGAGTCTTTTAGAGGCTCTCCTTCATCTCTCTGTTGTCTCTTTGCTTTCTTTGAAGGAAAGTGAAGAGAGGAAAGGGAAAAAGGAAACACTCCAAATCGAAATGGGACGGCTTGAAGCTTTGCTGGAAAGCAAAGGAGAAGAAACCTCCCCTGGTGGCCCTTCCCTGGGGGAAGAATGAAAGGAAATGTGGTGAAATCAAAGTATTTGTGGAAATGTAAATTCCTAGTAAACACCGTGGGGGAAGGAGTCTGTGAATATTTAAGTAATTCTACTTAGTTGTATCAACGCGGCTCAGCCTCGGCGGGGAGGGGACGTGGAGGGGGGGCTGCCACCTCTCCCAGCCCTGCGACATGAGACCCCCGAATGCCCCACGGCAAGCGATTCATCCCGGGGAGCTAATCAGCGCAGCCACGGAGAGATGCTCCCTGCTCCATGGGAGTTTCTCTTTTTGCCGTGACTTACAGTCATCGCTGCTCTAACGGGAATGGCCGGGTGTTAATGAGCATCCCCGGATGGGATGTCTTGGCTGGCTGTGCTTGACAGCAGGATGCAGGAGCCCCAACCAGCCTTGTCACCCCCGGAGTTGGCTGATGAGCCTCAGCAGGACCTTACGTGTCACTCGGACAGGAGAATTAACAAAGACATTTACTTCATCCAGAAGAATTATTTGCTGAGAAAACTGCTGCAAGAGGAGCAAGGAGCACCCTTTTGTAGGAAAGGGTATTTATCTTTTATAGGAAGAGTCCAGATACTTGCCTGAGAATCTGAAGTCCTGCAAGAGAGGGCTTAGCAGATACAATACGTAACTACAGCACATAACTCTACCAGGGGCTTGTTTGAATTACACAGCAGCTGGGAAAACTTTCTTATCCAGGAGGACATCTTGGTAGTGAGAATCGCAGATTCACATGTTAATGGGGCAGTCCCAGACACCCAGAGTGTTATCCCAGTGGGATAGAGACCTAAGAACCCTGGACGGTGAGCATGCTGCGTCCTGAGCCTGATGCACCGACAGCTATGCACTGTCATGGATACAGTCTGCAAAATTCAGAGTTCACCCTCGATTGTCTCCCCAAGGCGATTCCAGAAAATTCAGGGAAGTCTGCTGCTGCTTAAACCCAGAAGGTGAAACCCTTTATATGGTGTTAAATCCCTGTGTCCAGAGAACTCCTTCCCATCGAGTCTTTGGACAGGAAAATGAGAGAAGGCCAAGTCATGGGTTAAAAATTGAGGACTAACCCAGTTATTTTATGCATCCTGATGACTTTTTTCTCTTAAGTCCTGGCCTTGCTATAACCGTGGGAGTTTAGAGCATGGGCAGAGCTCTGGTCTGGCAGAAAAGCAAGGGTTCAGGATCTGGGAAACTATGCCTGGACCCAGGAGTTCCCAAAGGTGCCCGAAGTGCTCCATGAGATTTCTCCTCCTGGTAGCCAGCACACAAGCTCCTCGCTGGACTGGAAACACTGGTCCCATGTCCCCTCTGAAGGCAGGGATGGGGAGGTGTGTTGAGGGAGGAAGAAGTGATTAGGAGCTCCTCAAATCTGCCAGATTAGTCTGGAGCTGGTAGGTAGCAGACACAGGAGAGCAGACTGTTGCTCAGTCCTCAGCAGCATCGAAATGCCACTGCAGTTCAGGAGCCTATTAAAGAGTCGAGACATACACAGACTTCATTAGCCACATGTCAGAAAGCACTTTTTACAGTAAATCCTACTTAATAGCCATATGCTAGGAGAGAATTAAATGCTTTTTAGCTCTCAGACAGTTATGCAAACTTGAGAGAGGAGAAAAAAAAGATAACGAGTACCAGCAGAGGAGCCTTCAGTACATACCAGTTATTAATGTATTTATCTAGGCTGTTTATTTATTGAAGATATATTTTTTTCTGGGACAGGCCTATTAAGTCTGACAGCTTAATCGACACCCAATGGGAAAAGTGCCATTTTATAAAGTAGTTAAACTCCCATTGATTTCAATATAAGCTCCATTTTTTATTTTGTATTTTTCCCCAGCCATCACAATCAGTTTGACAGACTCGTTAACAAGATATTAAACTGCCCCAGTCTTTTTTTGAGGACAATAAATTACTATGGAGAAAGATGCTGTTTTCTTAACAGATGCCTTTCACAGTGTAAACATCTCTTGACTGATAAGCAGAAAGGGAAGAAGCATGCAAACTAGCCTTTTTATGCTAAATAAATAACAGGACTGGAAAACTGGCAATCAATGCTGTTTTGCTCTGCAAAGAATGCTTCACTGGAGGACAGGATGGTTTGGAAGATGCGTAATAGGATACAGAGATTTTCCTTGGTTGTGGTTTGCCACGTTAATCCATTCTGACTGTGGGGGAGAGGAGCTTTGCAGCTGCTTGGGAGACTCGTGCAGGGATGTGGCTGATGAGGGCTGTGGTGTGGGGCTGGATGGCTCCACCTTGCTCTGGCATGGATATTGGTCAGGTCCTTTCATCCAGGTGACAGGCACAGTATGGATTGCAGCAGGAGCTGGCTGATCTGCACCTCAGAAGGGCAAAGGGACTATTCTGAGGTGACATTGGTTGGTGGCTCACAGGCCAAACTGGCCCAGGTTGCTACATCATTTGGCACAGAAGAACTCCTGTCAGCCACAGCACTGTCTGGATCCAGGTGTTTGCCAGCGTGCACAGCTGATGGCAGTTCTGTGCTTGTACGTGGGTGAGAAACCCACGCCCCTGCACCAGGGAGGAGGATAGGGCAGCAGAGTTCATTAGCGAGGGCCAGAGCCAACATGCCAGCACTGAGCATGACTTTCTTGTTATCCTTTCCAGCAGAGATGGGAAGGATAGACCTGCAGGCATCTCTGCATGGATACCAGCTCTACCCGGGCAGGGAGACAGGGGAATGGCCAAACACTTGGGCCTGCAGTTGGTGACTCAGCATCATCTGGCTCCTTTCAGCTCATCTCTGAGGTCTCTCCATGACAGGCATTTTAGGCTGGGTTCCTCATCTGACAGTAGCGGCTCCACCCATGATGTCATGAGACATCATTCCCCAGGATGGCAGCACCTTCTCTTCCAAGGAACAGATGCCTGCAGTCAGTCACACCAGTATGAGTTATCTCTCAGGGGCTGGGGCTTGGCCAAACCACCTGTGAGTCACTGACCAAGGCTCCCAATGTGCCTTCAGCTTTACACTGAGTGCTGCTGGGCTGTATTGGTTGATGCTTCCTTTTCTACCACAAATAAAGGGAAGAGTTTTTGTTTTAAAACTCAGGTTCTGCCAAACAAGACAGTAGCTCTGAGAGGGGCAGGATGTGGGCAACTGCCCAAGGCAGCTTCATCCCTAGTCGAAAAAGATGGTCCCAGCTGCTGTCATGCCCATGGTGTTTGATGCTGAGGTAGCAGTGGAGCATCACAGCTCCTGATGCCCCCTAGTGCCTGTCACACTCTCAGGGACAGATGTTGGCCGTGCTCAAATCCCTGGTGACCATCACACTGGGGCAGCAAGGAGGAAATAACGAGTTATGTTTTTGTGCATTTATATTTAATGCTTGTATTTGACCCTGCTGATGATCCTTTTCTTATAACCACCGCATCCAGGTCTTCTCCTGTGGGTGCTTTCTCAACATTATTATTAAATGCGTCATTGAGTCAGAAAGCTCCTGGTTTTCCTGGCATCCCCTTTCTTCCTCCTCCTCCAACCAGCCCTCCCCATCTATACATTCCCATCTCAGAGCACTGCATTAATGCTCCATTTTATTGCATGCTCTTAATGACGCATCTGCAAATACTTCCCCTCTCTAACTGAGCAAATTCTTGCTGGGATGGAAATTTTAAAATGAGAGTCAGATTGTTTCCACATCATAGGGCACAGCCAGGCTTTAAATACGACAAAATTCCTGAAATCTGTTATCCTGTCACCTAAGCATTTAAATAATTAACTATGAAAACATCCCACAAGCCTAGATAGGAAGGGGAGATTGTTTGCATACTAATTGATCACTAAATGCAAAGCAAACAGCTCATGGATCTGTCAATAATTACTTTAGAAGAGGCAGCCGTGGTCACTAAAATGAATTTAATCTACTCAAAGACTCAGCAGCACTTACAGGTGTAAGCACCAGCTCTGGCTGTTCACTCTAATGACTTTATTATTTCAATGTCATTAGTCCTGTTCCTCTCGAAGTTTTGCTAATGGGCATGAACATAACCAGCCTTTGCTACTGAATCATTCTCCCACTCCTTTATTTATTCCTTTCACTCTGTGGGGGCTACAATTGCTTTCTATATCTATGCATACACACATATTGATCTTTTCCTTTTTTTTTTTTTTAATTAGAACTGAAAGGACAATTTCTTGCTGAAGGTGGCAATCAGAGGGAAGCACGGTTCATTTCCGAGGGGCTTCCACCTCCAGATCCCCAGCACATGCTGTGCATCCTGGGCTCCCTTACGTAAGGACACATCAGACTGAGGAAATGAGCCTGGCTGCTGTTTAACCATTGGGATGCTATTGGAGATCTTGTCTAGGAGCCTGGGATGCTGAAATAAAACCAGAGAATCCTCTGAGTGTGTTGCTTCCTGTGTCCATCATCCCCTGGCTCCTGGTCCCTCCCTGCACCTCTCTCCTGGATCTTGGCTAAACCATCCCCAAGCACACTTGCTCCCTCTGCCCAGCCTGTCTCTTCTATCCCCCTCCTTCACTGCTGCCCCAAAGCCCCTGCACCATCTTGGCTTCATAACACTCCCTGCCTGTAACAAAAACCTTGGGTTTGTTTGGGGAAGGCAGCTGCCTCTGCTTGGTTTCCCCAGCTCCCCCTCCGGCACTTGCCACTGCAGCCGTGGTTTGCTGGAGCCTCCTTTAATGAGGACTGGTGCAGGGGACTCTGAAGCTCCCTTAGTAAAGATCTCCCTGGGACTGACCCAAATCCATCTCAGAACTCCAGGGGTGGCTGTTTTTCAGGATTTTCTCTGAAATGGCATGCCAGCAGCTGCATTCACACTGGTCCCAGATGGGAGGTGGCTGTGGTGGGGCAGTGGCTGTGGGGACAGAGATAATTTTGTACTTTGTGGATATTACTTGAGTGAAAGGAAAAATAAAAGGAGGTTTTGGTGGACAGAGCTTTACAGACTCACTGTGCTCTGCTGGGCACCAGTAATGCCCCTCACTGTGCACAGTACAGTGAGGAGTTCAGGGACTCCCCTGATGCTTCCAGCCCAGGTGTCTCCGCTTCCCATGGCCAGGTGGACATGTGCCCTTTCCTTTTTGTCTGCTGGGACAGGGACTCTTTCAAACAGCCACCACTGCATTTATGCAGCACATACAATTCCCTTGGCCTCATGCTGGGCAGAGGGGGGAATTCCCCTGCATGATCACTTTAAAGGCACTGGTATTTCTTCATTGAGCAGTGAGCCCAAACTGCCTGTTTTCAGCTCAAAATGCTTGTTTAGTCCTAACTAGCAGGACAGAGGACCAGATTCACCCTTTTCAAAGTCAGTCAGCTAAAAGATGGGAGGAAAGTTTCCCTGCAGGCATTTCAGCATTGCCTGGAGGTGGTGGTGATGTTTCTTTGAAGTCACAGAGCTCCAAGTGCAGGACAAGCATGGCAGCCAGCTCTGACTCTGCCATCCTCAGCCCTCCTGAGGATAAAGTAGTGATGGGGGTTGCTGCTTTTAACCCAGAGTACAAAGCTTCTCGCTGGGAGTGTGAAAAAGTGCCTCGTAGGTGGATTATTTGCCTTGGCATTAAGCTTGAGTAAATAGGCAGAGGACACTGGGTGAGGGATGGAGGGCACTGAGCTCAGAAACGCTAATGAGTGTAGCATCCTTGAGTGTGTGAAGGAAGGAAAGGCAGACAGAGCTGTCTGTGTGGGAGGCCTCAGCACTGACAGTACACTAATCAGTACAGCTTCTGCCTCAGCCCCGCTATTGCTCCGCTATTGCTCACCCATTAGTTGAGCTGTTATTGTAAAGCTTTACTGTAGCTCACTCCTTTGGTGGTTCTGGCTCACAACAAAAGGCAACCTTTGGTCATCTTCAGAGCATCCTTCTTCCAAGAACACCTGTGACCAAAGTGGGGCTGCTCCTACATCTACCAATGGCATCCTACACCCCACTCTCCAAATTACAGCCTCATGGAGCCCAGTCTGTTTTTTCCAAGTCGTGTGGTGCAAATATTCATTCAGTCATTTTGCCCAGAGCATCTCCCTTTGTGAGAGATTGAAATAATTTAAAAAGCCAGGTCCCCTTTCCTTATTTTGTGAAGGGATGATTTGTGTCACTGTCACAAGCTCCGCTGTTATCCGTGGTCAGCAGTGTCCCAGCCCCACTGTCCCTTGTGCCCATGAGGTCCCTGTGCTGTGTGTACTGGGTTGCAGCCTTTTCCCCCCTTTGTTGCATTAATCACTGAGGTAGGAACAAGCCCAGGCTATTCGGCTGTGTGTTCCCCTGAAGTAACAGAACAAATAGCTCCCTTGGGCAGTCCTTGGGAGAGCTCCCTGGAAAACGGAAAAAGAATGGAAACAGCTTTTTTAACAATCCCTGCCATGGCTCCACCACCAGCCTCTTTGATTTCATGATTTATGTCTTTTCAGGAGTGAGCTAGACCGTGAAATCACTTTGAAGTTTTGCTCCTGAGACGAAACATCAGGAAAGTATTAACACAACCATTTTTTTTCTCTGATAGAGGCAAAAAAGAAAACCAAGGCAGAAATAAGAAGAGCTCCTGCAGAGTTGTTTACTCTAGATTAAACTGTCCCAGACTCTCCAAATTTTTATAGCTTTAGCTGAGGAACATCCTGAAAGTGATTAATTTATAAGGTGACAAATATAACTTGTAGGCAAGAGGCAATTTGCCTGTTGGGTTGAGAGCAAAGAGGCTGTAAACAGGTTGTTTCACCATGTGAACAATATATTTGCTTTCAAGTTGGGAATAAAATTCAGAGCTTTGGATACCTTAGGTTTTGCTGTCAGACCCCTGAGCCTTGCAGCCATAGCTTTGCTGGTCTCACTGATGGTTTTTTACCAGCTGATGGCCATTCACAGCTCTGCATGGCCTGGAGGTCACGTAACCCCCAGAGAGCTGCCACAACCAGTGACTCAATCAAAACTCTACTGGGTTGTTCTGCTCAGGTTGGGGAGGGACACACACACACACACAAAAGTTCAGAGGGAAGGCACAGCTATCCTGCCCCTCTGGGGGGATGCAGCCATGCCTGTGCACCCATCTGCAAATCCCAGGGGGCTGGAGTTGTATTCTGAGTGCAGGCAGTTACCTGTCTCGAAAGTTACCCCCAGAAAGCCAGATCATCTCTCTGGACTAATGACATTAATTGTGCCTGGATGAAAGCAGACACACGCCGCTTAATTTATTCTTCCTGTATTGCAGTTGATTGCTTGTTATTCTATTACCCCCACACTGGATAGATCTTGTACTCAATTATTACACTGATGACCCGCCTTTGCTGCTAATGTGACACTCTTGTTTCCTCTTCACTACAACAACCTCTGAAATAACATAATGCATCAGTTCTGTGCAGCAGCACACAGGGCTGGGCACTCTGTGGATCCTGCGAGCTGATGCCAAGTGATTCCAGCAGCATGAGGCACCATCCTTCTGTGGGATCAGTTTAATGAAATATTTTGTGAGCTGGAGTTGTTTCTGCTGTTGTCCCCAGGCCCCATGTTTTGCACAGGGACCAGAGGCTTGAGAATAATTGATCTGGGTAAGTCGGGGAGTTGTGAAAAAGGCTGTTGCCTCAAAAAGAAGAAGTGAACTTGCAGGAGATATATGAAGGCATCGGCTCACTCCTTGTAGTTACTGCAGCCTTCCCATATGTCTCCATGGTATAATGTGCTCTGGCTCAACTGAGAAAGTAATTTGAGGAAGGCTGAGGGTTGTAGGAAACATAAAATGTTTGGAACCCACAACTGGGATGTGAGATATCTTTGTAGCCAGCAGATCAGATGATGGGGTGCAGTGCTGAACAAGATTTGAGCTGTCTTCTTCCAGATCATATAGACTTGGAAAATCACTCATTCTCCCCCTCAGCTGTGACGTTATACCTTTTATTTGCATCAAGATAGGAGTTTTAGTCTGCCACCCAGAGTCCCAGTTTTCATCTTCTGCATGGTCTAGCTCAACTGGGAAAAGGGTCACAATCCCACAGACAGAATGAGACTTGAAGGAGGCAGGTCTGCAGAGCAGATGTTCATCTGCTACATCTCCAGGTCTTAGCAGTGTTCGTTTGCTCTCTGATAAAGCCAACGCTCAGGACAGTTTTCGGGAGTTGTGACCATTGCAGGGCCATTGGACAGACCCCGTGCATGGGTGAGGAATGTCTGCTTCCTTGCACTAGAAAATATAAAAGCAAATTATTCTCAAAACTCAGCCTCTGAATGGCAGTTAAAAGCTGTACTGGGGCAGATCCTTCCAAACCATGGCCAGAACCCATTAGCTGAGCCTCTTTCTGCCGCCAGTGGCATTTTTTCAGCTCCATGAATTCACAACCAAGGGCTCGCTCTTGGCCTTCGACGATGACCGTCTGTCTGGCTGCTCAGCCCCTAGGGTATCCCTACTGCTCTTCCAAACTTTCTCCCATGGACCAGCCAATAAAACATCCCTGACACTAACAACTGATCTTGGAGATGTTTTATTCCCCCTTCACATAATGTCCTAGTTTCTCATAAATGCAGGGAGATGCAGCCTTCAGTTCTGCGTGGTACAGAAGTGCCATTAGGGCAGCCAGTGTGAGCACTGAGCAGCAGGCAATTTAGGATGATAGTGTGCTAAAACAGTTGAACAACCCACAGTCAATTCAAAAGCTTTCTGGCAGCTCTCCCTTCATTTTGGAGATTTTTATCTTACAGACCTATATAGAAACGGATTAGTGGAGATAAATTGGATAGCAACTCAGCATAATGTGCCAGCAAGGCTAGATTATGGCTCTCTGATGCTCTGTGATGCTTGGTAGTGCTGTCAGAGATTTCTCCTAGGTCCTGAAAGAGGCTTTTGTCAAGTGTTGCCCATAGCACAGGGGCCAGAGGGGAGCAGGGAATGCCTGTGCTGAGCTTCATGGTGTGGTTTGCTGCTGTTATGCACCCAGGTGCTGCCCTGCCCTTGTCCTTGTCTGACTGTTTTGGCTGTCTGGACCCCAAACTTCTCCATGGCCACTGGAAAGAGAAAGGAGGTCTGTTAGAGGACAAGGAGGACTTCAGGCTTGGTGCCATCTCCAGAGTGCTCCCTGGAGATGTCATTCCTCCTCCCCAGCTGCATGGAAAGCTGAGGAAGGACCCCCTATGAATTTATCCTGTTTGAAGTCCTGAGAGGCAGCATGGGCAAACCTGCCTTGGCACTTCTACAATTCCCTTCTATCTGATCTTGTCCAGATGCCACCACCACTTGTTAAACACAGCAGATTTTGCATCTTTGCATCCAGCTGCTTAGCATCACTTGGCTTTGATAGGATGAGCTTCACAGAGGAGACTATCTGTGAGCACATTCCTTTCTGCCTATGAATATTGATCTTTTTCCTTTCAAATTCTGACTATATGAACTCCATTCTATTTACTCCATTACCCACAGGCAAATTGTAAAGTGATAGCCCCGTACTTTGTCTGGTTGACTATGCTTTGAGCAGCCTCTGCAGCTCAGAGACTCTTATTAACGCTGCACCGTGAAGGGAAGGGTTGGAGACCAGAGAGCCTCTGATTACTCAAGATAAAAGTGATGGGAAATCCTCCAAGAGGAATGTACTAAAAAGGCTCCCCAGTCTATTAACCACTGAGATTGGGGTGTGTACTGAAGCTGTTCAGTTTAAACCTTATTTGCCACTCTAGGGGATTTTGCTCACTTTCCTTATTTAATCCACTTACTTTTGTAGGCAGACAGGCAGATGGACAGGGACTCATCTCTCTCTCAGTCCTCACCATGTTATCTGCTGACTTCCCTCTGGTTGACACCATCATTTTGTGGCCTCTGACTGCATTTCTTTAAGGTGTTCAAAGTTGCTCTTTGATAGATAAATCCTCCTGCAGCTTAAACTGACAAATCTGAAATAGTCCTGGCTGGAGGAGGGATTAAGCAGCAAACCCTTATTTATTTCCTTCTCTATGCTCAAATCAGACCTTTCCTGCTGTTCCTATGAGGTGTTGTCTGTCCTGCCCCCGCAGACCCATGCTCTGCAGAAGGGCACTTCTGACACCCACCTCCCCTGGAAACTGAGAGAGAATCCCCTGACTGAGCAAGAGATGCTCTGGGCGATGGTTGGGAACCACAGTGGACAGGGGAAGTAAAATATTTTCATCTGTCACTAAAATTTTCCAGTATTATGCTTTTCATATACTTACATTAAAAATACTCATATCTGGATGGAAGCATCATTGGGCATAGTTATTTTATTAATATGCTTGTTTTTAACAAAATACACTAGATCTGAACATTAAATTGTGTTCACTGTACCTCTGGAGATATTTTGGAAACCAACTAGCAGTAATCTGACCTCTGACTGTAATCAAAATGGGAATCCCCAGAAAAAAATCTATGAAAGATGGTATCTGGGGTCTGAACTGGCAGGTAATGGAGTCTTCAGAGCTAATAACTTCATGCCCTTTTGTTGACTGGCAGCTGCAAAATTGAATGTCTCTGGTTGTTGCTCTTGGGAGAAGAGCTTCCTGTGGCTGTTCCTCAGCAAACAGTGATTAAAGCGCAGCTTTATGCTGCCAGAAAAAAAAAGAAGATTGGAAAAAAAGTAGCTTTGTAAACAAGCTATCAGGAGGAGCCCTCCAGCTTGCCCTGCTCACCTTGTACATTCTCAAAGTGAATTTAACTCTCCTTCTTCTAGAATCTGAGGTTTATTTAAAAATTTCCAGACTGAACTGTTTTTGTTTGTGGCTTTTTTTTGTTTGTTTTAATTACTATTTTTTCAAACAATGTTGGGAAACTCAGCTGTCTTTTTCATTTTGCCACTGTTCAGGTTCTTATTTTTGCAACCTGACTGTGATCTGCACTGGCAGGGGAGAGCAGAGAAAGGGTACCTGGAGCGCTGGATACTGGCTGCACAGGACAAAGACATGGGAATCACTCCTTGTCCACTCTGCACCCCAAATGGGAGCTGCCATGGACAGACCTAGTAGGGTGCTACGGAATAGCAGGTCTGTGTAGTATTGTTCCTGACACAGAGATTTCCAGTCTGGATGCAGCCAACACTCCACTCTCAGCTGCTGCTTCACCATATTTGCCTGCTGAACAAATCTTCTGACAGAACACTGAAAATGGGACACCCTTAAATGCCATAAATGAACGATCACTTTTTGCTTGTTTGTTTCTTTGCTTGATTTTCTATCCCCTGACTTGTTTTTCCTCTTTTCTCCATTGTCACTTAGCACTTAGGGTGAGACATAACTGCAGTGAGTATGACATGAGCCACCTCCAGCTGCCCCTTCCCTGTGCCAGGGCTCCAGAGCAGACACTGGCTGTGAAATCAAAGCAGACACTGATAACAATAAAAGCTGAGATTAAACTCAGAAAAACCAGTCATTTTGCTTATAACCTTCAAATAAAACCCACTCTTGTTGAACGGGGGCTTATTATTGCAGCATCTTGAGAGGAGGAATGTTGCCATATAGCTAATATGATGATTTCAGGTACAGTTGCTGATGACTGATTAAACATCTCTGGGATCAAGCAGTCTGCTTGGATTGAACGGGCCATTATTCTATCCTGCTAACATCAGACTCACAGAAGCATGCTATAATTAAAATCAGGATAAATGTCATCACTAAACTTTGATGAAAAGAGCTTCTGGCTTTGTGCGTATCCAGTCGTGTTGGGTGAAATGCAGAGGACAGATTCTGCAGCTGCCTCTGTTTTGCACAAGGGAGCACATTGTAGTTGGGCTGCATAGGAGAATTTGGAGTATAAAATGTAAGGTAATTCCAGAACTTGAAGGACTAGACTAGATCTGTTGCTATTGCCTGAGCTGGTGATACTACCTGACATGCCGTGAGTTCAAAGAAGCTGTCACAGGAGGTGTGTGGTGGGACCCTGAGTCGCAAGTCCTGGTGTGGGTTTGGAGATGCACTTAAGCATTGTGGACAGCCCTGGTTTTTGCACGGATGTAGGATGAAGTGGGTTAGAGGGGCTGCAGAGAAGACTGAAGTGATGCATTACTTGGGAGAGTTGCCTTATGAGGAGACAATAAAAAAGCTAGGATTCTTAGCAGGAAGAGGAGAAGGCTTGAGGAGGATGAAATCATGAAGGTTTTAGGTAAGGTGACTGCAGCCTTGTTCACTGCATTGTGCAGCACACTCACTGAAACCAGGAGGGTACCAATTTAGACCAGGTACAAGGTGGCAGGAATTTGCACAGAGGTAGGACATTTCCTAAGCATGCTGTCTGGAGATTATGGAGTCTGACAGGGTCAACAGGGTTGGTGCAAGAGCTGGTGCTATTGAGGCTGTCCTTCAACCAGTGGCACAGGGCAGAAACAGCACTATCCTGCTGCTCAGTGCTCGCCAAACTCCTTGTTTCCTAGTGTAAGCTATTCAAGTAAAGGCTGTAAAATTCCTGGGGCTGCTTTGCATGTGGGATGTTTGTCATGATCAGCGTGGGGTGTCACTTAAAATCTGATTCATCCAGATCCCCCTGGAATGGCACATTTAATATGAATTATTTTCTATCCTCCAGCAATTTTCTGACTGCTCCTCTCTTTGGATCTGTGAGATATAGAAAATGGCACATATTTCCTTTCATGCAGCCAATGTGGAAATTAAACATTTTGCTTCCTCAAGGGACAGAATTTTCCCCAAGCAAGAACCTGGGTGGCAGAGCTGGCAGGCTGGTTTGTCACTTCTCGGGCACACAGGCTGTTTGTGCCCAGCCACCCAGGTAGCACCCCTCTGTTCAGTGCAGCTGGCTTCCACCTTTCTTTCCTTGAGACAAAAGCCAGCCAGGGATGCTCCAGTGCAGTTCCTGCATCATGATCTGCCTGAACCTTTTTGTAAAGGTGAAGCCCCCAAAATTGTGCAGATGAGGCATAAGAAAGGAGATTCCATCCACACCTTCCTGTCACACACAGAGCATGGGTCATTTCCTAGAGCTCTTCCTCTTGGAAGTGTATTCCATAATTTCTCTTGTTTTTTTCCTCCAGCCTCAGCCTGACTCAGTACCATCTCATTTGTGTCTCTCAGGTCTCCCTCTGTGAGCAGGACATGCTGCTCCAACTCTTGAGCATCAGGGGGATTGCTGTTCCTCAAAGGCCCAGGGGAGAAGGCAGGCCCATGGTTGGGGCATCCCTGGTCCATTTGCAGACTGCAGTAGCCCCACATGGGAAAATCCTTGAGCAGGATCAAGGTTATGGGCTGAACAATGCCTGGCTCTGAGTCTGGAGTAGGATCACTGGCTGCTCCACAAGGTTCAGCCTCATGCTCCCACATGGGTGGCTCAAGGCACAGCAGCCACATGTGACAGCAGTGTACAGGCTGTGCCTGTGAGTCCCTGCATGTGTCCAACCCGTTTCCTTGCCTCTGGGAGTACACATGTTTGCAAGCACACGTGTGAGCCTGCATGTCCAGACTCCTCACCTCATTTCTCCGTGAAGAAGCCACTCAAGAGCTCTTTCCAAGTAACATTTCCAATAAAGAAACCTGCGTAAATGGTGCGCAAAGCTTTTATGAATCAAGCCCTTAATCAGAATGTCGGGTTTCTGAGCACATCCTTCAGGCCTTACAGCCCTTTAATGCATTCATCACATTAAGAGTTAATTTACAACACGCGGTTTGAGATGAGCTCTCGGCCCTTCGGTGAGGATCCGCCTGAAGTGTGAGCCATGCGTTAACAACCCAAATGTATTCTGCTCTCAGGAAAAAAAAATTACCCCTGATATTTTTGCCCTTCAAGGGAGACTCTGGGCCATGGAACAACATAGCAATGGTGTGACGGGACCACCACAGCGTTCATGAATTTTAGATGCCTGAAAGAAATTATCTATTTTTCTGGACCCTTGCTGGGCTCAATCATTTCCTCCGTGGTTGGTGACAATTAAAGGACCAGTATGATGCAAAGAGGATATTTTAGACACTGCTTGACACCAAGGCTCCCATCCCATTAACTTTGGTCTCTTCCCTACCTCCCAGGATATACCCATTCTCTCTCTTTCCCCAAAAGGTTCAGCATGTTTGATGTGTTCCCAGTTTCCAGGAAATGGGCTTTCATGTCCAAAGGTTGTGCACTTCTATACAGAAATAGTAATTATGTTGGAAGGAGAAGAGTTCATTGCCTAACACCCTCTGCCCATGCAGGATGCTGGAAAGTCTGGGGGCTGGACTGTGGGGCACTGTGGACCATGCAACACAGGTGTCAGGAAGGCACATCTTCTGCTACTTCTCACTCTTCTTCCTCTCTCTGTTTTCAAAGCAGATGACAATTTTCAGACCATTTTTCTCTTTTGAGACAGTGCTGTTCTAGAGCCAAGCCACAAATCTCCTTGTAAAATAAAAGGCTTTGTTAAGCAGCATCTTTCCTGGGGGGATCTTGCAGAGCTTTGCAAAGCCCTGGCGATTCAGAAAGTCGCAATAGGAACAGTGTCTTTTTGTCCCCATGTCCTCCTTAGTCTTTTTTTCTCATAGGAACAGGTCAAAAACTGAGACATAGTGGACAGGAAGGGAGATTACAAAGCCAGACTTCCAGCACTGTGAAACTGTCCCTCTCCTCAAACCCACCGTCCTCCTTTGCTGCATCGGTATCACTGCATGGCACAGTGCCCTGTCACGTCCCAGCTGCAAATGTGGGTTCCACTGTATTCAATAAAGTCATACCAGGAGAAGGGAGGTGACAATCAGCTGTGTCCCTGACAGAGATAGCCAGAAAAGCTTTACAGTTTTGGACAAAAAAGGCTATTTTGATTTAAAAGAAAATCTTTTCCAAAACATATCAATTTCAGCACAATATTGTCTAGGGAAAAGAGTCTCAAATTATCCTGTATTCATATGCTGGCATTGGATGATTTCCATTTTTCATTTGTTTTGATTCAAAAACAAACCCACAGTTTATAATGTGTATGCCTCTCATGTAGCTTTAAAAATCAAAACCAAAAAAAGCTTGAATTTATTAAAACTAGGCAGTTCAACTAGAACAGTTTTTACAAGTTAATAACATTGGAAAAGTTTAAAACTTCATAGTTTTCTACTTCACAACTGAAAAAAAAAAGAAAAAGAGGAGGATTTGTGGAATTTTAATGAAAAAAATATGAGGTTCCCGTGCTGCTCTTCTACTGATGGACTGTCATGAAGCATGCAGGAAATCTTAGGTCACAACCCTCATCTGCTTGGTTTGGACTGGAGATCTGGATGCCTCTTCTGAAAAAAACCCCAAAAAAGAGCCTTATCTGTCATGGGCTTCTCTTATATTGTCCCATGCAAATTGTTTCACTTTTCTACAAGGTAAATAAAATAGATCTGTTAGGCTTTGCCTGGACCCTGCTTAGAGCAGCATCCCTCCATCAGTGTGTTTTCCGCTGCCTTGGCCTAACTGATTTTAAATAGCTAGATGATGCCATTACTTTTGCTAGGTCAATCCTCCAGATAAAAAAAAAAAAAAGAAACCAAACCCCAGTATTCCTAGGTATGTAGTTTCCTTCCCAGCCTCCGCTCATTCCTCCTGTTGTGTCTGCCTTGGTCTCCCTTGCTCAGCAGAAAGTCTCTGACCGTGAGCTCCTTCCCAGGATTGCCAAGCCTGGCTCACAGCTGGGGACATGTGCTCTCTTCTCTGTTGTGCAAGGATCTGGGTTAGTGTAATGCCAAATCCTGAGCTCTTCCTGTGTTTATAGTGGATGGTGAAAGCTGGTTGGTGTTATTGAGAAAGCTTCAATTTCCCAGCCCAGGCAAACACTCTGCTGACTTTTCCAAGAGAGCAGAGACAAGCTCTCTGCTGCACAACAGGCAGACAAATAATCCTCATACAATTTATTGCAAATCTCTTGATCCAGTCTTTGAATTTGGTAGCCTTATATCATGTAAATACATATGAAAGCCTATTAGCTTCTTTGATCATGTTAACCTGCTGCTGTTCACGATTAGTTTGAAATCTTTGTCTAAACAGCTTCATATTAGTGTAAGAAGAGACACAGGGGAGGGATTCAGCCTGTCAGAAGAAACTGACTTTGAGAAGATGAAAATTTTATATTGTTATGTGATTCAAATGTTATTCTTGCTAGTCCAAGATGGAAAACAAATGCAACACTAGCACAAAGAGCTCTAGGATGCAACTGAGCCCTCTGCAAGGCTTGCTATGGGGCAGACATACTCTCTGGCTGTGGATGGACAGAGTGTTTGAAATAGTGGGGTGACAAGTGGCAACAGCCCAGAAGAGAGGATAAGATCAAGGTCTTGATATTAAACAATTCATGACCTAAACAGACAAATGTTTTTGAGAAACAAGCATAATCTTGTTTCCATTTAAAAAAATCATATTAGTGCCTGGTATAAAAAAATTTCCACATGAAATGCTGAGTTTCCAGCACAGTATTTTCCCTTATCCACGGAATGATCATTCCCTCTCTGGAGAGACATGGTTTTGTGTTCTTTGAGAATATGTTGATCCGTTCATCTGATGTAAGATTTTGTATAGTGCAGTTTCACCTTGGCTATTGACTGTATCAATTCCATTGCCTGGAATACCCTTCTCTGGTATACATACACTGCCTGACATAATTCTTTGAGTAAGCTATTTGGTAATCTCACTATCCATGTGAGTTCTCTGTTGAAACCCATCTCCTCTGTCCCATATGGACCATTCACCTGACAATCTATGATTTTTAGCCTCTTCAATTAGGTGAAAGGATCAAGAATCAATAACAACATTGTTTCTCCTATACAAGGCATGGGAATTAGTGCTTCTGCTTATGGATTTCTGCCTCTGACTTGGTCTTATTGCTTGAGGTAGCTGGAGCTGCAGCTTCCCAAAGGACTTACAAAAACGAGCCACTTCTCCTGGCAATAGTAGCAGTGTCTCTCATCTGAAAAGATCATATAAGTGGTAAATTACTCCATCTGAGCTAGGCACAGCCAGGTTTCCAGTTTAATTAAATGTGAGGATCAGTTGTAGGGGGAAGGGAAGAAATCTAACCCTGTTCAATAAGGATATTCCAGAGGGAGCTGGTTAAAATTATCCATGAGGCTAATTAGCCATTTTATTTTCTTGTTATTTCTGGGCCCTCTGCATGGTATCAGATGTGTGTTGTGGCTATGCTCCAATCACCACCAGAAGAAAACAAAGAGCATCCTCTAATCACGACGCTGGAAGAAAGTTTGCTATACCACATCTTTGTTTGTGTGAGACCCAGGGAGTTCACCATCTCTACACAACTCCTTGGTCTGTTAGTGCTACCAAAATACAGTGTTTCTCTGTGTTTCACATGTCTGGCAGTACTGACACGCTCTGGTTTTCCTGGAAAAAGCCACACTGCTCCACGCTGCTAGAAAAATCTGTTAAGCTCCTTGCTCTGCAACTCACCCTGTTGTCATCTCTTAACTGACAGCCAGTCCACACAATTACAGTTAAGTGCTTTCTTTTTCAAAAGGGAGATGGAGGCAGACAAGAGAGCTACACATGTTGCATGTTTTGTATTTACACACATGCTGATTTAGCCCTTGCAGTGATTTAAGCAGAGCAGCAAAGAGGCTCTTATGGCCACTCTGAAGGACCTTGTTGGCAAGAGGACCTGTGTCCTGACATGGCCTCATCGAGCTGTCTATGAACTGCATGTGGCAGAAGTGCGCCGAGGCAGTGAGAGGAGAATGTGAGTCCACTTGCAAACCTAACTACAGTTTGGGAAACCTGCACCTGAATGTGGTATCCTGGTTTGTATCAGACTATAAATTGTCGACTTACAGTACTCCAGCCAAATGTTTTGGTGCACAGAGCCAAACCTTTGGGATGTGAGACCTCACCATAGGCAGAAAACATGTCCATTACAAATTAAACCCAATTTCGGACCTGTGTCTGCCATAGTACTCTTGCTGAGAGGACTGAGTCTCCATTCAGGCTGAGTTAGTCTTGGCGTTGCAGGAGTGCCAGGACTTTTCAGGTTTGCAGATGTTCAACAGCCTGAACACTGATGGGAAACCTCCCTAAAAATGCGTGGGCCATTCAGTCAGGAGTACTCACTGGATTTCTGGTGGAGCTTTCTGAACTGTGTAGTTCAGAATGTCAAAAAAAATAGTCAGGTTAATATTTCTAAACCTAAGAACTTACTAAAATCCCATGCTTCTCTGTTGCTTGACTTCCCCTGACCAAAGACCAACATGCAACCAGACTTTCTACTGCCTTTAATCTTCCTGAGACTCAGAGAAATAAAATCCCAGGGACTGACTTTCACAGTTTTCTTTAGTAAGGACTCAAGCTATTCCTTCCTAGGGTTCTATGAGGATGCTCATTCTGGTGACCTGCCTGGGCAGAGGAGTGTGCTCAGGGCAGGAAAAGAAATAACCATAAGGAGGCAAGTGTCACCCAATGAAAAATATTGATCTGCTCTATGTCGTTAACTTTCCAATGAAACAGCCATCTCTTGTGCCTGCTGACAGGTGACCCCTAGCCAGTCTGCCTGTGTCATGGGTTCATGGGACCAGAGTGGGGATATTGCTTAGACGTGTGATCACAGAGTTGGGACACCACTTGTGTGCTTGCAGTCTGTTTTCATCACTGCTGAGAGCTGACATAGGTGGCAGCAGCACGGAGGGGAATGTGTCAGGGGTTCCTGTCCTCGGGCACTTGTGAGAGGATGTAGTCATGGAGAGTGACCTCTCAGCATGAAGAATGTACCTATTACTGAAGCACTTTGAAGCAAGCTAAGGTTCTCACTATTTTCTAAGCCTGGCAATAGTGCTGTTGCTTCATCTGAGACTGTTTCTTGTGCTTCTGAGGAGCTGACAGGAGCCCACCCATTCCCAGTTAACAGGGAAAGCTCTTCAATAAGTACCTTGAAGCTGAAGCACCAGCTCAGGGCCCAGCCTTACAGACCAGGGTTGTATTCATACCATCACAAGCAGCCGTGTAAGAAGGATCTGGAGGATATCTTGGATACCTAATCCTGGCTAGATCTGTGCCAAAGACAAGCTCACAGCTCACAGGAGTATCTCTAGCCTAGGCTGCCTTTTCTAAATGTATATTGGAAGGCAAATAAAAATGGCAGAGAGAAGCTGGAGGCAGGGGAAGACCTCACCTGTAAGATCAGAGCTGTCTTTTTATTTTCTTTAGCTATGAAAATTGTAATTAAACAGTTTTGGTTCAAGCCCTGCAGATCACTGATGAAGAGACAGTGAGCAACAGGCACTCAGAGAGCAACAGACACACACACCTCAAAGAGTAAATGATGTCTCTGCTGGACTGCTTGCTGTAGTGACATTTAATCACATTTCTCTCACTGTCCAACCTGACAGGGTACCCTTTGTGAAGAACATCACTGCACAAGTACTGTGAATCCCATTGGCCCCAGCAATGGGATTTACAGGGATAGGTGTATGCTATGTAAAATCAGATTTTGAGAGAGACATTGGAAAGCCAGGCCACAGGTTGCAGGTGTGCTAAAAGTCCCATTACTAAAATCTCTGCCTGAGGATAATAACATGCTTCGCAGTCATGATCCCTTTTTTCCACTGGCTCCCAGAGTTTTGAGCCATGCCAGGTGCATCAGGTGCTCTCAGATCTGCATACTGAAGTGTCTCAGAGATAAAGTACCACGTGCAATTGCTGTGATGGATAACAGCAAAGTATTGAATGGGACCCTGGAGTCATTCAGGACCTACATTCGCCCCTTTTGTTCAGATGGAAAATTAAATGATTCTTAAAATAATAAATGTGCACCCTGGAGAGAAATACTCAGCTGCTCCCTCAAGAGGTGCTGTGCTGTTCTTGTGTTGAGCAAGGAATAATGAAGGTAATTGAAAAGTTATTACTTTGGGGGCAAATTTATCTTGGCTTGTATCGCCTTGCAAATAGACTTGGCTGGTGAAGCAATCCATGTACTCCAATGGGGGAACAGTTTCAGAAAACCAGGCCATCACATCTGGGGTCAGATTCTGCACTGCCTTGTTCTTTGGTCACAAAGGTCTTAACCTACTCCACAACTGGTTATATGGTGCTGCCTGATCCAACCAGGGAAAGCTAACCTGTGTCATAGGTCTTGAAGGATTTATCTTGTCTCTTAGATGAGGAAATGACAGTGACTTTGACCCCTGCAGCTCCGAGAGGGATGGGAGTCTCCTACAGAACGTGCATTGATTGCTGGAGATGTTTACAGTGATGGTGCAGGAGTGGCTGTCTGAGCATCCAGCATGCGACTGATCACACCTGTCCTGAAGAGAGAAAAGCAAGACAAAAACAAAAGGGAAAATATGCTGTTCAGTCTCTGCCTGGGACCTGGCCTGGCTGCAGGGGTTTGGAAAGCAACACTTTAAATTGGGGGTTTTGCTTTTTTTAAATTTGTTTGGCTTTTCCTGTTTCTTTTTAAAAAATAATTCAAATGAAATTAAAGTTTTCACGTCAGTTTTCTTTTTTTAAAGAAGCTCTCAAATAATTAGAGTACTCAAAGTAAACAGGCTGTTCATGCTTTATTACTTGATGTGTATTATGGCTCCATTAAAGCACTGTTGCACTTCTGCCATTTTCCATATTTCAAAATGCTTTAAAGATGGGACTCAAAGCATCAACATTAATTGCTAGCCAAACAGAAATGAACCTTCTAAAAGGGAAATAATTTTATAGCTCTAATTTGATTAAGTAGTAAAGCACATTGTTTCCATCTCAGGTGGACAGTATAAACATAAGTAAAGTTAATATTTATAAATCTTAATGTGCAAGCCAGGTAATTACATTGCACACTGACCCAGTGAGGACTGCATGACTCTCACTTGCTCTCTTGCTATGTGTTTGCACACCTTTCAGGTAAACAGGAAAGAGAAGAGTGTTTGGTGCTAATGAGATGAAATCCTCTTTGCAAAGTGCTCTGGATATTAATTGTGTACTCGGGACTTTGGATGCAGGTAGGTAATTGTGTTTGGTGACAATGGCTGAACTCTGGGAGTGGATGAGCAGCTCTGGAAGAAGCTGTGAATTACATACACAGATGTCCACGTGTAGGCATGTACACACACACACACACACACAGAGTCACGCATATACTCTCCCTGTGTAGTGGTCATTTCCTACAAAGAAATCTTTCCATTCTTCCAAAATTACTTTTTTTTTCATGTTGGTTTTTTTAGGTCTTGTTCCTTTCCTTTGCAGTCTTCAAACAAACCCAGCTGAGATGAGCATCCTAAGCTGCGAGCGGGACCAGCACTGCACTGTTGCCAGCATGAGCTGTGGGACAGACATGCCAAGGCATTACTGGAAGCCAATTTGAATTCAGGAACTTTTAGGTCCGTTTCTGCCCTGCTGTGACTCTCTCACGTGCAAAGCATGACACAGGGACAGAGTGAAGGCAGGGCCAAGACAGAGCCGTGTGTGCTGGCTGGCAGGGAGGAGAGTCTGTAGACCAGCAAACTTCAGCAGGCATGGCAGGTTTGCCTCTCCTTGGCTGGGGATTCAGCCCTGCATGAAAGGATTCACCTTCAGCAGTTTTACTTACCAGAGGTCTGTAATTCTGCTCACTTCCATCACTGCAGTGAGCTCTGGTCAGCATCTTGGCTGGCAGACACTGGGCTCTTCTGTAGGAAAGCTGCTTTTACAGGGCTGGTGAAGATATATGTGTAGGAGAAAGGCCATGACAGTTGCCCAGAGCAGATCAGACCCATTGTTTTGCTAAGACAGAACCATGCAAGGTGCAAAGAACTTTCATATCTCTGACTTGACTGTGCCTGTGTTGAGCCCACTCAAATCATATGGGCTTCACATGGCAAGTTGAGCATTGCCTTCAGCCAAAACATCACGGCTGTTTGAATACCAAGCCTGGCTGGGACCTGCCAAGCCAGGGCAAGGTTGGTTCCACAGCCCTGCAGACTGAGGTAGTAGGTACTAAATCTGTGACCTCTGGTTCAGCACTGACCTAATTAACACAAGCTACTTCCAAGACCATTTGTTCTGGGCAGGAGCAGATGTAGAAATTTTCTAGCCTCCTTTCAAATAACTCAGTTGAGAAGAAAAGAGCCCCAGAGCATCACAGGTCTAGCATTTGATTTCCACACCAAGTTTGCTCAGCATCTTGCAGGATTTGCCCTCCTGCATCCTGCCTTTTAATTGCTGGCTGATTGTAATATAGGATTTTATTTTCCCTATAATGACTCTTGGGGCCCCCAGATGTTCTCCTCAAGTGTGGTTGCGTCAGCACTAGAGATTGAATGACTGATACCAGCAATTTTTACAGCTTGAAAGAAGAGAAATATGTGAAGGGGATTTAATTTAGCTCCAATATTGTGTCTTCATCTTCAAGACTCTACAAGAAAATGACACCAAAAGGTTATTTTACAATGAGAGGAGGGAGAATTAGCCTGAGAGAGGGAGAGATCACCAAGCTGGCTTTCTAATATCAGTTCATTACAGAGAACACATTTGTGCAGCCACTTTGCTGCTGCTGTTAATTTAAACCTGGATGATTAAAAGCTGTAATTGCACCATTTTAAATAAATGTCCACTATCTTGATTATTATATTTTTAATTAGTGTGGCTCTGTCGAATGTTTTTATCCCTCTGATTGATTTGTTTATACTGTGTTCATTTATAATTTCTTGATCTCCCTTGACCCTGCTATCTCCTGAGCACACAGTTCAGTCGTGATGCCAGCAAATGGAGGAGGACTGAACCAGGAAAGAGCAAAAGGTACTAGGTCAGCTCTCCCTTATGAGATCTTTTCAGCTCTCCTTCTTTGCCTCCTGACCCAGGTGGTCTTTTGCTCTTTGCTCTTCCCCAGGGCCATAAGGGAGGATAAACAGCCTGGAGGACTGGCTTGCTGGGAGGCAGGAGGGGAAAAATTGAATTGCCATCCAGCAAAGCTCAGGCTGTGGTCCTGACAGGAGCATCATCCTGTGTATTAGGACTCCTTCCTTAACTGTTGCTTCGCAGGCAGGAACCTGCTCCTTTTCCTCTGTGGTGAGATCCAGAACAAGCACCTAGACCCCCACTGGTGCATGGTACCCCATTGCATGCTGCTCTCTGCCAGGGGCAAGGAGGTGCAGGCATGAATGGCTTGTAGATCATCATCTTCATGGACAGGGCACTCCTGATTGCTGCTCAGGGGTTGTGCTGAGGGGCTCATGTGAGAACACACTGAGAATATTCAAGAGGCTGTGTACTCTTGTAGGACTCCAGGGCATCTCTGCTGATATACTTATCTCCTATCACATAATATCTGCAGGACAAGGATTGTTACTTGCTCTGACTTTGTTCTGCACCCTCTACAGAGGGCTTCTGACTGCTAACAAGGGATCTGAGGCACTCTGATAACATGGTGTATCATGATGCATAGTCTGCCTGCCAGGCAAATATTGCAAAGCTTCCAAACACTTGATTTCCCCTTGTTTTCTACAGTCTCTGTAACCCTTAGGGAATGGATCAAGCCTTCAGCATTATAGAAAAGGAGTCTGCATATGTCCCCTGGCTGCGACATAGTGTGTGGCCTCACCATATCAGCTCTGTCTGCTATTTAATAGCTTTTCCTCTAGCAGGGACCCAAATGCAGCACTGCAGCCTCTGCATGGGGCAGGAGGACAGCCTGGTGAGCACACATGGGCAAGAGAGGCTTTTGAAAGGGGAACTATATTGCTGGGCAAATTTCGGTGTGGACTGAGTGACAGGGCAGTAGATGGACAGACTTCTCAGGTAGCAGAACTGCAACGATTTTTGTGCATCTGTACAGAGCATTTCCAGGAGCAGCTGCTCATGGGGCAAAAAGGGAGCACAGCATTGAAGGAAACCTCCTGGCACAGCACATCCAGTTGCCCAGCTCAACAGGGATATGAATTTGCTTTTGGAAGGCCCCATAAAGGGCAGACAATTATGTTGCATGTAAGTGACACAGCCCCACTCCAGCCAATGTTCTTTAGCACAAAAAGACAGGTTGTCACAAGAATAGAGCAGGAAGGAATGAAACCTGCACCATCAGCCATGTTCTCAATGTGAATCCTCTAGGTACACAGCCAGAAAATAAGGCAGAAACCACACATGGGTGTACCAGAGCATGATTTCATGGGTACTGGAGCAGTCCCTGGACAGGTACAGAACTGGATGAATGGGGTTGGTGAAGGGGTGGCCATGACTTTATAGCAGCATTAGAGAGAATTATAGTCTGGAAAACAACTAATTTTGGCCATTCAGAAAGGGTAATTACACTTTGAGATCTCTGGGTTGTAATTTTCTTGTTGGCTAGCAGTCAGCCTGTATGTTCGTTTTTTCTTATTTTAATTAAAAATATTGGTTTGCCATGTTCACCAGGCAGCTGGCTCTCTCTGCCTGAGCACAAACGCTTAATAGCATTTTGTAATTGACTGAATTGTCTATTAGTAAAAAGCCTTGTAATTTAGTGAGCATCATTGAAGTGCTTACTTTTATACCTGATGCAAGGCTAAGGACTCCCACCTTAAGAACTTACAGACAAGACAGATATTAAAGACAAATCAAGGCAGTTTTACATGAGAATAGCAGCAGACTCCTTGGGAAAAGTGGAGCGGATGGATTGGGTGAGGCATTGGCATTTTGCAGTTGTCCATAGCAACTCTGTTCTCTCAAACTCTTTCAGTCTGACAAGTGGAAGTGGATTTGAAAGTCTGTGTCTTATTGATTTTACCTAAGAGAAAACAGAAACGTGTACAAACTGCTTTCCCTAATAAATTTCCTCTTGCAATCTTTGTCTTTGACAGGCTCCCTGGGCAACTGGTGGTCGTTGTGCAGAAAGGCAGAGATGCTGCTTGAAAGCCCCCATCTCTCTCCCAGCTGAGAACCTGGGCACTGTTGGCCTAACACTTTACTGACCATGCATGTTAGAATGCAAGAAAATTCCATGTCAGAAGGACCCCTATGGAGGCTGTCCAGGCAGGGTCAGCACCCAGCTGGTTCTCTGCCTTGTGCCCTGGCCAGGTTTTTGTGCTCTTGGTTCAGTTTTAAACCAAAGCATCAGTCTCACCCACCTTATTTTTTCAAAGGGCAAAAAGAGATAACTCACATGGTTATTCATGCTGGAGTTTATTCTTTACTGGTTTGTGGTTCATGCTATCTGCCCACTGATGTGTGTGTGGAGGAGGCCTGGATAATTCTGAGGTCCCCATGCTGTTTCTGCTGGTGGTTCTTCATGCCTCCAGTGACATCACTGCGCAGCCTTGGGAAGGAGGGAGAAGCAGGACCTGACTGGCAGGGAGTCTGCTGTGGGCTGTCTTGCTCTCAAGGCTGTGTTGCTGCTACAGGTGAAGAGCAGGTTTTCCAAGTGGCAGGATGGCATCAACTCCTTCCCCTTTAAGGATCCTCCTGACGTCTCTGTTGATCTAAGAGGAGAGGCTTTCACCTCAGGATGCGTCCCCAAAGCAGGAGGAGGAGAGAGAAGCTTCTCTGGTGTCCTGTTCTGTCTGGATGATGGCTAGGCTTTGCTTCACATGGCTCTGCAAGAAGAGGAAGAGGTTTTCTAGGAAAAATTCCAGCTTCCCCCAGGCCATTGGAGCAGGTTCAGCAAGGCACAAAAAAATCATCATCTGGTCAGATTTTTCCAACACCCTCTTCATGAGAACATTAATGGCTCTATTAACTTCTGATATTCTTCTATGTCTCCATCCAGGAATTTTAGCATTAAGGCAAAGAGATTGTTCATTACATACTTCAACACTTCCACTAAGGCATCCTGAGCCAGTTTCTTCTCCTAGAAGACACAGCTATGGGCCGGGATGACACAGTTACATCACAGAATGATTTGTTCCATCCCTCATTTCTTATCTGCTTCCTGTTGCTGGTTGATAAACTTGACTGATTGAAAGCAGGCTACAAGGAACTCATTAATGTGCCCAGACTTGGCTTCTGCTTCCTCTGTCTCAGGATCTACTTAATTTCTTTTATTGCCTGGTTGCTGGTCTCAGTATCACCACTGCTAATGTGACAAATAAGGGAATTGATGGTGGAGGAGATGTTATGACATGTGTCATCAGTGTCGGAGGAGATAAGCAGGGTTTGGAATTCAGGGTTCATATCTAACTGAATGATATCCTTCAGTCTAAAGACATTGTGTTTTCTGGAAACCAGCCTGCTTGCTTGCTCACTTGTATGTGGAGGCAGTGTCTGGAAAGCCACATCCACCACACTGAAATTTCCTCCTTGAAAGCAGGTGGGCTCTAACTTTGAGGGTGCATCTCCTGCATGCTGGCAGGAGACTTCAGATGCTGTGTTTGAATCGTGCTGAGGTTTCTCATTGAAACACACTGCTGAAGAAACTCTTGACCTGCCAGGTTCCTGTTTTGGAATATGACCCAGCGTCCTCATATGTTCTTCAGGAAGATCCCCAACTGTTTTGAACAGGACACTTCCTTCCTCTGTCCATGCCATTGCTGCTTAGACTGTGGAGTTTCAGAAGACTTGAGTGAATAAGGAGAGGATGAACAACAACAAAAAATGCTGGGGGAAGAAAATGCACATGGAATCAGTTTCTTGGAGGTTGCCATTAGGACAAAACCCACTGCATTTAACCCTTGGCAAAACATTTAACTTACTTTCATGTTATTTAAATTTCTTCTAATTCATTAAAAATTTGCAATTCCAACATAAGAAATGTCCTTTAGAAATGAAGAACAGACACTTAGGTTGGGGAAAAAAAATGTCAGTACAGCAGCACTGCCTGCATCGTGATATGGCTCTGGTCCCCAAAAGTGCTGCTCCACGAAAAGCCCCTCCTTGCAGGACCCCTGACTACCAGCTCATCTCCCTGTGGTGAGGTCATAGCCAGAGCTCGGACAGCCCCTGACACAAAGGACCAACATCCTAAGGGTCTGCTCTGACAGACACAGACCATGAACTGGGCAATCTGTGCTCTTTGGCTCTCTCTGCTGGCTGCAGCGCACCCCAATGCTGGGCTTGTGCTCCGCACTGTCCCCCCACACTGCATCCTGTGGGGAACACACTGGTGTGGGGGCAGAGACACAGGGAAAGCAACATTGTGTTTGAGCCTCTGGGAAGAACCACAGACCCTGACAAGTACAAGAAGTAAAACAGGGAAGAAGAGAGATGGCAGAAAATATTTACAAAAGAGCCTTGCAATTGTGACAGCCCATTTCCAGGTGAAACTTCAGACCTGAGCAAAAGGAGATATTTTCCTTCAAGGCAGAGCACAGAACAGTGTAAGGGAGCAAATGCTCTACCTTAGGGCTGAGCAGCACCAGGTTTATTGCCAGGCTGGGAGGGATTCACAGGCTGATTATGTGTGCAGGACATCTAACAGGGGTTGAGGGATGAGTATGGAGGGCATGGAGTACCTCTCAGCTCACCTCCTGGGAAGGCTTTGCCAGGGCTGTAGGTCAGGAACGTTTCATGCCTCAGCACTGCGGAGCACAGCAGTCTGTCGGCTGCCACGGGAGGTGGAGGCAGGCAGTGAGAGCATCAGAAGGGATGCTCTGTTGTTGTATGCAGGACTAAGTCCCTCTCTCTCTGGTCCAACAGCCAACCCAGGCAATGAACAAAGTCTGACTTTACATTACTTTATGTTTTGTCAGGGAATCTCTTTGTAGGAAATACTGGGGATCTTTGTTAAATTAATTTTGTTAATTAAATGACCAGGTGTGTTTCTTTATCAGATTATGTTTGAAATAGTAGTTCATGGCACAAGCTGGCATTTGTACTATACATATGAGAAAAACTGAGCTTGGGTATTTTTTGGTGATTTTGTTAAGATTTTTTTGGTGTACTACAAGTTAATGGGGTAGATCTGCTGAAGTACTCACAGCATCTTGCCAAATAGCTATTCTCGGAAGTGGAAGGAGGTGTTGGGCAAAAAGTAACAAATAATTCCCTAATAAAACAAAGACAAGGGAGAAGAAAAAAGAATAAAAGTATGTTTTATTGCATTATTCTAGTGAGAAGCTGTCAAAGAGTCAGAAGGTGTTCAGAGAGTAGAGAGTATAGTCTGTTCCTTTATCATAATAACTTTTATTGCCTAGGTATAGCTTTTCTCACCCTGGTCAATAAACATCCTGCTGCTTTGCTTGCTGAGAATTAGGACTCAGTTGCAGCAGTGAGTGCTTCTTGCCAGGCTCCTGATGCTGGGGGTTGCTCTGGTGCTCCCCAGAGATGCTGGCATTAGGTGGGATGAAAGGGAAGAAGATTTCTCTGGTGAGAGCAGAGGTCTGGGAACCTGACCAGCTCCCGGTGGCTGTGATCAGAGTGCTGGTGTAATGTTTGCTAGGAGCCACAGAGGCAAAGCAAAGGTAAAGGCAGTGAAGAGCACCTTATGGGCTGTTCTGGGTGGAGGATTGTGGTGCCCATGGGTCCAGAATATTCATCTTTTCTGTGGAGCCAAAAGGAGTTAGTTGGTGCCAGTGTGGACCCAGGCTATGAAATCTGTGTCCCACACCACAGCTAGGATCACTTCAAGCTATCGGTCACCAGCAAGCCTTCTGGACCAAGGAAAACTTGCCTTTTTTACCAATTTGGTCTGCCTGCTAGACCAAGAGACACCTCCCAGCATCATTGGAGACATTGCCTTTGGGGATGACTGAGAAGCTCCTCACTGACTTCCAACAGGACATGTATATTTCCAGGCCTTACACAATTTTTCTGATTTTCATTAAAAATGACTCTTCAGGCAACAGTTTCAAGCCCTTTTATGTGGTTCCTCACAGACATTTCCCTGCACTGCCTCAGATGAATCACCAGGTTGAAGGTACCTGCTGGAGTGGGATTGCTCTAGGTCTGCCCGTGGCACCAAGAGCAGGAGGGGAGATGAATCAGCCGAGTGTAGATCATCAGAGCCCCTAACCTTCTCCAGACCCATGCTGAGGCTGTTCCTCCATGGAGCCTTGGCTCTGGCCTGCAGAGAACGTAGCTTGAAAACCTCACACAAGAAGTGCCCTCCCCTTTGGCAGCTCTGGCCTGTGGGAGCTGACCATACCTATGTTCTCACCCCACATTCAGCCTTGTCCAGAAAGAGTGTTCCTAGTCTGGAACACTGTTCCATGACTCTGTGTCTAGGGATTAAATACAGTCATTTAATCTCTTTAGCCCATAACTCCCACCTATCAAAGAGAAACAATGAATCTTTCTTTGTCTTTCTTGTCTTTTTAGCTCAGCATGGCAAGGCCATCTCTTGCCTTGTGTTTTGTACAGCTCCCAGCACCTGGGATTGCTGGCACTGCCACAGTGCAGTTCCTTGTGGTGATACTGTATTTAATGCCTTGAAAGCCATCTCCCCAAACTCCAGGAATTCCTGAGCTGACAGAAGGAGCAGGTTTGTCTTTCTGTCTCTGAACTGACATGTGCACATGCCTCCATCAGTATAACTTCATTAAACTTCCCAAAAGCTGCCATGACATGTTGTGCTGTCAGCTGTATCAAAACAGGCTGGTGTAGTGTGTGAATCACTGTCTTTAATTCCTGCTTGTGCTTGAGGATCATCCTCATCTCTATTTGGGGTGAATTTCACTCCAGCAATTGGTGAGATTAAATTCCCTTCAGAAGCATTGGTTGAGCATTATGAAAAAGGGGAAAAGCCTCAGGCAAGTAGTCATCTATTTATATCCCATGAAAGATGGACTTGGTGCATAAGAATATTCAAGCCCCTGGCACCTCCACCTCCTTCCTGTTCCTGTAGCTGCTCTCTTGAGGCTGTCTCAGCATTGGAAAACCAGCTGCTTTTTGAAAGCTAAGAGGAACCTCAGTCAACAGAGGACTGAGCAGCCAGGGCTGGGGAGGTCTCTGCTTCAGAGAATCCCCTGAAGTCTGCTGCCCTGACTCTACAGAGCAGCAAAGGAATCAGATGTTAGCTAGGAGTGTTGCTCTCACTTCACAGTCTGTCTCCACACTCTCAAATGGGGTCCTATTCTCCCGTTGACTGTTCTTAGGGCTGAGAATTGATCTGCACTACCTCTCAAATGTTTTTTGGAGGTTTTTCCCTGCACAGTGCCAGCCCTACCCCTCTCCCAGTGCTGAGTTAATCCTGCACCCTGCACAGATGCACCAACCACAGAAATCCAGGGGGTGAAAAAAGGCAAGACTCCCCCCTATCCTCCAGAAGTGCCAGAGGGATCACCATTCCCTGTCCAGTGTGCAACACACCCAGCTCCAGTAAAAAGGGCAGAGCCCCTGATCCCTCAGCACTGTGTGTGGCGCAGGGGAGGCTGAGGGCTGAGCATCTCCCTGGGTCACACCACAAAACCTGTCCCACTTACAAGGAAGGAGGAGAGGAGGCTCCCAGGAGCTGGGGAAACACAGGATCATGTCATGGCAGGGCTTCTCTAGCAAGTGCAGGATCTAGCAGCAGACCTTAGCCCAGCCAGCAGCACAGGCAACAGCCGTGACTGCCCTGGTCCAGGGAGGGAGGGCAGCATCCAATCCTGCCACTGGCCCCCTCAGCAGCTCCCTTCCCTGTGAACATTCTTGCTCCTCTCGCCTGTTGCTAGTTGGCTGTGGAGCAGCCCAGCTGAGCTCTGCAGGGAATGAGAGTGGCAGGGATGGGATTTTGCACTGGCACTGCTATAGTTCCCAACAACAAGGTATTCATCTTCCCCTCAGCTCGAATCTAACAGGGAAAGGAGTCGCAGACTGAGGATAAAAGCAATGGTTCATATGAGCCATCAAGAATGATGCCATACAGAGATCAATGCTCAGTACAGACCAGAGGCAACTTAACATGTGTTCAGGTGGGGAATCCACCCCCACTGAGGTCCTGCTCAACCTTCCACCCATGGACATCTCTAAGACACCTCATTTTTCACCCTTCTTTCACATATAATGGCTGCAAAATATTTGTTACCTTTAATCCTAAAGGATGAATTTCTCATCAAAGTGGCATTGTCCCCTGTACAGGAGGTATGGCTACACTTCACCTGTGACTGTGTGTCACTAACCAGCATGGCCAGAAAACAAAGTCTCTGCAAAAGCACAAAGAATTTCTCTTTCATTAAGAGAAGAATGTCTTTTCTCCAATGCTATCTGCTACCCTGCTGACCCTCTTAATATTGCCTTTAATGATGATGAGGTGGGTAGAAAAACTGCTGTGACCATTTTATTAGATAGAGAGTGGCTGATGGAAAAGGGTTAACATCTCAACTTTACAGGGATGTAAAACCTCTCCCTGCACAACAGAACAAAGGAAAACTTTCCAGAGGAATCCCAGAAGCATTGTTTGTCAGGAATGCTGCATGGAGTAATATATGGCAGGTAAGAAAACCTTCCAGTGTTTGTGGCTGTGGAGGGAATGAGATGTGTGGTGTAAACTGGTATGGTGAACCACTCCTGTCATCCTCGTTACTTGGAATACACAGTTGTGATTTATAGTGATGCCTCTGGTGATGAGTATAAATCCTCTAGACTGACTTGCAGTGTCAGTGATGTGGATTTGATTCTGCCATAATTGCAGGGATTTGATATCAAAAATATCGCTGTGACTGTCCTTTAGTAAGACCACAGAAAAAAATATCAGATTAAGAGATGCTCTGTGTGTGTGCATACGTGTGGATGGTGTTTGCTGCTGCTGCTGCTGCCCAGAGATGGGTGGCATTTTGAAGATGAGCAGCCTGAGAGGTAACTTGGGTTTTCTCATTGACACCAAGCCTCAGCATCACCTTTTGAAACATAAACTTTATTGCAACAGGGAATTAAAAATAGTACATTTGAAAGAGTTGCAGAGTGCATGTCATTAAAGAACTAGTCAGAAATCACAACTCAAGCATATCATGTACAATTTGAACAGAAAGTTTTATTAAAACAAGTGGAAATCAAACTCAAATTTTCCTCATTTGTTTAATTTCACCATAACTGTGGATTGTGTATTTACAGTCTTCGCCTGTCGTGGTGAAGGTTCTGCTCAGGGCAAGGGGCTAGGAAGAAGGTAGGGATGGATGGGGAGGAGAAGTGGGTTTCAAAAGCTAACAGGATGTGAAAGTTTTCCAGAAGAAGTTCTTGCAGCCCGCTTTGCGTTCCCGGGGTGCCAGAGCGGGGTTTGAGTTAGCCGAACGCTCCAGCTCCAGTCTCACTTCATCCTGCTCAGCTCCTCGGGATAAGTCCTCAGATTCCAGGGCTTCATTTTCTGTCTGACTTGGCTCTGAGAGCAGTTCTGCCAAAAAGTACTTGGCCAGTTCCTTAGGGGACAAAAAAGAGAAAAGGAGAGAGAAATAGAGAGACCACAATTACTCCTGAGTTTTTGAGGGCTCACCACTCTCTCTAAGACACCTTTGTGCTCATATTAGAGACGTTCAGGATGCTGGAGGAGAAGGGGAGCTCTGGCTTTCTGAAGAGCCCAGCCCGACAACTGCTAAGCAGCAGCTGCACCTATGAAATAAAGTGGAGCAGAAGAGCACTGACATGTACCTGGTGTGGGGAAGAGACCAATGTCCTGGCTGTAACAGGGAATGGACTTATCTGAGCCTCACATCTCTTTCCCTTCCCACTGCTTCAGCACGCAGTGCCATACTCAGCAAGGGTGCTACGAGGCTGCTGCTAAAGTAACACTGAAAAGGTCTTTAGGGGAGCTGGCAGGGAAGATTGAGTCGGGTCACTGTCTCACTGGGACTTATTTTTCTTCTTGTCCCTCCAAGCCTTGGCTGTCCCTGGCATGGATAGGAACATCCTCCTATGCAGTGGGGCACCTGCCTTCGTTCAGTGACTTGGAGAAACCCTGAAGAGCTTCACCAGGCACTCTGCAGTCTTCCTCAGCAGCACCTGCTCCTAATTCCCCACTAGCACCCAGCAAGACGGTCTCACCTCCCACCCGGACTGTCTCACTTCCCACCCAGCCCCAGCTACCCAGCCTGTCGCTGGCTGAGCCCCGGAGGAGAACCAGGGGATCTGTCAGGGAACTAGAGTCTGCAGTGAGGAACTGGGCATCTGAAACGGGGACACTGGGGAGATCTGGTGAAGAACTGGAGGTCTGCACCGAGGGTACTGGGATGTCTGGTGAGGAATTGGAGGGGTCTGCAGCAGGGGTGCAGCTGGGGAACAGAGGTTCTGCAGGGGGTTCTCCGGAGGAGAAGCGGGAGTCTGCAGCAGGGCTGTCGGGGTGCCCAGGGGGTGCCCGAGGGGTGCGCGGGGTGTCCGCCCCGTCGCGGGGCTCTCACCTGTTTCCCGGCGGCGGCAGCCAGGGACTTCTGCAGGAACTGCCGGAGCCGCGGGTCCGAGGGGGCGGCCGAGACGGTGCCGACGGCCAGGGCGATGGAGAGCAGGGCCAGGGCGCACTGGAGGCGGCACGACAGCATCTCGTCGGCGGGTCGGGCGCGGGAGGCGGCGGCGGGGAGGCGCTGGCGGCTCCGCTGCGGCTCGGCTCCGGCGTTGGGGATCTCCTCGCCGCCCGCCGCCTTTATAAACCCTTCTCCTGACGTCAAGGCGGGGGCGCCCCCCTCGCCCCACGCCGCCGGGGGTGGGTCTCTGCCCAGGACGGGGGCGGNTCCGAAGCCCCCGGCCGTGCTTGCCCGCTGCCTCCGCCCCAGCAAGAAGTCCCCGTCGCGGCGGTGGGGGGTCCCGGCTGTGCACCCACCACTCCCGTGCCGGAGGGCTAAGTACCCCAGCAGTCCCCTTGCCAAAGCCCCTCGCCTTAGAACAGCGTCGCCCCGTCTGGTAAGAAACAGCTACAGAGGCCGGGGAGCTGGAAAAGGTTCCCATAAGGGTGGATTGCCCCTGGCTCCTGCGGGGAGTGGCGTGTGCTGAGGTGCCTCCGGGAGTCCTTTCAGTCTTCTCAGCCCTTGAGGGTCCGTCTAGCACCTGTCCTTGCCCAGACTCTCTCCGACGGGCAGCTCCGGGGGCACCGGGAGCCTCCCGTGAGAGTGCCCCGGCTCTGCCATCGCTCCGCAGCTCGGGGAAGCGATGACAAATCGGTGCCTCGGTCGGAGCGTGCTGGTCCCTGGCTGAGCCTGCGGGGACCCCTGTCTCTATTTCAGGGTCCTGCTTGTCCCGTGAGGAATGCACCTGTCCCACTGGCTTGGCCAGTTTCTCCCACTCCTCCAACTTTTCCCCTTTAGCTGGCTGATGCCCACGCTGGGAAAAGGTGCTTCAAACCCCGCAGCTGGCAGGAGTGGAGCACGATGTGCTAGAAAGGGGCTCTACTGCCACCCAAAAAAGGGGTATTAGGATTTCTCCCATCTCAATTTCCATCTGAGGAAAGTCAAAGATTTATGGGGACAAGAATTTAAGTGCTGCATAGAGGTCTCCAGAAATATCCACAATTACATTTTGTTTTATGCTGAGTTAATATGCATCCCCTGCCCACCCTTCAACCCTGGTTTTTCTGTCTGGGTTTGCTGAAGCTGACCTGGAAGCATGAAGTATAAACCAAGGTGTTTCTGCTCAGCTTTACAGTCCAACAAGAGGAATTGGTGCTTGTTGTTGGTTCCAGACCAGGCAGAACTCTGGGCTTGACTACCACAGTCCTCCCTGGATGGTGCCTCCTTTCCTTTGTGCAGACATCTGCCGCCACACATAGCCTTCATACTCTGCATCCTTTATAAATTGTGGAGCAAAATTAATGAGAACCATGAGAGAATAAGCCTTTGTTTGTATCCCAGAAGACCCTCTGTGTTGGGTTTACTTGTGCTGCTTTTTCAGCCAGTTTTTCCTCATCTCCCTGACTCTGCAAGGCCAAGCTCTGCATTCCTGGGACCACGTCTGTCTTCTAGCACTGCTCTTGCTCTGGGGAAACTGGTAGAGAAGATTCAGACCTTGCTCTGGCTCAGACACATACCCTTGCTTTGGGCACAGAACACAGCCTCCTGACAATGCCAAGGGGAGTGATTTGGACCAAAAAAGGACCATGACTCCCTCAGCTTTCCCCTCCATTATGTCCCTGTGTTAGCAGCTTGACTAGCATCTCTCTCCTCCTGCAGTTAAAGATGCAGAACCAGTCCTGGGTGTGAAAAATGACCAAGGCAGCAGATGCCAAGGCATCAAACCTATCTTGGCCCTCTTCCCTGCCTTCAAGAGAGGTTTCCTAGGAAAGGTTTCTCCCAGAAACAGTAATATCCCTACTTTTTCCAAATGTGCCAGTAGCAGCAAAGATTTTACTTGCACTGGGAACAGACTTTTTTTCTGTAGCCCCCAGGCTCTCTTTGGCACAGCACAAGTCAGCTGTGCCACACTGCAATGCAAGCCTGGACCAGCTTTGCTAAAGGCTCCCTGGCAGGTTATCCCAGCTCCCACAGCCCAGGTCAATGCAGCCTGCTTGGGTTCTATATTGGAAAGGAGTAGAGATGGAATGGGCGGCAGGACTGGGTTATTTCAGATACCCCTGTGGCCACTGGAAGCTGTTACCTAACATCCCCTACCACTGCACACAGCAGGCAACTGTCCAGCTTGTCACCCCTTTTGTTATTCAGCTTGTCACCCCAAAGGGATGGGAGCACTGGGAACTCCATCACTCTTGAATGGGAAGGAATGGCTATCAGTTCCTTAGGCTGTCACAGCTATGGATTTCCCCTGATATGCCACGGGGATCAGTTCAGCATCTGTATTTCCCAGTGCAAAGCAATGGGCTGGAGTGCAGCCTTGGACTTCTGCATAGGATGAAAAACTGTGCTACATTTCAGCACCCTTAGGACCCACCTGTACACCAACATGGAGATGAGAACTGTAGGAGTTGGCACAGCACAGGAACAGCCTCCTTGTTGAGTTCCCCATTTTTCTTGTTTCCTGACAGTTTTCTGTGGGGCCATCAGGACTCAGACACATTTAATGGGATTTTACAGAGTTGCATAGCTCAGTCTGAGATGGATGGGTTCCAGCGGGGCTGGTAGGGCTGGTTTTAGGAAGTTGGTATAGTCATGCTGTCATAAAATGGGAAATTACTTGGCTCCTGAGCCAGAGCAGCCTCAGAAAAACTCTGACATCCACTTTGGCCATTTTTGCTGTCTTGGGATTGGACTGAGGTTGTGAGGCTGGTGGAGGCAGGATCAGAGAGGCAAGGCTTTGGTGGGAATGTTCCCTTAGAAATATCTCACCCTGTTTAAAGGAGAGAAATTGAACTCCCATCAGGTCTGAACCTTGTTGATGGATACAGTGCTGAATGTACCACAGTTTTCAGGTAGTGTTTGGGAGGATCACTCTGAAGTTCTCAATTTTAAAAGATTTTATATTCAATTTCAAAGAAAATCGAAAAGAAAAATACTGTGAGCTTTGATTCAGGAAACCACCTTGTGCTGACCTGAAGGAACCATTAACAGGAGAGTGGAAGAAGGAAGTCCATGTGGTCCATACAATTTTGGACTGTATCCTAAAGAGGGCTCCTGGGGAAGGGGTAAGGGCAGACCTCCAGACATCCTTATGACTATGGTGCAGAAGTCCTTATAACTCGCCACTCGCAGATTCATTTACCAGTTCTCCTTCCCCCAGATCCTCTATGGGATCAATGTGCTCTGAATTTTTTTGCACTCATTCCCCAGACAGAGAAATCCATCATCCACTCAGCTGTGGTAAAGGCAGTTCTGTTCCTTTCTTTCTGCCGCAGTGCTGTGGGGCATGTAGCTTTGCAGACGCTTGAATTGCATTGAATTTCTTCGACTGATTCCTTACCCCCACGTTTCCATCTTGCTTCACGGATTCAGAGCAGTCCAGCAATGCCCTGGACTGCATGCACTGTGTGCACAGGCTGTGTGCTCAGCGCTGTACCAGCAAAGCATGCCCTCTGCTGTCACTGCTACCGCAAGCCCCGCTCCCATTGTACCTCGCCTCCCTCACTATCACCTACGAAATGCTCTCCACACTCTCTTAGCTCAGCTTTCACAAGCAGGACAGTTTCGCCACGGATCATTACCTTGCTAACAGGGAAGACCCCTTTTCCTTATATTTTAGCACTCAAACTGGTAGAGCTGAGCTGTGATCTGTGAGCCAGGGCCTCATTCTGGCTCAGGATATGCACCCAGTGCTGTGGGACAATATCAGCTTGCTGAAAACCTAGTAGAGGAGGTTCCTGCTTGCTTAGGGGTGATGCTGCCCCAGGAGATACAGATGAGTGGAGGAAGAGTAGTCGGACATATCTGAGTGATAATGAAAAACAGGAGCATCATAAGGGAGACTCACACTGAATGGTACCACGTGTCCCTGGAATGGGCAGTGCATCGAGCAGCCATACTCGACAGGTACTGGTACTGTACAGGGACTTGCAACACCTGAGAGATTTCTGTTTTTATGGTAAAACTTGGGGACACAAATCCAAGAGAATTTGACTCTCCATCAGTTACAGACCTCTGGGATTTCTGCTCCAGGCAGCAAAGAGGGAGGTGAGTCAAGCTGTGAAAATTCACAGAGGAGGGATCCTCGTATCTATTTTTTGAAATGTCTCTGTCTAAAAGCCTGAGCTGTGTTCAGGATTTCTGATGCTGCTACCTGAGATTCACTCCCCGTCTCAGCCACCTAGGATATTGCCATGGGGTCTGTAGGGCTGAGGGCAGCTGCCTTGAAGGGAAAGGGGAAGGACAAGGGAAAGGGCAAGGGAAATGGAACAAAGGGCAGAAATGAAAGGAGAAAGGGAAAAGGAAAGGGAAAGACAAGGGAACTGTCAGCACAAACACATGCAGAAACAGAGTTGAACAGGCTGATCCAAGAGTTAATGCCAGGGTATAATTTTAGAGTTAAATACCAGGGTATTTACCTGCAGCAGCTAGCAGCAGCCATGGATGGGGCTGTGTTAGGGCAAATGCTGGCCTGTGCTGTAAGGAGTTAGCATAAGACAAGAGATGATGGGCAATCATGGGTGCGCACATGAAATAGTACAGGACTCTGTTTTCTCTCTGAATATAACTCTCCTACAAACACCAGCTCTGTTCAGCCAGAAGAAGCGAAGGCTCCAGTGCCTAAAGAGGATTATAGAAAGTTGGGGTGGGACCTCTTACAAGGACGTGTAGTGATAGGACAAAGGGCAATGGCTTTAGACTGAAAAAGGGTCGATTTAGATTAGATACTACGAAGAAATTCTTTACTGTTAGAGTGGTGTGGCACTAGAATAGGTTGCCCAGAGAACCTATGGATGCTGCATCCCTGGAAGTGTTCAAGGCCAGGCTGGATGAGGCTTTGAGCAAACTGATCTATTGGGAGGCGTCTGTACGACAGCGGGTTTGGAACTGGAAAATCTTTAATGTCCCTTCTAACCCAAACCATTCTGTAATTCCATGTCTTTTTGCTCAAACTTCGTCTTCCACTGCCCTCTTGTGGACACTCGGCAGAATGCAGCGGAGCGCCCCGGCCTGGCGCCGGGGGTCACAGACTCACAGAATATTCTGAGTTGGAAAAGACCCACAAGGATCATCAAGTCCAGCTCTTAAGCGTATGGCCCATACAGGGATTGAACCCACAACCGTGACATTATCAGCACGACGCTCTAACCAGCTGAGCTACTTTCAGGGGGTCATCCATCAATGCTGCCAAAAGAAGTAAAGCATCCCCTCCTTTGAGTGCTGCACAGCCTCCTGAAGTTTGAACCTCCATTTCTCTTCTGGACCCTTCTGGCAGCCACTGTTTAGTGGATTTGGTGATGACCTTCCCTCTGAGAGCTGTCAGGATGCTCTCTCTGGAGCTGGTTTTTCCAAGGGCAAACAACCCAGTGGTACTGATATAAGAAGGGCTGAGAAGTTCAGTGTCTGTGGGTATAAAAAAGGCATAAAGCAGGTGTAGGGCAGCTCTGTATGTGATGGCTCCCTTGCCTCTCCAAACACCATCTGTGCCAGATGCCTGCAGGTCTTTGACCCTGCAGACTGCTTTCACCTCTGCTGAACTGCATGGAAAAGCCGTGATATCAGTGTTTCAAAAAAAAGTGAAATCTGACAGGAGGAGGAAATCATGGTCCAGGAAAAGACAATATTTATTTTGCAAATGCAGCTGAGCAAGGCAATGGGAAATAGAGATCGTGGCTATGCAGCTGCTTGTCTGGGGCAAGCGGGGCTGTCAGCCCAGCCCAGCCACTTGCAGAAGTGACAACTGTGGTAATCAGAGAGGTGGTGAGCTCGAGGGCAAGCAGCTCCTGACAGGGAGGGGAGAAACCTAAGTATGTGTGTCAAATGAGAGCAGTATGTGTGTCAAAACCCTATTGTGAGGACAGCCAGCTCTACCAAACATTAAAAACCCACCAGGGAGAGGTGGAGAGAGAAAGCAAAAGAGGGAACAAGGTGGGAAAACAAGTTTTTGCTACTCTCAATGCTTAGGCAATACCCCATTTGTGGTGATTTTTGCATCAGGCTGTGTCTAACAGTGAGGGGCTCACGCTGGGCTCTGCCTTCAGGGTGAAAAATAGGCTCTGCCCAGAAGGATTCTTGGGAAGACCTCACTGCATGAAGGGCCTGCCCCATAGCAGGCAGGCACCTGCCTGGCCAAATCAAACAGCAGGAGGGAGATGCTCCACCTCAGTGCTCAGCCCTCACTTTTTTGGGGGCTCTTCACATGCCAGCAGATCTTGCCTGCTGGGAGATAAGCCAGAGGAGCTGGGATCATAAAATCATAGAATAGTTTGGGTTGAAAGGGACATTAAAAATCATCTTGTTCCAACTCCTGGCAATGGGCAGAAACACCTTCCACTAGTCCAGGTTACTCAAAGCCTCATCCAGCCTGGCCTTGAACACTTCCACTTCTCTGGGTAACTTGTTCCAGTTTCTCACAACACTTATAGTAAAGTATTTCTTCCAACATTTAATCTAAATCTACTGTCCTTCAGCTTATGGCCATTGTCCCCTTGTGCTATCACTACATGCTCTTGTGAAAAGTCCCTCTCCAGCTCTCTCGTGGGTCCACTTCAGGTACTGGAAGGTGCTGTAAGGTCTCCCTGGAGCCTTCTCTTCTCCAGGCTGAACTCTCTTGTTGGCATTTCCCTTTCATATAGCCCTTTCCTTTTTTTGTCCCATGATGTGTTGAAAAATCCATTGTCCTCTTCATCTCCAGTTCCTTCTTGCTGCAATCCCTCCTGACCCTGAAAACAGCCAGGCCCTTCCCTTCCCGCTGGTGCTTCCAAGTGCCCCCATTGTAAATCATCCTCCAAGCCTTGCACCAAAGTTATCTGTGAATTAATTAAACTAAGGATGAAACCAGTCCTGTGTGGCTCAAATCCCACCCTCTATACCAGTGCTCTTTCCAGCCAGTCCTGCCTGTGTAATTCAGAGAAACTTTTTGCATGAGGGTCTTTGGTTTTCTAAAGCTAGCACTCACCAGCACGGAGTTACCTGCATGGAGCACAGTGCCTTGGTCACTCCTTGGCTTCACCCAGCTCTGCACAGCCACACAAATGGAGCAAAGCAGCTCCTCTCCTGCTGGGGGGAGCCAGAGGGACTCCCTCAAACAGGGCTTTCTCAGCCCTGGTCCAAAGCCAACGTGCAATGGCTGGAAGCCCAGAGATACCATCGGCCAGTGAGTTCCTGGAGGGGGTTACAGACCCTGCCCCACAGAGCTGTCTCACAAGGCAGGCAGAACAGCAGCCCCCCATTGTCCCAGGCACTGCAGAGAGAGAGGAGCAGCGGGCAGCCACTCTCCCTGAGCAATTCTGGCAATTGCATTGGTTTCCAGGATATATAAATAACCACTCAGCCATCTGGAACTGGCCCTGGGCTGGTCAGCAAAGGTCTCTCCCAGGCTCTGCTCAGTTTCTCCTGGCTACTTGGTGCCAGTGCAGCAAGTACTAAGGAGGTGGCACAGTCAGTCCCCACCAGGATGCAAAGCAGCAAGCTGGAGTCTTGCTCAGACCTCATGCCAGAGACCACCTTCTCTCGATGCTGGAAGAGACCCCTGCCTTCAGCACAAGGCCAGAGCTGCACCAAGCCAAGAACTCACACCAGGGCTCAGGATGCTCAGCCCCTTCCCAGGGCACCAGCCAATCTTCAACATGCATAAGGAGGACAGGCAAGAACAGACATCTCACTCCATCATATGTCACTTTTCTTCATTTTATTCTTTTATTTGTACAGCTATATTTTACAGAACGCATTAATGCAGTTTAGACACAGCCCAAACCCTGTCTCCCGAGATTGTTTATAACACAAGCATGTAAAATAAGACCAAAAAAAAAATCCAAAACCAAAAAAATAAAACATTCCCCCACTAGAGTTCCACCGAATCTCCTTTTGCAACATCAGGCTGTACCTTGAAGAAACTGATCTCAATATAGTCCATACATTGAAAACTTCCATTGAAAAGAAAGGCACCGTGCGAAACCACATTTTACATATATACAGACTGAGAACTAGAACAAAAAAAATTACACTTTATTATTATTTTAAATTCCTTCTGCAGCTTTGTTGGTTTAATACACACTTTTTTGTAAATTGTAAACCTTCACTTGCAAAAAAATACAAATACACTGATGCATTTAGACAAAATATTTTCTTACTTGTACAGATGCAATACTTTAAAATATCTCCTTAAGTGCTCTATCATAATAAAGATTCTCAGAGTGGCTTCTGCCTGCAGAGTCCAACTGAGCCTTTAATGCATTTTATATATTTTTAATATAGCTTTTTAAAGGTCTATATATATTTATTTTATATATATATTTATATATTTATATCTATATATATTTACAACTCTGCCATAGATTCCTTCACCTTTGGTTAAAAAAGTTAAAGCCCTCTCTTTAATAGCATACTTTCTCTTTAAAAGAACACACATTTTGCATACAAAAGAAAAAAATCTGTTCCCATAAATCAACATTACATTCCTCATCTTCAAACGGCAAAGGCTGTGAAGGTTAGACTCCAGAGTTTATCAACACTCCACTGCACAGACATTTAAAATGACTATTTTTATTTTTTTATGTTTTATATACAGTAAGATCTGAATAATTTTATTTTTTCTTTTTGTTTCACATAACTGGGAAAAATAAAACCCGTGTATTTGTAATTTTTTTTTTTAATTTCTAATGTTCTTCCACCTATCTGTACTAAGGGTTTAGAGGCACTCCATCATGTGACGAATATTTTTTTTTCTTTTTCTTTTTTTTTCTCCTCCTTTTAAAGTGTTGCAAGTATCCTTTGGACAGCTTCTCCCCTCCGGCCCCCCAAGACGACCTCCTCCTGGGAATGCTCTGCCTTCAGCAGGCCTTGGGGAGCTCTGGAGGCACCTCGCTCGCCGAGATGCGGTACTGCACCTTGGTGTTGGTGATGGCCCCGTGCTTCTGCCGCAGGTGGAGCCGCAGCTGGCTTTTGTGGCGGAAATGCAGGTTGCACTTCTCACACTGCGGGGCAAGAGGCAAAGGCAGAGGGTGTGAAATGCGATGGTAGGGGACACATCCCTCCCTTCAGGGCAGGGGCCCACACCAAATGCCTGTCCCCCACTAGGGGTCCCCAGGATGCTGCACCCATTAAAGAGGTGGACCAATATGAACATGGGAACATGGTAGGAGAAGCAGGACCTGGTGGCACCCCACCCCAAAGGCCAAAGTCCCTCAGGAGAAGACCCTGGCTCTGATGGACATAGTGCCAAGCTCCATATTTAGATGACGGAGCCAGCTATAGGGATATTAGGGAGCTGCTCTTGACCTCTGCCAAGCTGGATGGCTCCAGAGGGAGGTTTGGATGATAATCACTGCTCTGATTCCCTCCCTAGCAGATGCTGAAAAGCCAGAAAAGCCCCAGCAAGGAGATGGGAGCAAGCAGGCAGGCTGCTTGCTGGGTGCAGGTATCACCAGCAAAGAGGAGCTCAGGACAGGCTGTCTTCTCCTTTCCTCCATCCCTGTACACTGCAGGCAGCTGTAACTTAAGTCACAGCTGTTTGAAAAAGTGTGACCTCCTTCCAGACATGGTGGAAGAAGAGAGCAGCTAAGATGTACCCAGCCTGGGCTGCATGTCAGTGTTTCCAACGTAGCCACTCCTGATGAAATACCTTATCAGCATCAGCTAATGCACGAGAGGGAGCTGTGGCATGAGGAGCAGGGATGTGACCCTGGCTTGGGGCTTCAGAGACTGGTGAAGGGCATCGGGGCACTGCAACCAGCCCATGTGAATGCCCTCCTGTCTTCCAAGCCCCCCAGGTCTGGCAGCATCCTCCCCCGACCCTGGCTGAGACTCCCCCCCTCCCCATAAACAAGCAAGGCCACTCACATGATACGGTTTCTCTCCTGTGTGGATTCGAAGGTGACTTTTGAGGGTCTGCAGGTGCCGGAAGCGTGTGCCACAGATCTCACAGGGGTATGGCTTCTCCCCGGTGTGGATGAGCACATGAGCACGGAGGTGGGCCACCTGCAGAGAGCAGCTCTGGGTCAGGACAGCACCAGGGATGAAGACATCCCACTGGGAGCAAGGGCATCCCCATGGGAACAGGGTTCTGCCCAGACATCTTTTTTTTGTCTATTGGGTTCTAGATGGGAGTCAGGGCCACATCTCCAATCCTTAAGATCAAATGCACCACAGTAGCTACAAGCAGCAGCCCAACTTCCTATTAAGCCAAACTGACTCCCATAGACCTTAAGGTCCATATTTACCCCACAACACCATGGGAAGAGCTGCCCAAGGTAGTGAGCTGGGTTATTATCAGCCTCCCCCCTGCCATGAGGCATCACTAGTCTTGGGCAGAAGATCCAGCTGTATCCCACCTCCCCAGACACTGCAGATCCCAGAGGCCATACGTACTTGGACAAATCTGGCCCCACAAGTCTCACACTTGTAGGGTTTCTCTCCAGAGTGGATGCGTGTGTGGGTTTTCAGGTTGGCTGGTCGGTTGAATTGTGCCCCGCAAATGTTGCAGCGGTACGGCTTTTCTCCTGCAGAGCCCAAAAGAAAGGGTGAGGGATTAAGTACAGGTATGCTCAGCATGCAGGAACCACAGTGCTCCCCAGAGCTGAGTCCCTTCAGGTGCTGGACTCCATGGCATGAAGCACTAGCCCTGACTCCTGTCTCTTTTAAAGATGGCTGTGGACAAGCAGCATTGGTTACGACTGCTTGGGGTGCCTCCAGAGAAGGGTGAGCTCAGCAGGTACCTTTTCTATTTTTGGATTGGGAGCTGCAGCCTTCAGGTCAAGACAAAGTCAGGCAGCTCTGTCAGCAAGGATTAACAGCATTATTTCTCCTGGCCCTTGGACAGTGGCTGGCACCTACATCTTCCTACAGTTGTCAGTAAGCACCCTTGAACCCTGCCCTACCACTTGTGTTGTCTCATCCACCTGTGCAGCCCTCCTGGAGCTCAGCTGAGACTGCAGGAATTGAGGTCTAATTTAGTGCAGCAGCACTGAGTCGTGAGCCCAGATTACCCTTCCCCAGTTAGTGAACAGGCTGTTGACAAGTTAAGCATTAATAAAAGCATGAAATAAAATAAGCCTTGGGTTTGTCAGCAAATGACTAAACCCTTAATATCCCCTTCCTTTCTCAGCTTTCGTTGTGCTGATTCACAGAGTCCATTCATTCACAGATTTTTCCCATCAGCAGACTTTATGCCAAGCTAGAAATGACCTGAATTTCTAGGCTGTAAAAATAAATCTGAGACTTCTTCCTAAATGTTCTTTTGACTATTTTTAATTTTTCTTTCCTTAAATCTACCACAAAGTTACCTGGAGGCCATGCATCTGCCCCCAGCCATGCATTTTGTAAGATGCCTTTAGAAACAGTGGTGTGCAGTGCTTTACAGCAAAGGAGCTTAAGCTTCATCCCTACTGCAGGGCAGGTATCCCCCCCATTCCCAGGTTTGGGACTCTGTCCAAGGGCCTCCTGGGAGTGCCAAGAAAAGCACCCTGTTCTTGCCATCAGGTACAGCTTGATGACAGAGCTGAGGATGCTGCTCCTGGGACAAACCCAGCCACAAATGCCTGTGTGCCCACCAACACACAGCCTCCCCAGCAAGTTACCCCATGGCAAACACTGTACCTGTGTGGACGGTTTTGTGGCTGGCGAGGTTCCCTTTGTAGCGAAAGGACGCCTGGCAGCGGTCACACTTGTAGGGTTTGTCACTGTGGACTTGCAGAGAGTGTCTCTTGAGAGAGGCCTCCTCAGAGAACCGGCAGTCACACTCGTTGCAGAAAAAGGCTCCATTCTCTGGGAGGGCAGAGAGGAGAGCAATGAAACGGGCAGTGCATGGGCACCTTTGTGATGGGCCAGAGGATGGGTTTGGGATGGAGGAAAGGGGCAACCAGAGCAAGGATTGGATCAAGCAGCCAAGTGCAGACATTCATGGTCAGCGGTGTTTGCACCATGCTGTGACCTCCTGACCTTTTTGTGCACACAGCAACAACATACATGATTTGAACAAAGTCATCACACGCTATCTCTCTCCTTTAGTGCCACACAACCTCCTTTCAGGAAGCCAGCACGTCACCTGGATATCTTTCAGAGAGGTCCACAAAAGCACCCAACTTATCCAGCATCCTCCGAAGGATGCTCAGCTCTGGACCAACTCCAGCATCTTTAGAGTTCTTAAATCTTCACATGTACAGAGGTCTGCCTTGAGCATAGGAAGACAATCATCACCCAAATCGCAAAGCAAGTTCCCCCAGTAGGAGAGTTCCCAACTCTTAAATACTGTGTGTAACTTCGAGCATCACCACAGAGGGGTTCCCTCCATGGATCTCTTCCCACACTACAGGTGGCAATCTTGCATTCCCCCTCACTGAGCTACAGGCAGATGAGTGCACAGATACCTGTCTCTGGGCTTGTGGGGTTTTGCAACAAGATTGCAAGCTTCATTATCTGCATTTCCCCAGATGTGTGCATTGGGCTCCCCGATAATAAAGATACCATGACAGATGCATGAGACACGCCACCTTGCCCAATCCCTATTAGGGTCATTATATCTGTCAAGCTAGTTCTCCTGTGGTTCTGGTGGGGTGGGGTACACTTGTTTCCTGTCCTTAGTTGCCAGGTTTAAAGCAGGTGACTAACTCCCTGCCCAAGGTATCTGGATGGTGCTGGGGAAAGGGAGGAAGGAAGCAATTCCTATGTGCATGTGACCCCCACATGCATGCACATAGCTGGTCAGAGGTTAAGAGGGGACTTTAAAGCATTGTGGGATCCACCAGCATAGAGATAGGTTTGACTGCCCATTTAGTCACAGGGCACTGGGTGATGGGACCCTAGACTGCACAGGCCCCCGACTGCTGGTTGAAGAAGACGACCAGGGATGCATGACTCACCGCAGCTGGAGTCAGAGTATTCAGACTGGGTTTCCCCCATCTCTTCTCCAAAGTTTGAGCCAGGAGTATGAAGGCACATCTCAGTATGTTGTGGGGACTGGCAGCCACAGGAGCTGCACTTCGACGAATGCATGTACAGTGGGGACTGCCCTTCACTGCTCCGAGGGGACCCATCCCGGGACCTGCAAAAGGACAGCAACATGAGAAGGCTCTTGCTGTGCTTAAGCTACTGGATCCTTATTTGCATCCCTCCAGACCCAAGGGACAGATGCATCTTGTGGGGATACCTTTGTGGTGAGATGCACAGCATAGCCCTGATCAACAGGTCCTTGAGCCCCAATCCTTCAGGTGCCCATCACCAAATGATCTCAAAGCTCTCTGGGAACATTCAGGTCCAGAGGATTTTATTCCTTGATACTTTGGCCACTCCAATGCTTACAGCCAGACAAAAGGTCGAGGCACAAAGAATCTGGTGGAAACTAGGCCAGACAAATGCAGGCTCCAAACAGATCATCCAGAGATGCCAAAGTGAGCCAGGGATTCACAACCCAATGTTCCCAATTCCACTGCCAGTCCAGGCTAGGACCACTATAGTGGGGACAGTAAGCACCCAGCCAATGTCACCAGGAGCACTCCACCAAATGCAGAGGCTTCCATCTGCTCAGGACTGGACTTCCCAAGCCAATGCTACAGACATTCCACAACTTCCAAGCCCTTACCAACAACTTGGGAAGACCTGTTTCTCAGAAGGGAGGGTTGTGGGGGGTAAAAATCTTCTCACCTGTTAACAATATTGTTGAGTCTGCTTGCTTGTGGGATAGTAGAGTCTTCTCCATTCACGCTTATCTTGGTGGGGGATTGCACGTTGAGATGCTCTGGCTCCATGGACTGCTGGCAAGTGGACATGGGCACGTAGGTGCGAGGAGAGAGGGTTCCTATCTCGTTCTGGTCAGCACTGTCTTGTTTGGTGTTCTGATTGAGAGAGTTGAGAACAATGAACTTGTACTTCTTCCAGTTGCAGGCTTTGGGGTCTGTGGGGCTCTTGGTGAAGAGGGAGCTGGAGTTCTGACTGATACGGGCATTCTTGCTGCTGCTGGACTCAGTTGGTGAGTTGGGCTGACAGTCTGACTTCTGTGGGCTCTGAGGGCTGATCAGTCCCTTGCGGTCCAGAGGGGTGTTGGTGGGCTCAAAGTGCTGGCTGATCTCATCCTCTGAAGAGGTCCGCTCCTCCTCTTTGGCCACTTTATCACAGGGGAAATAGGGGCTGTTCCGGATTGAAGGGATAACAGGTTTGGGGCCAGAGGCTACACTGTAGTGCATGTCACTCCTGGCTTCTTCAGCAGCACCTTCTTTTGGAGCATAGATGGTAGCGTGGCACATGTTGGCAGAGATGTCAGTAATGGTTCTTACGTACTCAGTGGGGATTGTCCTGGAGCTGTCGCATGGCAGGATCCTCTCCTTGGGGAAGGCACCTGCCCTTGAGAGTTCAGAAAGAGGCATTCTCATCTCCCGCAATTCATCATCCACAAGGAAGCTATTTAGAGGGAGAGGGCTGTATCCATGGTAGGAAATGGGGGATCCAGACAAACTGTTGATCAAGCCAGGTGCAAAGGCCCTCCCATTGCAGAGAGACCCATTTTGGAGAGGCATGCCATTCTCTGAGACATCTCTGCTCCGATAAGCCATCACCTCCGGGTGGCCCAACATCCGTCCAGCCAAAAACTCTTCCCTTGGGGTCTTCATAGCAGACACCATCTCTGCTTCACTGGAACCAGGGAAAAAAGGAGCAAGACAGTAATTTTCAGACCATAAGGATACATTTGCAGATACTCTGTCAGTTCTTGCCCCATGCACCCAAATACCTATGTCCCAGGCTCTCCAGTGTTCATCCATGGCACTTACCTAGACTTAACAAACCTTCGGCAGGTATCAACCACATGCTCCATCTGCAGGTAGAGTGCTGTGGCCATCACGGCCATGATATTGTTCTCCCTCAAGTTCAGGCGGGATGTATACATGAAGTCCAAGAGGATGCAAAACCCCTCAGGGTTAATTTCAGGATCCAGGTTGATGACATTCAAGTTGCACTTGAGCTGGTCAGTGAAGATGCTGTAGAAGAGGCCACTGCAGAGAGGATACAGTAGAGAATACAAGTGTTATGACAGTTCAGGGGAAGGAAGAAGAATTTGTTTGAAATCTCTGAGCACAGAGGGGTTCATGAATGGGAAGGGAGGAGAAGGCAATTACAGAATTCCCTGAGCTTCCCCCTTATTATCAAGCTTGGTTTCTCAGCTTAGTAAGCGTCTTCTGCACGGCACTTTTCCCAACTGGAACAGCCTGCTTTTAGATCTCACCAGCTCAACAACTCCCCACTGCCTCCATTTAGAAATTCCCCTTTTCTTTTTTTTTTTGTTGTTGTTCTTTCCACCATCCCCTTCCCACTGTGACTCATTTCTTTCAGAATTCTCTTGGGGCATCCATGCTCGCTCTTAAACAAGAAAAATAAAAAAATGTTGGCACAACATTTTTCAGATGTTTCAATAGTCAAAGCTGGCTTTTTCAAATCTTTATCTCTTGTCAGCAAGGGACCCTGGAAGGCATCTGCTGTAATTCAACTGGGCAATGGTGGGATATTAACTAGCATTCAATAGGAAGCAATTCCAGCAATCCTAGGAGCTGGAAAGGGATTTCAGACCCCATCAGGCTTCAAAAAAAGCCCCCAAAAAACCAAAACCAACAAAGGTGGGTACAGGCAGCAGCCTGGGAGTAATAGCTCTAAAAATAGCAGTGGCAGGGGACACCTCAGTCACAGAGGACTCTCTCACACAACTGAGCATCCAGTCCTCCCTCTCCTCCCTCTCAGGGATGCGCCTCACATCTGCTGCACTTCTCTTTGTCTCCATGGGCTGTGTGTGGGCAGATGTGGGCACACAAGGAGAGGGGTGAGGGCAGTGTGCTGGAGGGAAAAGGTCTCAGCTCTAATCCTATTACAGGTAAAAATTTCCTGGAAGCCCCTTTCAATTCTGCTTCCGTGTCTAAGAATCCCATGGGCCCCCCCAGGACTGCAGCGGTGCTGCTGGCAGCCAAAGGCTGAGGAAGGAAGAAAAGAGACGGGGAAAGACGCTGCTCTCACCTGCAGGCCATCAGGACTGTTTTGTGGGCTCTGAACTGCTCCCGGTTCACAATGATGACAACATCAGTCAGGATATCCCGGCTTCTAAGGCGGTTGAGATTGAGGAGGACATCACTCGCGTGGCGGGTGAACTGGATGCAGCTGTCTGCTGGCGAGGCCATCTCGAGTCTGCTCAAAACAGAAACAGGAGGAAGATGAGAATGGAAGGAGAACCAGGCAAGTACCCTAAACTCAGCGAAGAGACAGCTGCTGCACTAGCACATGCTCAGGTGGTCAATAGCCCCAGCAGGGGCAGCACTAGCTTCTTGGTCCCAAGGCAATCAGCCCTGCCCCACACCACACTCACGCCACTCTGCCTAGTGAGGTCCCTTGGCCGACAGCAAGACTTGGCATGTCTCATCCCACCTAGCAAGCTGGTGAGCGAAGGTGACCAGAACCTTCTGAGGATTAGCTAACTGTCTCCTCTTTCTCCCTGCCTCGCCCATGGCAGCCACACCCCAGCCCACTCCTCCCACTCAGGTTCATCTCCACAAAGCTCCTGACATGGTTCCTAGCCCTCAGATCTTCCTCAGGAGCAATCCCCCTCACCTGTCTCATGTCTGGCTGTAAAACCAGCCACAGGATTCAAAACAAGCCTTAAGGTCCCAAGTGAAGCTGAATGATTCAACATCTGGAAAAAATCCAGCCCACAGTGGAGCATCAACCCTCACCCACAGGAAACTACCTTCCTACTCCCAAGTGGTGGCCACTCTGGAGAAGACCTGTCCACAGTTTCCCAATGAATTGATGAGGAGCAGAACTCATCTAACCTGCTGGGCTGCTACCCATACCATAGGCCAGTCTCTCCCAGTGAGCAAGGTTTGGGTTAGTCGAGGAACTTTGAAGCCTTCCTCCAAATCAATACCTATTGTCCCATCTCAGAGGTATCCTCCCAACTAGCACACAAGATGGCCCGTATCTCCCTGTCTGAAATTTGGGCTGGAACATGCATCTTCAGCATCAAATTCCTCCATGATCAACCCACTCCCACAATCCTGACTCCTCCTCCTTCCCAGCAACATATGAACACAATATTTTCCACAGAGCAGCTGCTTTCCTGAAAACAAATTCCAGCTGGGTCTAATGAAACATTTCATTCAACATGGTAAAGGGAAGGCGGAGGGAGGTTAGGAGGGAAAGCACAAAATTTAAATTTACATACCCAATGCCTCAATTCACAGTCCAAAAGTTTCTTTCAAACCTACAAACAAAGCACAAGAAAACAAACGCCACATTAGCTGGTAATTATGAATTGGCCACGGCAGGACACAAATCTGCTGTTTTGCTGGAGTATCAGTTGGATAAAAGCTAGAGATAACCTTGCTGGAGAGTAGAAGGTTTGTTAACGTTTGTTTCTTCCGGTACAGTATGTTCTTATCACAACCACAGGCTTTGAGAATCCAATCATAGCTTCTTCCACACCCTCTAGCCCAAACCATGGGCGTATGCCAAGGAGATTTTCATTTCCATGACTCAGGAACTTAAAGGCAGGTGGGGAAGGGAAGTCAAGCGAGAATTTTCTCACCACTTCTTTCAGAGATAACTCTTCCCCTGCCAAGACTGAATTCCTGTCCAGTGCCACATTCACAATCCATGCCATACTCCCAGCACCTTGTATGTCACAGGTATGATATACACATAAACATCTGCTACCACTCTGCTCAGAAGCCTGGAAAGAGTTGGAATACAGTCCTCCAAAACACCTTCTGCCCTTCTCAAAATACCCACATACTCCAGCTACTGGTGAAAATGCCCGGAGACAGGATTGCTGAACAGATTTGGGAGGATATAGGTCTCAAGAACCAAAGTGACTTGGCCAGGACTGCATAGGAAGCCAGTAGTGGAGACAGACGAGGACTCAGAACAAATGCTGCAAAAGCTTTCCCCTAAAACCATGTCTCTAGCCACTGGCTACACAGGCAATGTAGCTGGGGCAGAACAGCAAGGAAACCCATGAGTTAACTTGCCTTCCAGAATTCATACTATTGCTCCCAAATTTACTTAAAACCTAAGTAAATTGATGTCACCAATGCAGAAAGAAGGTCCTCAGGCAGTCGCCCCAGCAGGTAGCAGCACAATAAATAAGTGAACAAACAAACTCCAAGATCTTCATCACACTCTTTTGAGGACCAACTCTCAGAAACTGGATGGAGACTGTAAGACCGCAGCACTTCCAGAAAGCCACCCATCCCTGTGAGGACAAGTGTCATCTTCCCTCTCCCTTGCAGAAGATGTGCACATCTGGAGCTCAAGCTTCCCTAACATCCCCAGAGACCAGGATGAAGAGATGAGATTTAAGTCAAGGTATCACACAAAAAACCCAGAGGGGTGTCTTACAGCCTCATTCCAGCCATCAAACGCAAATCTTCAGAGCTGCTGTAAGCCTGGCCAGCTTAAAACTTTATGCACATACAAAAAATGACTCATTTCCCAAATATTGCAGACTCTGACCTTTCTGTACACGCTCACTTCCAGCCACTCACTATAATCATTTGCAAGCCAAGGGACACGCAGTGTTCTGCAAGCAGCCCAACACACATCTGTGTCCCCATATGAGCAGATGTATGCACTTGGGGCAGCCGGGGTGGCATCCCAACACTGCCCACATTGGTGGATGCACTCTGCCAGGCTCCAGGGAGCCACCTCAGTGTCACAGACATGAGGAGGTGACCCATCGGTAAACCAACAAAGTTACAAATTGCGAGGTGAACTCTGCACCCATGAGCATCACGTGAGAAGCTGCTGCTGTTGCCAAATCCCCTTACCCACAGTGAGGCCGCAACACTGCCCGGGGAGACACACAGCTTCTCTCCCATAACTGGACCCCAGCACAGCCCCTCTCCACCCTCCCAAATTATGCCTCCCAGCACAGCGCTGCTGCAACACCCACAGCCCCGGGAGCTGCGCAGGTGCATCCCAAGCAGCTCCCGGCTGCAGGATGTGGGCATGCAAAGGGAAAGGGACTTTCCTTCCCCTTGCTGTGTTGTGTCGGGTTAACCCTGCCCCTCCCAGTCCCTGCACAGCACCAGCTCTGTGACCCAGCACGGGAAGATGCTTGGATCAGAGATCAGCAAAGAAAGGGACAGCAACATGGAGTAGAGACCAGCGATGGGGAGCAGAAAAGAAATCACTGCAGCCAAGCATGGGTTTTGCCGTCCACACCCCTCTCAAAGCCCATGAAGTTTCCCCAGGCTCCGCTGGGGCCAGAGCACCACCCCATGCCCTCCCCTCCAGTTCTCCTGCCCAGTACCTTGCAGGTGTGGGCTCTCCTGCAGTGCTCCAGGCTGCATGCCAGGGCTTGCTGTACCCATAGAAGAAGGTCTGGATTAGGCACAAGGCCCATTTTGGGGGTGGCTACACAGGACTGTCACTGCTGTTGCCTTCCAGGAAGGCAATGGGTCTGCCCCAGCAGTTCAGGGAACAGCCCTTCCCTGCCGGCACCTCCCCGAGAAAACCCATTCCTGGAAAGGAGCCCAGGGCTGGCTCTGCCTTCCCTGCAGCCGGCTTGGTGAGCATTGGAAGGGTGCACTTTTGTGTGGGGGAACCCCTCTCAGCTCAACCTCATGCAAAGGGGAGACCCTCTCAGCTCCCTTGCCCCGAAGCAGAGGGGCAAAACATGGACTTCCTCCCCAACCCAGTTATAAGCAATCCCTTTTCATCCATCCTCCTCCCACTCCATGTACAGCAGGGAACATCTTGTTCCACTACTATCCTCTGGACAGGGGGTCCCCCGTGGTCTTAACTCTTCTCCCACACCCCAAGCACATAGCTGAGAGGAGGGTACCAATCACTCCCCCTCCCTGGGCCCCAATCTCCTACCCCTCCAGAGCCCGCAGCGACGACTCACATCACCTTGGAGGGGTGGCTGGGTGAAGTCTTCCTTCCCCACAGCCTCATCCCACACAGTGCTCTGAAACTGCCCGCCCAGGGGAAGCTCCATCCTGTCCCCCCTCCTCCCCAGTCCCTGCACCCTGCAGGGTCCCAGCCCCATGGGAACATCCCCTCTGCCTGGGGCAAACCAAGGCACACTGCCAGCTGTCTCTCCACCCTGCCAAGGAATGCCTGGTTTCTCCTGAACAGGGACCAGGGGGACAACCAAGAAAATGGGGTGTGGGTGGCTCCACCCTCCCCCCAGCAATAGTCATGGGTGGTACATGCCATGGTGAAGAAGATGCTTTTGTTTGGGGGTGCGCAAGGACTCATCTCAGCTTTCCTGATACCATGCAATCCGGGAGCACTAAGTGTCCTTTATCTGTCACAGCAGAGTTTTATTAATTTAGTAGCTTCTAGTTGGTGTCTAGGCCAAAACGTGGCTGGGTTAATAATAACCCAAGAGGAGACCGAGAGGAGTCCTAGTGCACAGCGTCAGCACAGATCAAAAGCAGCATCACTAGCGCAAGCCCTGTCGTATTTTCCAGTGTACCCTTCTGTGAGCGGATTGCATTCGCTCTATCGAGCGGTCTCAATCTGATCCAATTTCCTGCCAGCAAACAAATGTTTCTAGGAAATGCAATACATTATCTGGACGGGTTTATTATCAGCATTTGGAACCAGGAAAAGTGCATATTTTCTCGAGCACTGTAGGAAACTTTAGTTTGTACTTCAAAAGAGGGTTTAAAGGATTGCCCTTGAAAGCTGGCCCGACTCAAGTCTCCACATTGTTTTGGTCTTTGTAGAAGAAAATGCAGAGGAGGGAGGGGGTAAGCATGCTAAAACTGCCTCCAATGTTTTCCTGTTAAGGAGGACTCCCTTGCCCTCTATTGAGCCAAGCTCTGGCTGTGAGGCAGAGGCAGTGTGTGCCCTTGGGAAGCGAGGACTCCAGCCTTCCTCAGCATTTCAAATGACCCCAAACAATTTGGCACATTAATTTTTCAAGGGAAGGCAGGAACCACGTCCTGGCTAAAATTGAGGGAGCTGCTCCAGAGAACAGCAGACAGACTCCGTGCCCTGTCAACACCAAGCCCTGCACCGAGATGCTGACCCGACAGCGGGGTGCAGCTGGAGCTGAGTGTCCCTAGCAGCTGAACTGGGTCCCTGGTCCCACTGGACTCCAATGAGGTGTCCAATCATTCCTACACCACACTGGGGCAGAAAAGCACCAGCCAGCACCAACTGGACCCTCCCTGTCTCTGTCCTCTTCTGGCTGGGGGTGGCACAGCTCATTTTGGCAGTAAGGAACTGCTTTGGCATCCTGCCTGGATGGGACGAGACACATACACAGCTTGGGGTGCTTTGGCCAGGGGCAAGACATCCCCTCGCCCCTATATTTAGCCAAACAAATTTAAGGAGATCCATTTCAGAGGGTGCCTGGTCCTATAGGACACATTCTTCAGGACCCACTGTCCTGCAGTGTGCTTGTCCCAAGCTCTCCCCTCCATAAATAAGGTTCTAACATTCCTTGTGGGTATCCAGTGCACAGCCCAAAGGCAGCAACTGGCAAGGAGAAAGACAATATAGACCAAAAATTTCCTACTCCTCTCACAAAGCCCTTAGTTCTCTCTCTGGTTTAGATGTGAAGCTCCACTGAGATTACTGGGGTTTTAAAGCAGTTCTGAAAACTACACACTTGCTCTGATTTAGGGGTGTGTGTCTTTTGGCTGCCAGCATCCTGCAGCGATGAGAACACATAAGATCTAGCATGGATTTAAAAAAAAAAAAAAAGAAAGGAGGACTACAATTGCAGTCTAAATTTGCAGTCTGAAGTAGCTTACTGGTCAGATCCTGACTTTTGGATACTGATCTAACCAAACTGCAAACTGTGAACTCCTGAGGTTTGCCAATGCCTGCTGTAAACATGGAAACCAAGTGTCACTTTTTGCCAAACAGAAGAATGGTTTAAAAATAGATCTAGACAAGAATACAGGCACTCGGCATACAAGGCTCTCGTTTATAGACTCCCATGCTACTATAAAATGGAACAAGAGGTTATGAGCACACAGGCAACTTCTCACCAAATTTAGATTTTACCAACTTCTCAGAAATCTGAAAACAACATTTCAGGCTTCAACTGAGCCAGTAAAAGCTCTCTGAGTGAAGTTCACAGTCCAGATATTACAGCACACAGACTAAAACAGACATGTTCTTCAACCTTAATACCATAAATATATGAAGGTATTTAAGCTGAACACTGAGAAATGCACCTACTGGTTAGAGCTTCATTTTATTAATCTATAGACTTTGTAGGAAGGTTTTCTTTTTCACGGTGTATCCACATGAAATGAGAGGACAGTCCTACAGCACGGGACTGTCTCACTAAATTTTACGACCTGTATTTGTAATGGGTTTTTGAGGATAACATTACTGTTTACTAAGAAAAAAAAAGTAATCCAAACACTATTCTTACAAACTAATTGGGCTGCTGCCATTGGAAGCTGAAAGCTTTCACTGACTTAAAAAAAAAAAAAAAAAAGAAAAAGAGCATAGCTTTACAATACATCCTAAATTAGGCAGAAATTCAAGGGCAGATTAACACCACAACTCGGAAAGATTTTCACATGTGATTTCATGACCAGACCCGGAGAGAACTCCATATGGAAATGTCAGTGACTTTAATAAGCGCTCGGTTGTTTCCAATTAGGCTCCTTAAGTAAGTTCAGTGGCATCCAGAGTTTCCTCTGCCACCTTCCTCCTAGCTGGCAAGCGTTTTTTTTTTTCTTTTTTTTAACGAGCAGTTAATAAACATGCTCCCACTCTCCCTCGCCAGCCGCGCGGAGCGGCGAGAGGTGACACTAGATGGCACCAGTTCGCTTTGCTGCAGGAGCAATTTTTCCCCTTGGAAAATAAAACACCCCAACCAAACCTGGAAAACATATAATTTTGTCGATGTAATTCTGTTTCTCTTAAAACGCGCCTGAGCAACATTATTTTTATGAGCTTTTCCAGCCTTGTTTTGAAAAACTGAATGTTTCTGCTAGGTTTATTTTTGTCTCATACGACAGCCGGCTGAATCCTCCCTGTGCTGCAAACAGGGTTGTCTAAAAAGTGTCACAAAGACTTTTGACGGATTTTTTTCTCTGTTTTCTTTTTTTTTGTTTGTTTTTTTGGGGTAGGATTTGTAAGAATCACTTCTCATTCCGACTTCTTCCTTCGCAATAATAACTAACCAGTTAACCTCCACTTCCTCTCCCAATATTGACTCAGACCGTCAGAACTGAGGGAGATTGGAAATTGGAATTGAAATGCATCTCGAGAGATCTTTGATCTGTTTTGCCAGTCAGAATTGAACGCTGAGAAATGAACTCTTTTCTTACTGGAACAATGTATTAATCCATTCCTCTGGAAAATTGCTAGACACCCTTTGAATATTTTAATCACTTGGTGATTTGTTCATGGGGCAACATTTGCCATCTATAATGCAAGTTTTTAAACCTGCGATCCTACCCTCAGGAGGAAACAACAGAGTCTCAGGTTCTGCCCCCCCTCCCCCCACACATATAAAGAGAGGTTCCCCTTAAAATATTTTTAAAGCAATTTTTGAACTGTAACCCCATCAAGGATTGCAGGAAGGAGCCTGTATTTGCTCCGACAGCTCTCATCCTTCGAGCCCTTGAAACAATACTGCAAACAATAATTTTTGAAGCATTTAAAAGTTTGGGAGAGGAATCAATAACTATCCCCAGATCAAATAAGGGCCTGATCCCAAACCCAGCCCTGCTGACACTTCCACTGGCACAGGTACGAATTTGGCTCCAGAGATGTCGGACCAGTGCAGCACTTCTCACTGAGCCTCATCCATCTGGCCCCAGCCTCCCTTCGCACTGATCCTGCACCTACTGAAGTCAGTGGAAAAACTAATCGGGGCCGCGTTTGTTTTTGTTGATTTTGACTCATGATTTTAAGCCCAGATTTGCTTCTTCCCTGGAAGTGCAACAGGGGGGTCAAAGGCAGCTTTTTAGGCACATCTGAGAGGCCGCCGTGGATTTTTCTAAACAAACGCCTTGCTTTCTGTTTCCCTCCTTCCCAAGAGGCGATTTCATAACATTTCATACTGTGACTTTGCAAACTACAGGCGGAGGGGNTTTCGGTTTTATTTTGCCCTTTATTTTTAAAGGGGGGTGTGCGCGTGTGTAAAAAAATAAATAATACATACACGCACACAAGAACACGCACCTAACAAAAACAAAAACAACAAAAAGGCAAGACAAAACGAAAAAGCAAAACACACCAAACCCCAAAGCAAACAGCCCCTCTCCCTTCCTTGTGGCGCTTTCGGGGGCGCGGGGGATGCGCGGCTCCCCGCGCCGCTCGCTCCAGGAA